>WAAB01004153.1:0-40661 GCA_013389865.1 Piaya cayana | reverse complement strand
CATCAGCCAACCTCCAGTCCAGTCGAACTTCCCCAGTCTTCCAGGACTTCGGAAGATGATGGAAGGGAGTTTGGCAAGCACATATGCCAGCTTTCTCAATACCCTTGGGTGAATCCCATCTGGCCCCATAGACTTATGTGTGTCTAATTGGCCAAGCAAATCTCTAACTACCTCCTCTTGGATCATGGGAGCTTTGTTCTGCTCTTCTTGCTCCTGGGGATGTACACACAGGGAAGAACTTTCCTTACTGTTAAAGACTAAAGCAAAGAAGACAATAAGTACCTCAACCTTGTCCTCATCCTTTGTCACAGTTTTTCCCTTTGCATCCAGTAGAGACTGAATATTCTCCCTGGTCCTCCTTTTACTATTGCGGTATTTGTAGGAAGATTTTTTATTACCTTTCACGGAATTGACCAGTCTGAGTTCTAGCTGGACTTTAGCCCTCCTGACTTTTCCTCTGCATGATCTCACTTCCTCTCTGCAGTCCACCAGAGATCCCTGCCCCTTCTTCCAAAGCTCATAGACATTCCTCTTCTTTTTGATATCCACCCATGTCTCCCTGCTCAACTAGGTGTTTTTTTTTTTCCCACTGGTCATTTTCTGGCACATGAGGACAGTTTACTCCTATGCTGCCAGGATTTCCTTCTTGAAGAGCACCCAGCCTTTGTGGCCTACCCTGCCCTTAAGAACCATCTCCCTTAATTTAACAATCTGGTCATAATGTAACTAATGCCTTGCTGCTGCCATAATGACATTGCCTAAGTTTTTTTAAAATTGTATTTAATTATTCCATAATTGTTTGAAATTAAAATATGCCTTTCTCTCATTAGAAAACTCAGGCAAACATCTTGATGGTCAATTTGCTGATGCCCTTGAGATTGGATCCATTTGTAATACTTGAATTTTTTCTCCTCCAAGTATTTCACTGCTAAAAGAGCTTCTTTCTTCCCTTTTTACAGTAGTGAATAATAGCATTGCAATATATTGTATAGAAGAATTCTTAATGTGTCGTCACCTCATATACAAAACCTATAAAAATAAAGGTAGCATATGTGGCAAAGAGACTGACTAACTTCTGAATGTACTTGCTGTCCTTGGAAAAACATGCTATTAAATTACTAAATGTAGGATGAAAATCAGATGACAGTGACCAGATCTGGGGTAACATTTTAAAAAGTATTTGAGAAGATGCTTGTGAGTTTTAATGGCTGTAAAGAAGTAATATTTGTGGAAACGTGTGGGTGTTCAGCTTTTACAGATCATTTTTCCTGCTTTTTTGTTTTCCTTAATACTTGAAATAGCTGAGGGGAAGCAAAATGTTTATCTTTGGTGTCTTGAATGAGAAGAAGGCATTTGGGTTTGGAGAAATCGACAAAGCTTTCTAATCTTTTGCTGAATCTTAATTGCTGGAATCTAGGGCTGTATTAAATATCGCAATAAGAGGCCTAGCAGCTTAGTGGCAAAATAGGTTCACATTAAGTAGCTTTGATTCCTCATGTGCATCTTTTCCATTTGATGACCTAATTAGGAGAATAGCTTCATAATACCTGTTTGTGTAGTTCTCCACAGAACACTGTGGTTCATAAAATGACACTAGTTCTCAGGTTTAATTGATATTTAAAGTATACTCCAATTTAATCTTTTTGGCTTCAGCATCCTGAATGGGAGGCAGGAGGTTGCTTGAAAGAAAGGAAATAACAGTACCAAAACAAATACATCCTGCATTTTGCAGTAACCTAATGTCATTACTGCAACTCAACAAAAATTAGAAGTTCCATTTGTAGCCTGGGCTTGAATTTTAATTGAGCAGCATTTGCATTTGTTCTAAACACTAGTAATTAGGTGTATGTTAATTGCAGAATGACTGTGCTGCATAAAAGTGAAACAAATTTCTTCATGTTTTGTCCTTATAAGTAAAACTGGAAATCTAGTTATTCCAGTAGAGACACTAGTGTTTATTCCAAGAGAACAAGTATCCTGGTTCACAAAGCTCAGTCTAATTTATGGAGTTAATTGCAAGCAAACTGAATATGATAGACAAATATTTATTGAAGCACAAATGTGGAAAGGAAGCAATATTATCTGCACTGAATATGCAGAATAAATAAGAATAGGAAACATTATTACGACAAGTTGTTCAGCAACTCGGCATAGCATGGTGCATTTAATACTTGTTTAGGATTAATTTAATGAATTGTTAGATAAACGTGAACAACCATTGGTCAGGATTCATTCATCTTTAAAAGTCTAGCAATGAAGTACCAAGTAAGCATTTGACTTCAGAATTTGTCAGAAACTTAGTACTTTTTTTTACTAATTATATTCATTTGCAAGTACGATCTTTTAAATGTCTAGTTGATTTTAACTGGAACAGATTGTAGCTATAAATTAGCATGCAAAAAATTAGCATTTCTTTTCCAAAGTGGTTTTCAACTACTCTTTTAATAATAACTAAATATCATCCCAGACATTGATTAAGAAACAGTGTGACCAAAAAAAGTATGAGTACAGCTAGTACAGCGCACATATAGGAAAGGTCTACCAATTTTCTAAAATAGAGTTAAACTTTTGCCTACAATTGAGAAACTGTATTATCTGCTTAACTCATAGCAGTCATGAAGACAAGTTAATATGAAATGCCAAGACTTGGTCTTTTTTATTTTTCCTGTTTTTTTCTCTACTGATTTGTTCTGAGTATGAGTTAAGATTAAAAAAATAGTTATTAATGTTGATTTATCTGATATTTTGTTTGTCTTGAAATATATTTATGTGATATTCCAGGATCGGAGAATATTTATAGAAATCTCGGGATACTCAGTGAATAAGTACTAAGTCTATTAGACAGGTCAGTGTATTGTAATATTGATGAATAAATAGTATTTTGCAGGCAAGTGTCTGAGAAGGAGAACAGACTATATCGTATGTCTTTTAGTCAGTGATTTCTAGACTTTCCAAATTCAATAAATTACTTGTAAGGCGAATTTGAATGGTGATTAAGAATAGCAAGCTAATATTCTATAGTATATGTCTAGTTCTGAAGCATTACATCCTACTGTTAGCTGTAGAAGAGTCACTGAGGAACACTGAGAAACAAGAACATTAGTAGGAATAATAACAAGAAGTAAGTAAACATATGGTAAGCTAAAAAATGGCCGTGGCCATTTTTGAATCTTATTGAATACAAAAAAATTATAACGCAAAACTGTATTATTCAACTTTTACTCCTGAAAGTTGTTTGGAGTCTTTGTGTTTATTAGAACTACAGGAGAAAGCATGAAGTATGTATCTGTGATCCTAATGCTTTGTAGTGTCTGTTGGAAAATTTGGAGATGGTGTAGACCTACTTTTAATGTGATGATATAAAATATTAGAGCTCCTGGGAGGTCACAGCTTCACTAGCCATGCAGTGTAATTTTTTTGTCTTGGCTTTGAATCAAAATGGTGATAGAATTCTGTAGCATGAGCTTGAAGTGCTTTATTTTTTTCTCACTAGGCTACTGGCAGAGATTTCAGGTTTTGCATGGCTAGTTTCTTCTGGTAATTTTTATTTCAAACTTTCTGAAATACATGTGCTATGTTAAACCTAACCTTGGGTATACTTCAGTATACTCTGAGTATTGGTCTTGGAATAGAAATGGAGAAGAAACGTGTTATCTACCCTTAAAGGATTTTATGTAGTCCTCTTTATGCCCTATCTCAACCAAGAATAAAAATCATGGTGCATGTTGTGTTTTAAACTTCTCTAGGAAGTAAAGTAGTGTGACACAACCATTATGTTACTTGCAGCAGAAGAAAAAGTTTGTTAAGGCTTGTGTTGAAGGTTAACAATCCTTAATGATTTTCATATTTTTATGAGAGTATTACAAAGAATATACTGACAAGGAGTGCTGCACTGCTGTTGTTTCTTCTTGAAGATTTTTCTAAAGCTCTCCTCAACTGATTTAAATACTGAAACTAAATGGTCCAATTAACATTACTTTACTAATCCTCTGTTAATCCATATATTATTCAGAGTACCCACAAAGCATGAATCCTGTTTTACAGAGTGTTCTGCAGAGGTGAATTCCTTGCTTTGAAGAGTTTAATAGTGCAGAATGAACATTCCAGGAAATCTCCATATGAGCTGATACTGATTATGGAAAAAAAAAAGGAGTATTTTGTGGTTTTGCATATATCCTGCTTCAAAATACATTACACAAAATACCCCAAAGCCTACCTTTGTTTGTTCTTACCTCACTCATATTTTATAATTTGTGCTTTCAGTGGAGGAAGACACAGAGGAGAGCTCAAGATCTGGTAGAGAATCTGTGTCCACAGCCAGTGACCAGCCATCCCACTCATTAGAGAGACAGATGAATGGAAGTCAAGATAAAGGTGACAGGAAAAAGTCTGGAAAGGAAAAGAAGAAAGATCGTGATAAAGAGAAGGATAAAATTAAGGCAAAGAAAGGAATGCTGAAGGGCTTAGGAGACATGTTCAGGTAGGTGATTTGCAATGAATGTAAGAATGAATTCTGAAATGGAGTTCCATTTTTTAGATATTCATTTAAATTGTGACTATTTGCTGAGGCCATATTTTACTATACATAAACACACATGATATATGTAGGCTGATCTCTTAGGTTTTGAGCCCTTAAGTGGTGTCATGGAAGGGAAGCGGCTCAGAATAGAAGGAGATAACTGGCAGGCTAAAGGGGCTGCAAAAAAATGGTTTTAAGCAACAAACTGCTTGATCTTTGAAAGATTTTGTGATGATGTCTAAGTGCGCATATTCTTTGACAGGTCACGCAGTTTTGAATGTTGTTTTCTTCTTAAACTGTGCTATTCCTAATACTGTACCCAAAGCCTGTGTGTTACTAAATGTTTGTTTTTCTTTGCTTGACTGTTAATGGAGGCATGGTATGAAAGAGATGAATCAATTTGAAATTGAAAAACAGCTTGCTTCTCTCAATGAAAACAGGATCTAAGTTAAGGCTGTGTGCTCTAAGAACCCACAATCTGGAGAAGAGCTCAATGAAAGACCTCAGTTTTACCAACGACTGAGGTTTTTTGAAAGGAGTCATCTTTTCAGCAGACACAAGTGATCTGAAAGGGGCAGACTGTTGGGGGACACCCTTCTGTTCTGAGTAAATGTTGAAATGTGACAAACACCTTTAATCACTTGTAAGAAGGGGTGAGAGAGCAAGAAAATAAGTCTTTTAGTTAGGTAAAGTAAATAAATTTAGTTCCAAGAAAAAAGCATTAAGGCATTGTTTGTTTTCTTTTGTATGTCTAGTGATTTATTAATTGATTAATTTTAAAATGAGATACCAGAATTTGTTTAAAGATTTATTAATAAATTATTCTGCTCTGAAAACATGCAAGTGGAGCTTTGGTTAACTTTCATCCTATTACCTTCTTTATCCTGTAAAGCATTAATGGAACCTGTGTTGCAACTGTGTAGATTCTTGAGAGTTCTATGTCTGAGAATTGTAGTGCAGAATTAATTAATAGAAAAACTAGTTAATTGGGGGGGAAAAGCAGAAATTGGAAGGTATTACTTAGAGCGTGTGTTTAGATAACACAAAATAATACCAGGTTGTTAGACAGCATGTGCTGCAGAACACCTGAAGTGTCATAGGAGACGATCCTACTTCAGACATGAGGAGAACAGTTCAGATTGGTCCTCTTTGAGTCCCACAAGGATGCCCTCATCTTGTGGGTGTTTGCCTACCTAAATTCAAGCCTGGAGCAGAGTTGCACCCTTTGGTGGGGACAGGGGAAGGTTAAAGATACAAAGTGCTGACTGGTTCTTTTGCCATTTTTGTATAGCAGAAACAACAGGTCATATTGAGGCACTTTATACATGATAAATTCTGTGGGCTCAAAGTAGCTTATTGGGTAGGACTCACAAGTGCTATCTTCTGAGTTCAGGTCAGAAAGTGTTTACAACATGAAGTGTTTACAACATGAAGTGTTTACAACATCTAGAAAGCTTGGGCAGCTCCATGCTCCTCAGTTTCCTCCTGCATAACATTCCTAGTACCTAGAAGACCTGTGAGACAACTGCTTCATTTTGCAAGCTTTGGTACGCAGACAAAGGGCTGGTTTACAGAGGATACAATCCAAAGAGAGAAGCTGTCATGTTCCAGAGAGCTAGCCTGGTGTGGGGCTTGTTGGCTCCTTTCTGCCCTCCAGCCTTAGAGCCTAATGTCTGGTCTTCTTGTGTCATTTTGAATTGCTCTACATGGAAATGAGTGTGAAAGTAGAAATTAATACAGTTTTTAATCAGATGCTCCCAGCTAAGTAGGTAGTAACCTTGTCTGTATGCTCAGTATATCGCTTCTGAAAACTTTAATCTGGAAACAACAGTAATTTGACTGATACGAAGATCCGATGATTGCTTTGTTGTTTGCTTGAGTTACTTTTTTCCCTTACTACCATTTCTCAGTGAACTTCAGTTTTCAGTCTCCTCTTAGTTAACATGGGAGCAGTGCTATCCGGATGCAATTGAAGAGTCCTGGCTCTGTACATTAGCTTGCACCTTGTCAGCCCAACCAAAAGAGGTGCTTCTGGCAAGCAGGAAAATGCTGATTGAAGGAATTAAGCATTATGCCTCATTTCTACTCAGTTCTTGATTTGCTTTGTTCACAGGCTTCTCACTGATGTTCGAGCCATGAGCTTTATTATGTCTGCAAGATAAGCTACTACTGCCTATAACATGCTTTCGTTTTCTGTACATCTGACTTATATAACAGATGTCAAGTAACCACTGAAAGAAGAATGATGGCAGTAACATTTAAAATTCAAGCCATGATCAAAGCATAATTGGATATTTTGGTTCTGTGCAACATTGTGATTTACTTGTTGCTCTTCTCCTTTTTCACTTCTTTCCTTCCTTTTTTCGTGCTGTTATCTTAAAGTAATCTTTCTTATTAGCTTGTATGGGCAAGATTGCTTGCAGGGTGAAATTACTGTTAACTGACATTTTACTCCAATGCCTGTATTTGGCCAAGGGGCTTTTTATTGGCTTTATGCAAACTGGCAGCTCATAAAGTGGAGACTATGGGATGTATAAAAATAAGTCATAGTGCCTTGAGTTGAAATCTTAGGATTTGCTACTGGGATCTTCATTAAACTGTATTGTGTGATGGAAACTCCCACTAGAGAACCCTAGGTTACTTTTATCCTTCAGCATCTCATCATCATTTCCACGAAATCCCTGGATGATTCCAGTAACATGTTAAAATCATAAGTGAATCTTTTAAGCACTTCCATTGTTTTACTGCTTGTATCAAACATACTAAAAAGAACTGGTATAGTGGTGAAGAACTACAAAATGCAGAGTGCAGCCTGCATGGCTCTGACATGCACAACTCTTGTTATTTCCTGAGGACCTTTGCTGACACTGGGCTGTGGACAGTCTGAAAGTTCAGCCTTCTCATTGTGAAATAAATCTGTCTGAGCATGTGTGTATTTCTTTTTTCAAACTGACATTTCAGGGCAGAACAGAATAATTTATTTAAATTTGTCATTTGTCTGAGAAGTTTCTTTCTCTTCTCAGATGAATATAGGGCAAAAGTAAACCTAGATGAGTAATGAACAAAAGTATTGGTCTATTGGTGGAGGTGCAGATGCTGCAGAGCTTTGCTTTTACTTGATTGTTTTTATTTTACCTGAATAGTTGTATAACTCTTGTCCATCTTATCTCTTCAGTAGGTTCATGTGCCATGTTCCATGGCTTTAACCTCCATACCAGGGAGAGGCTCCACACCAGCCTCCTCTGTTGGTGGCATTTAGGGGGTCAAGGAGGGCTAGTACCAACTGAGCAAGTAGTTTTTGGAAAGCGGATAAGAAATTCTGCTAGTTTCTGTGTTGCACTAAGGCAGTTTTAATAGGTGTGTTTCAAGATCAGAACATTATGAAAATCTGTAAGCATCTCCAAGTGCAATCTAAAGTGTGTTACTCACTTCTGAGCATGATTTTGTTTATTTTTAATTAGAGATTTTGCTTCATGGTAAAAATCAACCTGACGAAACCAATCAGTTGATAAATAAGTCGTAGTGCTGCCTTAAGAAAGAGGCTTCACAATTTCACACAGCGCATCTGTAATTAGTGCTGGTAGGGGTACAGTCATTTGATGGGCTTCTACATTGTGCTGTTCTTTTACATTCCTCCCCTAAGATAGAAAATAGTATATGACACCTTCTTTTCCCCTCCTCCTGCCCCTGTCATGTACAGGGTATTTTCATTTATGAAATTGGGTGCCCTCAAGATTTAAGATAGGGAGATTTGAGATCTGCAGGGTTTGGGTGATGATGAAATGACACTGCTGTGGTGCAACTGATCACTTAAGATCTTTGTACTTCATTCAGGCTTATTCTTAGCATACGAGCTTGGATGTAGTTTCTAGATGGGTAACTGGGACTGTGAACTAATAGCTGATAGGAAAATGAAGTCATAGCTCACATCTTTCCCCAGCTTCATCAAGGCATATATAATTTTCCTCTATGATATTCCCTGAACCATGATTCTGTAAGGCAGTGACATGCTGCTTTTTGCAGAAATTATTTATCTCATTTGCAAGTAGACAGCCATGCCCTTACTGAAGAGCTTGTATTAGAGAAGTCTCATTGAAGACTTTTATGAAAGAGAAATTTTGTCCAGCAAGCGATCAGTTTCAGGAAATTATATATCTGAGGAATAACACCTTTAAAAGAAACGAAACTACCATGATGTTGGGAATAAGGAGGGGCAAAGAGCAACTTCTTTTCCAAAGTGAGGAAGGGATTATGGAGGCCAAGTTATCTAGTCATGTCTTGCTGAAAATATTAGAGGAACAGTCACTGCTTGGTAGTAAAACAAGGAGACATCAATATGATTGGATAAAAATGGATTTACAAATACAGTGTATTTGAGTTATATGGGGAACTGCTGACCACAACAAGAGATAGGTAGTATGCACAATTTATCTTAAAATTCAGTTTAAGCAAAAAAATATCTGCATTGGTTTTGAAGGTTGCTTGTGAAATGGTTGTAATACAATGTGAAGTATCTGTGGATAAATATGTTATGTGAAATAAGCAAATTTTCTGCTGTAGGAGTTAATACCTCAGTTCCACATAAACATAACTTTTCAATAGAGAATATAAGCACTGTGCATTGAAATTCATGGAACATGACAGGATGTCTAAAATTAATCATGTAAATTGGTGTTTTAGTACTGGAGGCTGTGTGTTTCAAAATCTGACCTGTAATGATGGTGGAAATGTGAAGCTGTAGCATGTGGTAACTAAACTTTGATTCTTCTCTTAACTACTGTAGCATACAGGTAGGTAAATCAGTGCTCTGGATTGCCAATGCAAATGTAATATTTCCAGATTACAATTAAAATCTAATCCTAATTAGATTTCATTACATTTAAAATGATTACTGGGAGCTTTGCAGTGTACTATCTTCCAGTTCTGTGAGAGAAAATAGATAATTTAGTTTGCAACCTTGTTTAGCTGAAATCAGATATACTATTTTTTTTCCCACCTCACACAGCTGTTTCCAAGGTTCATTGGACATGTCCAGGTTTATAAACGTATTATTTGTAGCTTAGAATTACACATTTCGACCACATCAGCCACCTGAGACCTCTGGCTGGGCATTTGGGAGAATAACCTACATGGACTTCTGTTGCTTTTTACATGACTTTCTTGTACTGCCTACTCTGGTTTTCATTTAAGTTTTCTCTTTGTAATGTCTGTGAGGAGATGAAAAGCAAATCACAAGGATTCTACCATTGATCTAATAATTACCTTCTTTCTCTTTCATTTAATAACAACCTTCAGACTTTTAAGCAGGCACATGACAGAGAGGTATCTGAATTGTATAAAATACTGTTGAATTATACCCTAATCAACAGGACTGGAAACCACCTCAAACTCAATAAAATAAAATCCATGGCCTGATTTTTATCATTCAGTATCTTAAGAAGAGCAATAATAGCATTTTCCTTGGAAGCATGACAAAAAGACTTCATATTGGTAAATGATGCTTACTGATGTATCGACTTAATAGAAAACATGGGAATGAGCTCCAAAAGTTTTTGTTTTTTTTTCCTTACTTCTCTACTCAGGGCACAAAGCACTATAAATCTTGAGACTTAGAACACAGAGGAGGAGGCCGTTACCTAAACACCTGTCAGTTGTATCATTTCAAACTTCAAAGCTCGTTGCTCACACACTGAATTGTTCCTGGGTTTGCTAATGCTCACACTGCTGACAGCTTGTGGTGCTTGTGCTGAGACTTTCATCAGAAACCCAGAGCTGGGTCATTGCACAGGTAAATGGAATTTAGGGCTATTTGTGCTCTGTTTTTTTGCCTGCTACTACTATGAACCAGCTGGCACGGCTATCATTAAGTCCACATCTGCTTCCTCTCTTCTTTCACCAGCTAGAAAATGTGTAACCTGGCACAATCCTAGATGCAGGGTCTAGGCATGATGCCTTTGCGAGCTTCAGAGAAGCACAGTCCTTGTCCTAGCTGCAAGCTGGATACAGCTAATGGCACCTTCTTTTCTGTACTACCTTGTCCAGATCCATTTGCAAAGTTTCATCAAGCCTCTGGGATGCACAGAGTCAGAAAAGACTTTCAAATGAAATCAGCTGTGTAGCAAATTGTCATCTTTGATGCAGACGATTACCCAGGACTTTTCTAAGCATCTTTCTGAGCAGTTTCATATTCTTCACTTCCTTCTTTCCAATTAAAAGTAAATAAGGGATTGAAAGAGATAAGCTTGATTGAAAATAGCTTTTCTGTTTTGGAAAGGCAAGTCATGACCATGCTCCTTCCTCTCTACATTTTTTCACTTTCCTGTTTATTTCTACTTGGTGCAATCAGTTGCTTTGGGGAAATATGTTTTGTTGCCTGCAGCACCTTTTGACTAAGATGTCATTTGAGTGAGGGCAGTGAAATAGCAAATCCCTGTTTCTAAACCAAACATCTTCACATAATCTTTCAGAGATTTAAGGAATGCAGCTTCATTAAGTGGTTAGTACACTCTGTGACTTTCAAGTGAAACATGGAAAGCAATGCTGTGATTGTACGAGGGAGATTGGAAGTGAGAGATTAACATAATTGTATGTGGCTTTCTAGTTTGTCATTCTGACAGAAAGTAGGGCTTTGCTCTATGTACTCTTAATGCTGGATTTTCCCAGAGTTAATCTTGAACTTGTAAAACTGATGGGGGTATGTTGTATAGGTTTTCTTTCTCCTCCCCCCCCCTCCTTCTTCTTTTTCAATAGTGTCAGGGCTTTTGTTTCTAATATCCAGAAATAAGTGTCAGGATGACCTGATACTAGAGATGAGTTCATAGTGGCTGCTAACATATTCTCCCAGTATTCTTCCTTTACTTGTCAGAGAGTTTAAATAGAGAACCTTTGACACCTACAGCACTGTCTCTGCCTGCAAAGCAAGTGAGGGAGGCAGGCGGTGTGACAGCTGAGCCCTCCACCATCCTGCCCGATGTTCTGTGGCGCTTCTCTTCCAGGCCTGCCAGATGAATATAGAACACAAGTGTCAAGGATGACACCTACTTTATAATCTCTGCAAAGCAAGCCTTTTCACAGAAGAATTGGTTGACAGTTCAGAGATTCAAAGTCAATTTAGTTTTAGCTCATATAGAAATAGGATTTTTTCCACCGCCTGATGTGATAATTGAAGACTAACTAGGCAGTGTGCTAGTCCATAACAAAGTATGGTAAATAAATACTGTCTCAAGACATGAAGGATTTGTTAGATGAAAAGCTGTATTAATGATTGTTTCATTGTCTGTTGGAAATACTCTTTAGAGATGTATTTGGTACTGATGATGCCTATACATTGATATACACTACAGATGCTGTAGGTTATGTTTTTTAAGCTGAGTCTTCTTGAACATCCTTTTTAAAAACAGGAATAGGATAATGACTTAGATGAAATTTAATGCAACATAGTATATTTTTATAGCTAAAGATGACATAGGCTATTAAGTCATAGTTACTTGAGGTACTTAAGTTGGCAGCTGTAGGGCTGCTGATCCTTTTCTAAAAGGAAAAGTTCCAACTTACTACTGTGTTTCATTTCTTGGGAGCAATGATCTGTATTCATGGTAAGTTGGCAGGCTGATGCTTCCTTTTAAGGTTTCCACATGTTCTACTGTTGTGTAGTGAAATAATCATTAAAGACAGAGTTATAAAACACTTCATTGAAAATGGCAAAATGGCTATTAACCAGTAATATTTTTAGAACAGAATATACCACAATCAAAATAGTCTTTAAGCCCCTGCATTTCTCTGAATATAGTAAGAAAATAATCGATAGTGCATACCCTTGTATTTCTGCAAATGGAATAAGAAAATAGTAAGTATAAGGCATTCAGAGGGCTTATTTTGTCTTTTAAATTGCTGTTTCAGGGAAAAATAAGAGCAGCAAATTTTTTTTTAGAAAGGACAACAGAGAAGGAAGTATTAGAAAAATAATGACAATGGAGTGTGCAAGTTGTATTTTCCCCACTTTGAATCTGTTGATGGCTTCTTGATGGGAAAAAAAGATAGAACGAACCGAGGAGATATTGGAAATACTGCACTGACTCTTCTTGGTTCAGCTTCCATGCACAGCAGTCCAGCTTCAATGTTTCATCAGCTGAGTGTCACACCCAGTTGAGTTTCAAATATCTCCAGTGATGGAGACTCAGCAGCCTCTCTTGGCAACCTGTACCAGTGCTTAACCACTCTCCTGGTGAAAAGTGTTTGTCCTCAGTAAAAGGCAATAGGAACAAGATGCACTGAATAATCACTGGTACAAAAATCCTGAATCAATCAACATGTATTTTTCCTTCTCCTGAAGCAAGAACATGTGTGCGTGCAGTAAGATTGTAACCCAAAAAGTTGAAATTTTAAAGTATTTTTGTTATGTACAGACCCTTGGGGACTTGCTGTCCTCACAGTTTCTAAGCAGGCATTTGTGACTGCGAGCCACCTGTCGCATGTTAAATATTAAGGAAGAAGTTATCTGTAGGCAGGTTATTTTTACTGTGCTTCCAATCATTGTACTGTAAATTGTCTTGAACCAGCATCTATTAGGCTTGATTGTCTGATTTTCAAAGTATACGTGTCAAGTAGCATCTCAGGCATTTGTAGTTGTCAATCACAAAAGAAGAAATTTTATATTACTTTTGTACAGGCAGAAAGTGTTGTTTTTAATTTCTTCCATGTTTAGTAAACTCTCTACAGTTTAAACATAAGAACATAAGAATACAGCACGCAGAGATAAATGATCCCTGCTAAGTCTCTGTACCCCAATATTTTCTGTCCGACAGTGGTCATTAGTAGGTACCAAGAGTGGGGTACCAGAACAGAGTAGCACTACAATAGTTCTTTCCAGTTCTGTCTTCCAGGCTTTCAATAATGTGCTGCTCAAGATTGTCTTCAGATGATGTCTGTGTGTTGAAGTACAAAATAGTGGTGTCTCTATATTCCGTTCTTATGAATTTGTACAGTTACTGATGATTTACTGTATATTTACCTAATGCCAAAATACTGACACAATTTGTAGTGTATCATATAAAAAAAAAGTCCTTCACAGACTTTGTAGAATTACTTTTGTCTCAAGGAGCTGCTATTACATTACAGGTGAGAAGCTGTGGTTGCAATGCACTGCAGTAGGTCTGACTCATTACGTCAGTGTTTTATGGCACTCAGGTAAGCATGTTTGCAAAGTAGCAGTAAACCTTTCTGATGTGCAATAACATTTCAGCAGTTACTGTAGTATTCCACTGTGTATTAACTTTTACTGCTTCTGTGCAAACTTACAATAAGCAGGAGTGCAAGAAAAGGCTACAGAAGTTTGTAAAATAGATCCTGCTGTAATGCTTTCAGTTCACAAACTAGTTTTACAGTGTACGTTTGGGCTAGCCGATGATGTGATTAACAGTAAATTTTGAAATGTTTGCTTCTACAGAAGATAAATTCATAGTTTCTGCAAATCTAATACTCTTTTTAGGGTTTTTTGACGTCACTTGTGTAGCTCCTAGTCTGAAAAGAAAGAAAGAACATAGTATGGTTTCATGGAACTATTTGGTGTCCCTAATTATTTTTTAACAAATACAATAGCATGCTACTGATACAAATATTTTAAAGAGTGTGTGCTATACATTTAAAGTATGTTGGTAATGCTCTCTTGGTAGAGAAATTCTGTTAAAAATAACTATTTCAGTAGATATATTAACTTTGTAGTTAGTCCTTATGTTGTTAATACTTGTTGTACAGACAGCTCTGGGAGTTGGGCATGTTGCTTAAGCTTTCAAGAGGAACTGTTTTATCATTTAAAAAATGGGGTAGTATCTTGTCCATGCTTGTATCTCCAAGGGCTTTGATGTCCTGTGGTGTTTCCTGTGTTGTCAAAATATGTAATATTTATATGCTAAAATCATATACTATCTAAGGCTTCCAGATGCTGCTGTTGAGTTTAATTTGAAGGTGAATGGATGACTAAAAATGTATTGTAGATTTCCTTTTTTTCTGCTATGCTGTTATATGTGGTACTTAGTAAGAAAATACCTAATCAGAACTGAATTTTATAGATTAGTTCTAAAAGTTCTGAAACAGAGGATCTAATAACAAAAATACATCTAGAATCTCAGCTGTATCAGCATTTTTTAGTATTACAATAATGAAAGTACTATATTTTTATACCAATTTTAATTGCTTCTAGCATATTCAACACCAGGTGTGCCAGCATTATTTAGAATGCAAGTTGAATTGCTATTACACATTTCAGCAGCAACATACCACAAATAAATCTCAACCATTTCACAGTGTTATTATAGTTGCTATCTTTTTCTTTAACCCATAGTGCTAGAATCCTGAAATTGAGAGCATGACATGCTGCAACAAGCATGAGTTTCAGGTGTAGCATTACAGTTAAAGTTTTTTTNTTTTTACGGAAAGGGTCATTAGGCACTGGAATATGCTGCCCAGGGAGGTGGTTGATTCGCCTTCCCTGGAGGTGTTTAAGTTACGGGTGGACGGGGTCCTGAGGGACATGGTTTAGTGTTTGATAGGAATGGTTGGACTCGATGATCCAGTGGGTCTCTTCCAACCCGGTCATTCTGTGATTCTGTGATTCTGTGATTCTGTGATACCAACAGTACCATCATCTGTAACTGGCAGGAGTCCTAATATAGTCTGTGGAGCTCCAAATAATTTGCTACTTCCATTTGACTTCTATAATTGCAAAAGTAAGAAAACTTTGTGTAAGATACATAAAATATGAAGACTCAGTGCTGTTTTCATCAGTATTTTTGAAAGATTTACTTTAAAGATTCAGTAGAAATATTGGGATGGCATTGATAATTACAGTATACTGTGTGCATCACCCAGCATGAGTAGAGCTGATCTCACTTGGAGAAGAACATCTCAGGAGCCAGATATCTTTGATGTCAAGATAGGATTTATTTTAAGCATCATCTGTCTAGTTTTCTACATAATTATAGATGCAGTAACTCACTTTTTATAATGCCTAAGCATGTACAAATTAGTACAAAACTGTCCGGGTGTGTGGGGCTGGTCCTATTCTGAGATCTTCTGTGCTAGGAGCTCACTCTATGTTGCGGTAGAGTACAAAAAGGCATGCCACCCCATGTTTCTGCCCTTTAATTAGTCCAGTGCAAGTCCTGGTTTGTACACCTTTTCAGTCTGAAATATATCTCTGCTCCCGACTTGGCCCTGAAACAACCAGCAGTGTAAATCACAATTGATATAGTTATTTCAGTTTCAGTTACCATGAAGAGAACTGAAACTGTGAGCGTTGGCAGGTACAGGATGCATGGTATATCCAGGGCTCCAGGTAGCTCTGGGCAAGCCCCTGCACCAGCTGCTGTGGGGACTTGCTGCCAAACTGGTTTCCCAGCGATGATCCACCTGAGTCTTTTTGCCTCCACTCCAGAGACAGTTTGTTCCAGTGCTGCTGCTGTGGCGCAAAGTCTCTCTCTTCATTTTCCACCTCAAAGATACTGTGTATGTAAACTAAATTTTCATGCTGGAGGGCAGAATATCTCAGCTGATACAATAGGCAGAGGTATGTGAAGCCAGCAGTGGCATATTAATATGTACTAATCAGAGTCTTCGCTCAGGCTAAGTCCTGTGCCTTAGCCCTGTCTTTGTAGCAAACTTGAAATAAAGTACTTGTGGTTTTTTGCCCTCTGTTCTTTATGATAATGTAGATTCAGGGGAATTCAATGTAACTTAGGTGAGTTGTGCTCTAGAGCAACTTGTAAAATATTCGATTGTATTATTTATTTGTTTTCAAAAGTTCATTTTTTATTCCCAAGGAGACTTATGTGGCACTGTGGAACCCAGAATCAGATAGGAGACCCTGAACTTTAACCTACAGCCACCAGCATTAGGCTACTGCAGCTCAGCAAAGGGCATTGCTGTTTGGAGTTGTAGGTATCTCCTGAGAAGAGAATGGCAGCTACGTGCTTGTCTGGGGTTTAAGGATATTTTGGTTAGGTTTGTCCCACATACCCTCCAGCATTGTTTGTTGTCCTCTGCTGGAAATTGTGCCTTCTGTACCTTCTATAAGTGTAAATATGTGAATGAGGCTAAAGATACAGAGACATCACCTATTGCTTAATTTACCCTAGAGACATTATTTTCTAGGAGATATGTATCAACAAAGATTTTCAGTAATTGATGGGAAAAAAGTGCTGACTGACTTATTAAAATTTCTAGGTAATGAGATCTGTAGGGAAGTTTTAATCTTTGGAAGTTTCTGGATGAACTGCCAGTAGTTTTATTATCTTTTTGTGTGTCTATGTTAACCTTTGCTGATTTTATACAGTGTAAATTCAAGGCTGCAGGACTAAGTTGTTGTAATAATGTTACTGCAATTTCCTGGCCAAACTAACCAGTGTTTTACATTTATGTGCTCATTTCTTTGTGTGTTGCATGTGCTCAGTGAGCATCTTTAGTGATTTTCTTGTTGTAGCACATATTGACATTATGCAGGCCATGGTTATATAAATGCAAGCAAGTATTTCAATGGTAAAATGGAGTTATGAAGACTCTTAGTATTACTGAGGGGTTTTTTTTTGTCTTCTGCCAGGCAAATTTCCCTTGCAACTTCAATTTTTTTTTCTTTTCTCTTTTTTTTGCCATCTCTTGAGTGTTAGTAAAATGGGTGGGTTTTAATGTTTCATTAGCATTTCTCATAAGGTCTGCCTTTAGACCAGTACCCATTTTCTAAATTGTACTTCTGTACGGCTGGAAAAAATCATGGTAACCAGATGCAGTATTTGTCTCTGGCCTGGTAAAGTGTTAGATTTAACAAAAGAAGCTAATAGAAATGTTCAAATTGACCCTTGTCATCATGTGGACTTCTTGGAGCTCAATCAATCTCTCATTATTATCAGAGTTATTCACGCAGAGGCAGAAGTGCTAGTATTTCTCATAATCAGCCCTTGAGCCAGATGTAATTTGCAATTTTGAAGCATTGTATTTTGAAACAATAATGCATCAAAATGAACAGAGCAAGAATTAGAAGTATAGTTTGGGAGGGAACTAGCCATGGTATAAATGCTTTCCCCAAGTGCTCTTAGTGGACACTGGTAATTAGAGGCACACAATGTACTATTATTAATAATCTAAATTGGTCCACAATTTTTGAAGTAATCTGTGGAGAGGGACAAATGCAACAACAGAATTGTGCCCATCTTGCTGCATGGTTGCAGGGCAGCAGTTGTCACTGGGGGAGCACTAGGCAAGGCTTTGTCACTGGCTCAGTGCAGTGTGAGCAGAAAGCGATTGGACTCAGCAGCCAGCGCACTGAGGATGGTTTTATCCTAACTCAGAAAAGAAAAAAATGCTTATGTTATAGAAGAATAACTACTTTGTACTTTAGACTCAAAACCAGTCAGGCAGTTGTTAACAGTAGCCTGCTATTGTTGCTCAGAATTTGGGAATTTTTTTTCATCCCTACGTACAATATTATTTATTGTGAAGTAGAGCATTGTATGTCTACTGTTATGTATGTAGTCTGTGAAAAGTGAGTTTGTGTACTGGAGACCTTCACTCAGACTTTTTCAGGAGCCTACTCTTTACTTTGTAAGTGAGACTCTATTTTTGTGCAATTTGTTTTTACAATTTTTCAGTTACTGTTTAACATCTTGTAGCCCAGTAGCTAACAGGGCACTGCTGACTTGCTGGACAAATTCTCTCTGAGAGAGGGGACAGGAGCATTTGTAAGTACATTAAATAATGGTAATGAAAGGATGTGTTGCCTGTTAAGACTACATTATCTATTAGAAGACTGAATTAGCTTGACTGTGTCACATGTATGAGCTACTTTCTTCACTAACAAATAGAGCACACTTAGTGTATCAAATCTGAGGCAAGTAACTTTGTGGTCAATAACTACCATCTTTTCTGAATACATGCACAACATTAGAGAGTTTCTGCCACACAAACAAACTTTAAAATGCTTAGACTGTTATGAAACTTCCATTAAAATGTCATGTACTGCTTCTGTGGTTGATCTCATCAGTGATGATTGCTAACGTAGTTGTATCTAAGCAGAAGCACTTTTAATTTTTTTTATTCCTGGTTCCTTCGGGGATGTCACAATCCACAGTTTAACAGGTTATGGCTGACCACCATGAAAATGAGTTATTTATGGTGACTTTTAGTCCATTGTGGTATTGCTTGCAGGGTTGACTTGGCTGTACAGCAGAATAATCTTGTCTGTTTGCTGACTTGCTACTGTCTTTCAGCAGCAAGTAAATTTTATAATTGTAAAATTATCCCTACTTCCTTTGACCTTCTCAGCTTGTTTTTAAACTGAAATTGTTTGGATTAGTTGTTAGATTTTTTCCTTATTTCTTGTGATTAATTAATTAATTTATTTATTAGAGCTGTCAGTGGCCTTAGCTAGCTTTAGGCAGTCATGAGAGGCAATGCCAGAAGATTATCTTATGTTTAGAAATTTGCAAACAGATGGTCTCACCATAAAAGAAATCTGTTTTTAAAAGTTCCACCATTTTATGCTAGAAATAAATATTACAAATGCTTAAGTTGTTAGAAGAGAGCGACTTGGTGTGAATAATACTCTGCTTGTTGTGTCATGCCTTTCAGGAAATGTTATCAAAACTGTTTGTGAAAATAATTGAATGAAACCTCATGACATGTCTCTTGCTTTGGCATCATACCCATATTCTATGGAGTTAGGATACTCACTCAGAAAGACAGACAGATTAAGTGGCTGGAAATGGTTACCAATCCCATATGTTGTTTCCACTTCTTTCCTGGAAGTTGTTGGGAATCAGCAATGATGTATATGAAATGTCATGATTTGTGTGCTGTCCTTGCTGTTGTTTTTTAATAGCCTTAGTTTGTTGAGATGTACGAAAATCCCCACCTAAATAGTGCTGAAAAATCGTTTTTAGTGTTCTGAAAATGAGGCAGAGGATGGTGGGAGTAAATGTATGAATACATTACAGAAGACCTTCATGTGCTTTACAATACTTAGGCACAGGGTGGCAACTTCTGAGGAGGCTGATAATTTGGAGTGATAAACACTTCAGTTCTGTTGCTTTAAATTTTGTGTTCATGACTGATCCCCTTAGTGTCTCTATTGCTTGAAAGCAAACCTTATTGCTCTAAAGAGTACAAGTTACTTCTCCAGAGATATTCTCTGTTTATCTTTTGTAATGCCTCTTTCTTGGGTTGGGACAGCAGAATTCTCTGGAAACCCTTCTGGGAGGGGTCTTCAGCTGAATGTTGCACCAGAAAGATTGCTGCTTTATCAGTTCTAACATAGACAAAGAAACCTGGGGAAAATGGAAAGTTATAAATGTTCATTTTAACTATGCTTGCAATCTCCTACATCAAAGTGCTTCACTCCTGTTGCCTGTACACGAGTATTTCTGTATCATGTCAGAACAGTACTGCTATTGAGTCATTTCAACAATTATTCTCTTTTGATAATAGAATTTGATCTACTAATTCGATTAGATGTGATAACTGGCTGTTTCTAGAAATACATTGCAAATATGTAAATGTTTGCACTTACAAGCATTTTTTTAAAGATAGCACTCTATAAATTTTGCTTTGAAAGGAAGTTTTGTAAACCCTCGAGTCATCACTGGCAAGGGTAATTTTTGTTACTGTGCTATGTTGAATCCTTGTTTATGCTTATTAAATTTTATTTTAGGAACAAAATGTTTTTGCATGTCACAATCTTTTGCAAAATAAATCTTATGATTTTCTAAATACAGCAGGGTGAAAAAAGATTACAGGAATCATTGCAAAATCCTTTGAGTAGCGCTAGGTTGTGTGTGGCTGAATGTTGTTTGCTACTATGGGGAAAGGAGCATGCCTTGAAGACAGAAAGCACTGACAGAATAGCTCAAGACACTTACCATTTGTTAATTTTTAATGATGGCCTTTTTTTCTATTAAGGAACATAATGCTACTGAGCTTCTGTCTCAATCAATTTTTGTGATTTTTTTCATTAATCAACTAATGCATGTTTCTTCTATAGCTCTTTATTCTAATGAAATATGTGGATGATTTGGCAGACAACAGTGATTTCATCAGTAACGCATCGGAGTAAACTCCATTTAGGAGATGATATGTATATTATTTTTTAAGATCAAGGATGTTGATATATATTCTTTTAAAGAGAAGCTATTTTTGAGATGGGTTGTAAATGTGTAATTTCTCTTGCTACCACTCAAACATCCTCCTTTCTTCATTTGTTCCATCTATATATTTATTTAGGCAAAACTATTTACATATTCTTTATGTCTGCGTATGATTTTTATATACATTTCACATATTTTATATATATGGCATCATGTTGTAACTTCAGCTTGTTCTTTAAATGTTCTGTTGCACTGTCTTCTCTGCTGAGTCTGGCACTGTTTATTTCTGATGCACTGGCCCAAAGCCACTGAAGGCACTGGCTCAGCAGAGCCTCTTTGTCAAGCGCAGTAGGCGTTGTATTAGGCCGCTTCCTAGCTGATGACATTTATTCAAGCAAGTAAGCCAGCTAGGGACTGGTAGAGAGCTTTGGGTTGCATTTTACTTTGATTAAATTATCCAGAGTTCATGGGACTTCCTACTTGACAGTCAAGCTTTGGGCATATAGGTCTGTGTTCTCATCTTTTTATTAATAATTATGATAGAGTTACAGGGTCTGAGGATGGTCCTTTCCTCTGATGTGACTTGGCTGTTATATGATAGAGTTCATACTTTTAAAAAATGGCCCTTTTATATTTTTTTAATTTCTTAATTTACTGTGATTGCGATTGTTGGCTGAATTTGAGAATTAAGTCTGTGGATGTGTCAATATGACTTTGAGCATTTACATTTATCCTGAAATTTTCTCTAACCTTTAATGTAAAAGGAGAATTAAGAAGCTATAAATTAAGTAGAACCCTGGAGTATCTTGGCAATTAGAGTGAACAAGATTTCAGCCGCTGTTCTTCATCAATTTCTCACACTCTTGGATAGACAGGGTATTTTTAATTTACAACCTGTATTTCAATTAGTCATAGGAGTTTTTTCTTGAAGCTTTTGCTTATGCATTTGAAGAATAAAATTAAACTACTTTTTAGCTGTACTTTTTGTAACTGATGGGTTTAGATGAGAGAGATACTGAATAAACTAGCTGTTGTGCTAAGTAGTGTTCCTGTATTTATAAATGTTTTTACTATTATAAAGAGATTATTCTATACCTATACAGTTTGCGTTCTCAAAGAAATATTGAACTACATCTATGAAAGAATACATTTATGAACAGAAAGATAATATTTTTTGTTATTTGGGATTTGGGGGAAAATGTGCACTTTGTTTTCCACCTTGGGTAATTGTATTCTGTATTCTGCTTCTAAGGATGCAGTCTGGGGCAGCAGTGGCCACAGGACGGTGTTGTGCTGCCGTGGCTGCAGGTGACCCACAGTATCTGCTGTAGCTCAGGCTTTAGCTTCAAAATTTTTGTCATCATGAATATGTTAACTTTGTGAAGCAGTAGCGTGCAGTATTTTGCTACACACCATGCGGTAGCTTGTGTCTGTGCATTGGTATCCTAGGCACTGATTTAGGTAGGGCTTTTATAGCTCACAGTCAAATTGTTGGCACTGAATTTAGCAGATGACAGGAGTTGGAATTAGATTCCCAGGACAATCTGAACATCAGTGTCACAGATCCTCCTTTCTGTACCATTTTGGTTTTTAATTCTAATAGCTGTTCTTACCTCTGTTTTTAAATACTGTTTTCCTTTTCACTAATGCAAGGAGCACTGATGGTACACAGACCTTGAGTGATGGAGCTCTCATTTCTGCTTCAGGAGGCAAGTTGTAATTTCATTTGCATTTGTAAGAACTGCAACTAGTATCCCAGCAGCCAACCTAACAGCAACGAGAGAGAATGAGACCATCACAGGTTCAGACAAATGCCTGGAAATCTCCAGGTGCTTCAGGCATTTGCTAAGCAGCTGTGCACAGCACAGAGCAGTTTCTGCATCTGGGAAATGAACAGTGAGGACTGAAATCAAATCACTTGACAGTATCCTCAAGGCCATGTCCTGGCACAAGTCTAGAGTCTATCTGACATGGGTAGCGATTGCTGCTTTACAAGGAAGATATCTTAACAATTATGGTTTGGGAGTTTACAGCCATAGGTTTTTATCATTAAATGAGCAGCCTCTTCAGTGGTGAAGTTTATTATGTGGGTTTGCCAGGACATTCAATATATGCGTTATGAAAGAAATACTATTGGAAGTGGTGAAGCAGAAAGGTTCCAGTGCTGCCATGGGTCACCTGTGGGACATACATCCTAATTCCATCTTCCCTCCCTTTTGATTATCTGAGCAGCAAAGAAGCAAGCTTCACAATGATGCAAATACTGGTTCAGTAGTGTTGTATGAGTTAATGGGAGGAGGGCAAGTCAGGGACTATACCACTTGCACTTTAACAAGGTGAAACTTTTACAAAGGTAAGCCAGATCTTTTCCCTGGGCTGATGCATTCAAATTGAGGTCTTTTAAATACTGGGAGTAATTTTGGGGACCTGACCCAAGATTTCCTTCTTTTGACTATATCAGCTACGTCTGGGCTGCTGGGAAGGGCTTTATGACTGACTGTGAGGAGGGCACAGGTTGGTGATAGGATGTACATTTGATGTTTGAAAGGATATTACATAGCATGAATTTCAGTAGTGCAAATACTCTTTAATTTTATTTCTAAGTATACCGGTTTACCTAATATTTATGAATCAGAGTAGGAAACATCTGCCTGAGGAAATCAGAACGACTGGTGACTGAATAGTTTGACACCGGCATAGACACCACACTACAGCTGAAGGAATTTTAGCTGTTCTCTTTACTTTATCAGTGTGTTTTAGGAATGCTGAATGTTGCTCTTCTGTAGTTAAATTTGACTGGAATATGAATGTTAAATAATTCATAAATGTCTCTTACAAATTGGGTGGAGAGGATGGTGATTTGGCCTAGGGGCTTCTTCATGCCTATACAACATACTTCATGGAGCAATTAATAGAAATAAAAAGCAAGCACACTTACTGTTAGCACAAGTAATCTTACGATAACCTTTCAATGTCATTTGGAGCATTGACTTCTCATACAGAAAAAAGGAGTGTGTGCACACATGTGTCCCCACTGCAGTTCTTTGAAACATCATTCTCAAGTGGTTGGTATAGCTTGGAAAATGCTTTTCCTTTGTTTGTTACTTCTACTGTTGTAAGCTGAAGCTTAACAGAGTTGCTGTTAGACTTGTGATCTCAGTGGAAAAGAGAAATTTGTGAACATTTTTGCACAGAGGTCTTACTAAAAGTATGCAGACGTGTTCAGAGCCAGACTTACTTGGGGCAGCATATTTCCAAACTATTCGGCAGCTCATGGTTTAGTGTCTGATAGGAATGGTTGAACTCGATGATCTGGTGGGTCTCTTCCAACCTGGTGATTCTATGATTCTATGACCTATTAGTATTGTGGAGGTGCTCTCTGTGCAGGTGATCTTGGTAAGAAGAGAAAGCCACAGTGGGGGCTGGGGGAAGATGACATTGACTGTTCTGGGTTTGCATGTAGGGACAGTGAAGTTAATGTTGCTGAACTTGTTACAGGCAGTGGTGATTTTGGCAGATATATCCCTCTGCGGGTGACAAAATCCAGAGGAGGCAACTTTGCAAGACCACTGTGGTTCATACTCTGCCAGGCTGTCCCCTGCTGGGATGACCACAAAGCTTGTTAGAGGCTGGCACTGGAAAGTCTCTTGTCAGAGTGGGGACATTATAGCCAGCCTTTGAAGCTCCTGGGAAAGGACCAGAGATGTCTTCTTGGAGGCTTTATCAGAACTGTCCCCAAAGGCAGAAGGAACGTTCGTTCTCATGATCAGAAGAATACCCTGAAAGAGAAGAAGGGTTGTTGCCACAGCTTGCTCCCAAGTCAAAGGAAATTGCTTACGAGGATTATTAGAAGTTTCCTGTGTACTTAATATTTTTATATGGTATTCATTTCAGTATTGTGATACTTACAATGAATTGATTTCTGGTGGTAGAAATTCTGTTTTGCTGTAAAACCTGATGGGTACTAAGTAATGTGATTTTTTCTTTCTTTTTTTTTTTTTAACCACTAGTTCTTTTCAAAAATAAACTTGCTACTCCAGAATGTGGTTCATTCAATTTGCTTGACATTTTGAATGATTAAGAAAGGGCAGGATACAGAAGCAGATGCAGACATCCCAGAGATGCTGTGCTACAGTACCACATATGTTATGTGTCTCCTTGCAGCTCTCTGTGTTCTGTCAGTCAGACCCCTGCCACCCTCAGCACTCTCTGTGTATCAGGATAAAATGGCTCAGTTCCACTGGTTTTCTTCCAAAACTCCTCTCTTGGCTAGAGGGTTTAGGGCTGTTTTAAATTAACTGTTTTCTTTTGTCTGATGTACGACACCCAGGACTTGATTTGAATCTCTCATGTAGTATATGTAAATGTTTTGTATAATGATTTTGACCACTCTCAAATAAATAGGTGGATGCTTTAAAAGATGCATGCTGGTGTTTCTAGTCGCTGAATTTAAGTATGTCTGTTTTACACATAACATCTTATGAAATGAGAGATTTTACTTAGTACTTTGTGTTTCTTAACCCTGTCATGTCTTATGCCTTTCCCTTTTCAGATAATTATTTATCAATGATTTGAGTTTTTATATCCCTGAATTACTTTGGAAATGAGCAATCTGGAAAATGTGGAGAACAGCCACATGCTATTTGTGTACATGCTCCTACACTGTACTTTTGTGTTGTTCTGGTTTTAAACAGCTGCCCTAAGAGCCCTGAACATGTTCATGCAGTATAATAATATCTTTCCATGGAGTGGTCAGAAATGAATCTTTCTACAGTGTTGCTGTGTGTTATGTCTTCAACCCACACCGTGGCTTTGTACTAGAATCAACAGGAAGAAAAGGAGAAATATTATAAATGTCTGGTGAATTCTAAGTGTTTTAAACTGTTTATTTATGTGTCAGAAGAAAGTTTTAAGAACATTCGAGGTGTCCTGTCTAGCCATTGCTAGTCTTTGCACGTTTCAGTGCTTTCATTTCACATTTGATTTGAACCTGAGTGTGAAGTGTCACAAATGTCAGTCTGGTATCACCTGAGCATTTGATTAAAAAAAAAAAAAATCATTTCTTTTGGGGTGATAAATGATCCCACATTTAATAGGTATGTATTATAATAAGATGTTGCGTAATGGATATGTGTTTTCTCTTCTGACTTAAATAGAAAATTATTACCTAAACTTTATTTAAGGGCTACATGTTCATTTAGTTCACTCTTTGCAAAAGTAATTCAGAGTAGGTCAAAATATCTTAGAAATACGCGCAATTTTATCCTCATAATAACTGAGTATCTCAAATGCCAAACTGTGCTCTCCCTGAAGGTTTAAAAGAAAATGGTGGAATGTTCAGATATGCGAGAAACCTGAAATACTTAAAATGTAGCCAGTGGAGGGGAGGAGGAGACATGAACAAGGCAAACACTGGGTTGGCAGCATCCTCTCTGTCTGGGACAGTCTAGCCAGCTCCATCCCTCCACTCAGACTTCTTACTCTGGAACACCCTGGGGAGAAAACAGTCACAAGTAATGAAGTTTGAAAAAAAAACCCCACAACCAAACCTTGCTGCTGAAAAAAGAATAAATTTATATTTTTGGATGGCATCCACTGTGTGGTGAAGCTGCACTCATGGGATGGGTGGTACTGCGTTCTGGGTAGTTCTCAGACATACTGTGCCTCTTGCAGTTCATATGTGAAAACCTTCACTTAATGTAAACTTGAGTTGTGTTCTTTGGCAGTGATGGTCTTGAGCAATTTCTAAAACGTTGCTTGACTGTGTAGTAAAGAACAGTGACATCAAAATGCTGGCAGAAAAAAGGAATGTGGTCCTATCATGTTTTTGTTTTGTTCAGTTCTTTAGTGAGGAATTCCATAAAGTTTAAAAAAAGAGTGAAATAGGAATAAAATTTAAAAATAAGCTACACAAAACCCTCAAAAGCAGCCTGAAAAATATTAAAAATTGAGATTCTGAGGTCTTTGCACGCTCCCTTCCTGGTTTCCCAGCAGCCCTCTTGGAGGACTGTCTTTGTCATAGGAAAAGGAAAATACAGTTTTGTTCATTTCACAAGTTAGATTCTTTTTTTGTGTGTTATTAACAGGTTTGGCAAACATCGCAAAGATGACAAGAGTGAGAAAACTGGTAAAATAAAAGTGCAGGAAGCTCTTACTTCAGAAGAGGAGAGAATACGAATGAAGCAAGAACAGGAGAGGTAGACTTCAGTATTTGCTTAAACCTTGATAGAGAGAGTTTGTTTTTTAAATTAAATAACTGAAGTTCAGTTTTCACTGATGAAATTCCCAAATGTTGATATGTTTATATACTTTAAATAACAAGACAAAGCTGCACTTATTTTGGACATCCACAGTTTCTTTGGCTGTGTTAAGCGTCTTTTAGAGACCCAGAGCTCCTTTCCTTATTGAGAAGGGTGAAGTAATAAAGTGAAATGTGTTCTCTATATTTTCTATAACTGATTTTATTGACATTTTCAGAAAGCAAATATTTATATAGAATGAAGTATGTTTTGTATTTTTCTTCAGTCTTGCATATCTATTTTTTTCATTCATATATTTAGAAAAATCTTAAAAATTATGCTCACCAGTGTCTCTGTCACTGGAGTTCAGATTATTTGTGTCATAGAGTCTGTTTGTGGAATCATATGTATATTAAACTACTAATTGTAAAAATGACTGGTGAGTACCTCTACTTATCTTTTTCAGTTTCCCTTAACATTAAATATCTGTATAATATGTATGTCATATGTTCTTCTTGATATTTGTAACTACTTCTCATCCTGTCATAGCCCTAGATACTTGGGGTCTGGACTCTGATATCTCAAATCAATTTAGTCAAAACTTTGAAAGCTTAGGTCATAAATTAACTAGTATTCAGGTACGTGCGTGGAGAGAAGACCTCTTTGAGTAGACATCCCTTCAGTAAGAAAACAAACTTCAAAGGGATATTTAAACTTTGAATGCTAAATGGTAAATAGATTCAGATGCATTTAGCAGTGAAAGTGAACTATGAATTGGAATGATTTATCTGAAAATTATGCTATAGCTCAACCATAAATTGAGGATTCATACAGGTATTATGGAGGGAGGTTTTTTTGTCCTTGTACAGGGAGTATGACTAGTTAGTCCTTATGATCTTTTTAACCATCATCTCTATGCACCTTGGTGTTCTACAAGTAAAAAGTTTATAAATGATGGCTTCATCACTCTTAACAGCTCACCAGAATAGAAGAGCCACAATATCTCGTGTGATCTCAATTGAACCTAAAATGCTTTGCTTTCATTTCTTTTGGGGTTGAGTGATTTATGTTAGAGTTATGACAGGCTAGGGGGTACACATTTATTAGTTAATGAAGATGAACAGTAACTTGTTAAACTGCAGAAGTTTTATAATTTGTGACTATCTGTTTGGATTACATTATGGATTTTTTTACCCTTTAACAGATATACTAGCATAAAGTGATGTAAAATTCATTCATATCTTTCTCCATCCATTCTGACAGTAAAGACTGGCTGGATCACAATGCTTGGTTGTTTTTAACTTGTCTGAATGTTTTTGATTTTCTCTTTTTTAACAAAAGTGAAGCAGGGTTATTAAATTCTTTTCCTGCTTTTAAGCGTAAAGTGCTTTCAGATTAAATGGCAAAGGGAACTGAAAGGGATAAGTGACTTTATATACAAGAGTGTTTGTGCAGTCAACTTCCCTTTACACATGGGTAGACTGGCCACTTTGTGGATAAACTCATGCCAGGGGACAGAGCCATTGAAAGCTGCCTTCGATGCTTCAGCCAGCTCAGGGCAGGGGGAAGGTTAGCCACATGTGCGTAGTGCTGATCACTGGCTTAAATATACTCTGCTGATCTTGAGCTTGCCCAGCATGGAGGGTTTCCTAGTAACCTTAGAATCAGCCATATGCGTTTATTCAAGGAAGAAAGACTTGAGGTTTGAGTTAGTAATGTTTGCTCTCTCTTCATTCTCTCTTTATCTCTCTATCTCTCTCAGTAAGAAGGGTGAGAGTAAAAACTGTCCATGTGGTGATGTAAGAGAGGTTGCAGTAGGCACGCTGGGTACCAAGGTAGAATTATGTAATTATTTGTATAGCCCTCAATGCATGGAGCAAATTCCTAATCCCTGTCCATCAAGTTATCCTAACCAATTTGAATCTTTCCTGGAATCTCACTTCTCGTGTGTTATAAAAACAATTTTATGTGTTCACTGAAACTGCAGAAGATGCATGTGCCAGAGCTTCGTAATAGCTTGATGTTATCATAACACAGGTCCTCCTCCTCCTGTTGCTCTCTTTCCCTAACCATGTATTTGCTTTCCTTTGTGTTGTAAGAGAATGCAAGTTCTTCGGGGTAGTGGCATGTACAACTAATAAAAGACAATAAAATAGCAACCAAATGTGTGAGGTGCTTCCTTATGTTTCTGAAAAATTCAGCTGTTGATTTGGTCCATAGAGACTAAATATTTTTGCAGTTGGATTGCAGAGTTTCCTTTTGATCCTGTAAAGTAATGATGTTAGATTCACGCTATTAATGAAAAGTACTCTTGCAAATTAACTTAAGAATCCCTCAAAATGCTTACTAGGATACAGAATAAAAGGTACCATCACTGTTGATTCATAATGGCTGTTATTTTAACTTTGTTTTCTGTGGAGTTTTCTTCCTCCTTGATGTTTTTAGCAGTACAATTCACTTGCTCTATTTTACTTGGTATTTGATACTATGTACCTCTATAATGATAATGATGCAATACTTTGGGGAAATAGGTTGGATTTAATGAATTTACTGTGTATGAGAGGCTAGGAGCAAAAATCCTTAGGGGGTCAGAGAATAAGCGAATGGTCCATTAAAAAATCAATCATGCCCACAATTTTATGGAATTATTATGCCTTGACTTGATAATTTTAATAGTATCATGCTTACGGTAGTATTTTCTTTAGAATCTTGAAGGTAGTATTCATATTGATTGAGAGACAAATAAGCAAATTAATGTTCTTCAATTTACCATGATGAAAACGAATAAAATTGCCTATTACAAACGTATTATTAATAATTTTTTTCTGAGGAGCTTATCTCTTAAGATGTGTATGGTACATGTTTACTGACAATGGTAATTTTCAACAGAAAATGCAATTATCGGTTTGAAAATACAGACAGCTTTCAGTGAAATAGAATCCTGAAACATCATCTGAGGAGACCCACAAGTCTTACAAAAAGTGCTTTAAAATGCTCACTGTTTGTAAATTCTCCACATTTTGGAGTAACGTTTTATCCCAGGTCATAGGACATTGTTCACATGTCACTATCTTTAACACTGGTTTACTTTGGAAAAAAAGAAGTCTGCTTGCATTATCCTTGAGTATGTGCCAAGCACTGATCTGAAAATCCAGATGGGCTCTGGCGTGCTGTTAGAAACGGTGCTTCTCCCCAGCACTGGCAGCAACCAAAGCCTTAAGGCAGTAGGTTTTCTGAACTTGGCCTTGTGTCTCCTGAGGAGGAGTCTGTACTGAATAGTCTTGAGGAAGTTGAACATGACCTGAATTCAATTAGTTCTGTTCCTGTGCCAGATCACAGCTGTTTTATATACATCCTAACTTGGAGCCCCTCTTGCCATGCTGTCATTCCATCCATCACTGGACTACTAAAACTTAGGTAACACTGAAATGCTGCATTTACTAATGTAGACTGAAAAAAACAGCCCTGAGCCCTTCCTAATTTCATTATGGAAGGTCTTCTATCCATTCTAGATTCTCCTGATGCATCTGTGGTTGACCCATCTTCCAAAGAGTCATGTCTTGGATTTTACAGATTGGAGGTACATGGAATAACCTGAGGTTTCAGAGATGCTTCCAACTACTTATAGACTTACACAGACATGGCTATGTAGGATAGATTTTGAAGCTTTTGTTGGGGACTAAGAAGAATTAGTATTACAGCCCAGTTAGTTTTCATATGGATGGTCACCTTCCGCTATGCTACTGGATCTAAGCCTTTGGAAGCCCACAGACCTTTAGAAACTCTCTGCATCTGGTCTTTGAGGACCTCCTGGGGCAGAGTTTTCTTGATACGTAGGCAGTGTGTCCATGGATATCCTGCAGCCTGATTACCCTGAGATAATTTCTGACTTCTTCAGGACTGTATAGTTTAGCCTCCTTCTTAGGAGATGTGAAGAACTGTTCAGAAAAACTACTGCTTATATGTTCTGTTTTTCACTGGTGGCTCTTGCTGAAAAGAGACATCCCTCTAACAGCAGGTTCTGATATCTTTGCATCTCTCTCTTTCATTCTTGGATTTTTCCTTGGATTTCTTTTTCAGTGGTTTGTTTTGGTGTCCTGTCCCCTGCCCCCAGCAGTTCTACATTCATTGCAAAATAAAGCATCAGCAAATCAAAAACCTTTGCCTGTGTTCTGCCCTTCTTCGGTTCGGGCATGTGCTGTTCTTGACAGCCACCTACCAAGGCCATGTGTGCCATCCCTGTGTTCAGCCTTGGGCTTCCTCTAGCATCCCAAGTGCTGCCCAATCCAAAGAACCTTACTCCTCATACCCAGGTAGTAGATAATGGAGAAATGAAATAAGCGTACTTCTTTGTGAAGTTTTTAAGAATCAGTGGTTGTTCACTGCTAGATAATGCTTAAAAGAGGAAAGTTGCAATTCTAATGTAATCTCACAATTCAGAGTATGTGATCCCAGCTACGGGCGAGTAGCACTTTTGCTTTAATCTGCCTCTAGAGGCACTTTCTCCTCTTGAAAGAAGAGTCTATAGGATATAGATTCTGGTTAATACACTGACTTAAAAGCTTTACTAACGTTATATAAATCTTTGGGTTACTGTAACAGTGTTTTAATCTTAGTATTGTATTCTTCCTCGACTTCCACTGAAATGGATGCAAAATCAGGTACTTAAGCCCCTGTGTTGGGAGGATCAGTCTTGAGATAAGGAGAAACCACAAGAGAACGAGAGCTGTTCTGGTGGAAGGGCTGTGACAGAAGCTCCAGAAATGCTGGGAGGATGTTGGAGCAGTCAGATGGGGGCTTTTCAAGCCAGGGGCTTGCTCCGTTCTGAAAAAGGGGCTGTACAATTCCAATCTCTGTTATACTTGTTGGAGGACAATTAACATGTGGCAGAGGAATACCACGTATGTACATACGTAGGGTTATCATCTGGAAATGAAACCCGCTTCTTTGCTCCTTTGCCCCCTTTCTGTTTTGGAAAAACATAACCTTTGGTCCCTTCAGCACACAAAGGGAATGGAATTGGCACAACCCCAGTTGCCAGTGCCCCTGCTGGGGCCGGGAGAGGGAGCTGGAACCGCACTGGGCTCAGAGCCTCTCGGCCTGGGGTCCAATTGATAGCCCAGCAATGTCTTTTAGTGTGAATGTAAACAAGGCTACGGTTTTAGTTGGTGTCGTTCACCTAATGATTTTTCCTAAAGTTAGAGTGAAACATTCTGCAGGTTCATTAGTAGTTCAAATAACATTTTTTTTCTTTTCTTGGAGGATTTGGACGTTCTATAAAATGCTTCCTGTATTATATGTTTCCTAAGGGCGTAAAGGCCTGTATCTCCAATACACAATAAACTTCTCTTCATCTTTCTCTTGTGCCATTAAAGCCGCAAGCCCTTTGTTGTAAAAGTATACTAATGAATAGAAACGTTACAACAAGAACAGAAGTCTTGTGTTTTCCCTTAATCACGCATCATCCATTTTAATTAGACGAAAGGGTGGTGAGTACTGTGACAAGAGTCTGGAATTAAAATCATTAATTGATGTCAAGCTGACGAGAGACTGCTAACATGAATTTACTGACAGCAGGGAAGAAATTAACCTTATTACTTTAGTTAGTACGTTGTGGCTATTTATTATATTTTCCTATGCAAGTTCGTTGTGTTCTGTTTGTGATGATAGAGAAAGACAATTAATAAAATTCACACAAAGTTTTATTACCTCCCATCAATGAAGTTTACATGAAAACCACATCAATAACTTACAAAAAACAAACCGGTCACATCCTCCTAATCAATGTAACTCGTCAAAACTGTAAGAGCAATATTTTTGATATTTTAAATGTGTGTAACATGCTATGCTCTCCAGCCAAGTAGAATTGCAAAAATGATCTGATTTAAAACCATGCCTTAGTTTCTTAATGTCAATGTTGCAAAAACTGAGACATATTTTCTCCAGCAGTGACATTGATTGGAATAACTGTCTGCTTCGATCATCTCTGGAAGGTCAGCCTAACAAAGATGAGTTTTAATGTTAGGCATCTTTATTCTTTAGATGAAAGAGTACAACAGTGCCTTACAGAATGACAGCAGCATCCTATAGATAATTTGTGACCTAAAGGTCATAATAAAAGAATAGAGGGGAGGTCATCCTGTAGTAAAGGCCATCTGGAACTGTTAAAGTATCAGATGGAGTAGGGGGCTGAACAGCAGGACACTCTTGGTGTCTTTCCAGATTTCCCAGAGAGACCATAATATTTTTATTGGAAACCCCCAACTATTTCCCCTTAAGCAAAATATTTTCAACAAACCGTTTCATCTTGCTTCTAGGAAAAAGAGAACATATTGTGATAAGGAGAGTATTTTTGTTTCTTAGGTAGCGGAAGTGTTATTTGTGTCTTTAAAATAAAGCAAAGGTTCTGCTTTAGTTTTGTTCCTGCTGTATTTGATGCCACTTAACAGCTTTCACAAGAACTATTAGCTCTGAATCTGTTATTGCTGCAAACGTTCAGTCTGTAAGTATTTTCTAAAATGCTTATGTAATATCTTTTCTGGTAGAACTTCCACTCATTTCTCAGACAATAAGAGGGGAGAGAAAAAAAATCCTCTGTGAATCAGAAAATCAGAGCAATGTGTTTCTCATTCTCAATTATTTTGAGATGGAGTCTGCTTATCGAGGCATATTCCAGTTTTACTGAGGTTTGTAGCATTGTTGGTGGCAGAGTTTTTTACATAATGAATCAGGGTGCAAGCAGTGAAGAAAAATCAGTGGCAGTAATTTTTGAAAGAGAACAGAGAAATGAAGCATGTGAACACTGAGCTTTGTAAAAAATTCTCAGACCAGTTCCACTTCATAAAAAAACTGACTTTGGGAGATAAGTAAATTTAAGCTTTTCTGGAATAATAGTTGCTGAGGTAGTTTGTTTTCTGTAAACAAACTTCCTCACATTCTCTAGCCACATATTGTAAATATTGAGATCTTAAGACATCATGCTGAAAGTGTATTTCCTCTGTTATGCATCTGCAGTGATTCAAGACATTTTACTGGGCGAGGTCTGTCCAAATCCTTTGCCATACATTTAAAAATATCATTTACATGATATTTTACATGGTAATGAACAGCTATAATGTTCTCAGTTACAAATTTGGTTTAGGTGTCTTACAGATCATATGAGCTCAGCAATCTCTTAGAAATCTCAGTTCTAAGTAAGAGCACTAATGTGTTTTCAGTTTTGAATGCTGAGGATTTTAGGGTAAGTCAGCAGCATGTCCTGTGATGTCCCATGAACTCTGATGTTACAGGTAGAGTTGCTGTAGCAAATACTTGCTTGTTAATTTAAAAAAGTTGTAATAGAATTACTAAATTATTGAACTTACTGTTGCCAATTTGAACAGAACTGAAAACCGATCAGATTTTCCAGACTGCAGTACAGGAATCTAACAGTAACATAAAGCACTAAACCAGGATTTTTTCTAGTTCTTAGATACAGGAGCAAGTATTTGACTAACCAGAAAAGTACCTAATGATGCTTTCACAACTGGTAGATGGGTTCCCCATGCACCCCCCTCCCATCCCAGCTGGAAGTTTTATTTTGTAACTAATTACTAGAACAAACCTTTTAATGGGTTATAAGAAACCTGGCTCTGTTTCTGGCCCAGGTTGTAGATTTATGCTCACAGTCCTGTGACCCAGCATGGTTTTAGAAGTGAATCCTGAGAGGTGTTGCTTGTGCTCATTGCAGATCCTGAGTAAAGATGTTGATTTATAAGCTGTATTATGTATTGGTGGTTGTTTTGGCTTGTTTTATTTTTTCTTTTCCTTTACTTTCAACTTCAGTGTATGGCGTTCACATAATCCATTGCTTTGTTGTGAGATTTTTTCATTGTATTTTTCTGATACTTCAGACTCTTTCATTTTCCAGCTTTAGTATTAGCCTACTTTATATATAGTATTCTAGCAAGACAGAATAATGGACCTGAAATAGAGCTAGCGATGGAATTTCATACCCACTTTTGTTACTGGACTTTGACTAGAGGACCACAGATGCTGGACAGGCTCAGCTTAATGGACTGATTACAGTATTGTACCTGGACCTCCAGTTACTGCCTGCAGTATCTGGGAATGACTGATTTGATGTATGGTATATGTGGTACTGTTTGATATATATAATGCCTGTGTCATTACACATATAGTAAAAGCTGCTACTTACACATCTAACTGCTGAATTCAGATGTTACCCACCCATGCTGCTTTCTGGCATTGTTCTCCAGTTGGGGGGAAAAAAAAAAGAGTAAAGAAATGTTTCAAGAAAGCCTGTGTGCTCTTAAGTTGAGGAGGTGGAAGTGGACGCTCTCCTAAGTTTTGTTTAGCAATAGCTGAATCTCATTATCTTCTTCCTTTCTACTTCAGTCCAACAAAAGAGCTAAATAGCAGATTAGAGCTAAATTAATCTAATTATCAGGGATCTGTTGTCATAGGTGTGGATAGCAGCTTTTCTGGACAGTTTTGTAATGCGAAAAAAAAGCTAAATTCCATTTTGCTTACAGACAGCAATGTCTTTGATGAAACATAGTTCCCAGCAGGATAACAGTCCCAGTTGCCCATCTGGGTGATCTGATGCTGGGGTCACTGACCTTTACATCAGACATGAAAACAAGGACCGAAAATTTGAATTGTGTTTGTTTAGGAGGTGGACTTTACCTATGTACTTGATACATTTGGCTTTGATTGATTTACCTTTGGTTGAAATGTATCCTTAAAGAACCAAAGCAGATATTCCCCTCTAATGCTGCAGACCATTAACTGCAAAGTAGTCTCAAAGCACCATTGAAATGTAAGTAAGGTAGTAATTTAAAGATTTTTAAAAATCAAAATACGCAAGGATATTCACTTGTTTTCTCCATGATTGACGAAACCAGGTTTGAAATACTCTACTAGTGGGATATATCTTCACTCTGGAAAGACGAAGGGTTAATCAAGATGGTCAGGGGATAAGGAAAGGTAGGGGTGAAATGTATGAGAGATTCCATCAAGTTGGAGGAAATAATTCTGATGACTCCTTTAGTTTCATCAGTGTCTCTTGGTGTCAGATTGGTGTTTGCACTTCATCTGCTTATACGTGTAATATTTATTTTCTCTCCTGCATTTTTTCATTTCTTTACATCTTCATTTGTATTTTGCTGCCTTCCTTAATAGTCTTCTTTATAAAGTCCTTATGAAAATGAGTGTTGTTCTCAGTGTATTAGGGCACTTATAGTAATCGCCTTTGTCCTTCCACCCCCTTTTTTTTCAGCTACAGCCCTCCTGGGTTGTAGCTCATTAAAGGTTTTTGAAATTCTCATGCGTCTCTTCTGCATGTGGGATTTGAGGAGGGGGGAACTTCAGAGAGACAGTAAGTGCTATCACATAGTCTAATTGGCAGATAGGCAGTGATTGTTGAAGGAGGGAGAAAATTAAGACTATCTGGCTGTGTAGATTTATTTCTTTAATTTTGAGGTGGTGGACAGCTTTTTTTTTTCTTTTTATATATAGTCTCTGTTATGTTTCTCTGTTCTGTAACCAATATATAGGAAATACATTTGTGTAAAATTACCCTCAGTTGATGTTATTCTGTCTTAGAAATCTACGGTGTCTATCTTTCAAGAACATTTAAAGTGTTAATCTTTTCCTCCAAAGTACTCTCATTTGGGTTTTCTGTGGATTTAATACTTTCCTGTTTACTAATGAAAAATCTGAGTAAATTCAGAGAGAAATCTGTGTGTAAAATATCTCTATCCATCCATCTAGCTTGACTGTGAATTGCTGAGAGCTACTTTCTAGATGCTCTGTAGGAACTGCCTTACTCAACTCATGCATTCATCCTGTAGATGTTTTTCTTAGCTTGGGACACACTGTTTCCACTCTGTTCACAAGGCTTTTTACTGTGTTTTAGAAAGAAATCCAATTGTCTTGACCGCATCTCTTCTTGACAAATCTATGATGGCCACTGCTTGTCCCATTGTCTTATCTCTGCTTGCCAATAGCTTGTTTCAAAGGGGATTGAAGTTAAACTGATAAGTCTGTAATTCTCCTCCTCCTCCAAGGGATGTTTGACTTTTTCTAGTTTTTCAATACCTCAGTTGTCCTCAGCAGGTTCTCCTGTTAGCTGAAAAAGGCCTGAGACTTCCTCAGATGGTTGCGTGTGTTGGATGAAGTAGTTATTCTAGCTACTTATTCTGCTGTTAGTTTGGAGATCTTTTTGCTGTTGGTGGCAGTATCAATTGTGCTGGCCGCCTGCTTGCAATCAACCATTTCAGTGAAGACAGATGCAAAGAAAAAAAACTATTAAGCCTTAGGTCTCCTCAGCATCATCTGTCAATATTGTGGCCTCACTACTGAGCAGGGGAGCAACCTTTTCTTTGCTCTTCCTTTTACTGCTAATGCAATTATGCAATGATTTATTGCTTTAAATCTCCCTGCTACTTTTATTTCACATTGTGCCTCAGCCTTTCCGATTTTCTCTGTATGTTTGTGCTTAAACATAGCAAAACGGCCACACTTACTTATGTGTCTGAGATCAGAGGACAGTCATACTTTAGCCAGCTGGCCATACATGTACATACAAATGAGGTAAGGCAGAAGTATTAATTTTTTTTCTTTTAATACCGTGAAAATGGTTGGCCTTCAGCCTTCTGTTTTAAAAATTATATTTACCTACCACTATTTTCTGACTTTTAAAAAATTATCTAAAGTTTTGAATGAATAGAGGGACAGATGCAGAAGAAGAGATGTCTTTCCTATTTATAAGCTACCTCTGTTGCTGCCCTTGATTATCCATAGCCCACAGTTATCCTTTAGAGTTATTTTCCCAGGAAAGCAGATGGCTTTCCTGAGAAATGGTAATAACTGTGATAACTGACTAACTCTAACCATTATAAGAAAAGCTAAGTGTCATATGCTGGTTCAGAGGGAAATCACAATAATGCCTATAATCAAGGTACCCTCATTAGAAGAGTAGTTGTCATAAAAATTCTGCTTGGGTCCAGACAAAGGTCAAAGAAAAATATGGGAGAGGACAAAAGCCCATATTGACTTGATTGCCAAAAATTAGAAAAAGTACCATTAAAGCGCTGAAGGCAGCTGAGGAGAGGGGGAGGAGGTACAGCAAGACATGGCTTAGTTATTGGTGTGCTGTGCCTGCAAGGTATTTTTCACTTGCAAAGGAGGAGGGAACAAATTTGACAATATTTGGCTACTGGCCAACACACCTTCTGACCTCTTTATTAGAAAATATATCTGGCAAAAATTGGACCAAATGTGTTCATCCCATCTGACTAACTTAAGCAAGCTGACTGGCTTTATAACGTGTCATTTTTCTGTTTTCAATCCATCATCCAGATGCATGCCAGTCCGATGGCAGAAGAACTGAGAACTGGCAGTGGTGAATGGCTTGTCATTTAGCTTCTGTCCTTACACAATGCTGTTTCTATCCTTAATAAACATTGTCAGCCATCTCACATATGTGGAACTGCAAGCGTTCAATACTGATTTTGTAAATGAGTGAGCCTCGGTGGAAAAGATTAGGTTGTGGATTATCACTTGGGCAGTAGCTGAATCCTGGCAGCAGCAGGAGGATTAATTGAATTGACCAAGCAACTGCACATCAGAAGCAGCAGCCGCCAACGTTGTTTATGCTCTTATGGGAGGACTTCGCTGCCATTGCAACAGCAAATGTATTGTACAAGCCGTGAATATTCTTCCCATGCTGCGTTCATCAATTAGGATAAGTAGGCGATATTTTACAAGGGTCTAAATCACTAGTATAAAAAAATCCTACAAAAGGAACCGAAGCTCCTAAGGGATTGCAAATATATTTATAGTTTCATGCCTAAAACTACATGAAATTAGGGTCGATTTCTCTTCTTTTGCCAACTATGCTTATTCACTTTTACTCATGACAGCTATGCCAGAACCACAAGTTTGAGTTTTCTGTTGTTGGAACAAGTTAAAGTATAGTTCAGACAGAGCTAATGTAAACCTTTGGCTCGAGGCAGGATTGTGCTTTCAGACTAAAATGATTATTTAGTATCCAGATATGAACTACATGGCTAAATGCCCTGGGAAGGTTGCTCAACACTTTTGGTAGAGCCTAGAGAAGGGTTTTGCTTCACGTTAAGATGGCCATGTTACAGATGTTCACCTGAACCATTCTCTAGACCCTTGCAGGCAGTTGTCTGATGTGATTGAATCCTGATCAGCAATTCTGGGAGTCCAAAACATGTCAACACCTAAATTTAGGTGTCTAGAATGGTGCTTACTTACCTTCATCTGGCAGCTGAATCTCACTCACAGAGTTTTGAAGTAGAGAATGAGGTGGAAGCCGTTTGGTGGGGACAGCTGCACATAAGCTTTTCCCTTACTTCTGTGACCACCGTTTTATGTTCATAGGAATCGCCGTACAATGGACATGTCTATCATTGCTGGATTAGCTTGCAATGAAAAGCTCTTGTAACAATTATAGGAAGTTATGCAGCTAACAATATTGTCATTTGAAGCAGTTATCATTAGCTTTTGAATTGAATGGCACACAAATGCCTGAGGATAGTTTATACTTTACTGAACGTTATAATTTGAGTCTCAAAAGCATGACAGTAAGTTGTTGACATTTTCAGTATTAACACTTCAGCAAGAAGGGTTTAGAAAGTTATTGGGATGGCTTTTGTATTTTTCAAAGTTCGGTTTCATTTAAACACTGCAAAAGTGATTAGCAGTTTTTGCAAAATTCTTTGAATATGTAGAGAGTTATGCGAATGCTAAGCATTATTATTATTATTTTTAAACCCACACAAAATCCGTAGGAAGACCATAAATCCTCAAAATTAGCTGATCTGAAATTTCAGGCGTATGCATTTTTATTTTGTGCCTTGTCATGAAGGAGTACATTTCAGTGAAGGCTGCTTAATCCACATATCCACGTTGTGATTATGTGGCCAAACCTTCTCCAGATTCTGTATTTCCATAGCATGAGCATTGCTGATTATGGCTGAAGTACAGAGCAAATTCCAGATTCTTTCCTGTGCTGCACAGTGTATTTACATAATCATTTAAGACTTTCCTACAATGATCTGCACTGGCATTTCTTATATGTATTCTTAGTACAGTATGTACTAATAAATTATTTAGGCCATATCATGTGTATACAAACATGCACATATGTACTCACACACAGACACGCAAAAGGAAGGGAGTCAATATGGCAAAGTAATGTAACATTATTTTCAAGTTCTTATATAAAAATATAGTCAAACGCTGTTATAATCGCAACTGATAGCTGCTATTCTATTCAAGAATATACCTGCATATTTTTCATTGGTCATTTGGTTCCTTTAAGTGTGGAGCCTGGAGAAGAGAAGGCTCTGGGGAGGCCTTGTAGCAGCCTTTGAGTACATAAACGGAGCCTATGGAAAAACTGGGGAGGGACTCTTTATCAGTGAGTGTAGTGACAAGATGAGGGGTAGTGGTTTTAAGGTGAAAGAGGGCAGATTTAGATTAGATGTTGGAAGGAGATTTTTTACTGTGAAGATGGTGAGATGGGCTGTCCAAGGAAGTCATAGATGCGCTATCCCTTTGGCAGGAGGGTGATCTTTAAAATCCACTCCAACCCAAACCACTCTATGATCCTATGATAATGTTTAAATCCTTTATGTCCCGGAGAAGACAAAGCAAAAGTGGTATTTTGAACAGTGTTTAAGTAATCAGAATACCTGTACTTTCGTCATGTGAAAATGATAGGACTTGCACAGTGTCGGC
>WAAB01004151.1:233728-266096 GCA_013389865.1 Piaya cayana | reverse complement strand
ATTCTGTGATTCTGTGAATGGAACATATTGATATGTAGAAATGTGTGTGTATGACATAACCATATCTTTGTTTCCATTTTAAAGGAGTTCTAGTAGTGCTTGGTACTAGTAAATGAGTGTGCAGTTGCCTCTATGCTTTTCTGGTCCCACTTTTATTGATTTCCTCTGCAGTCTCTCCAGTGAAAGGCACAGTGAGCAAGGTGGGAAATGCTCACCTTCCTGCGGAAATGCCCATCAGTGCACAGATGCATCAAAACCTGTCAGTACAGTTGTGATGATTTGGAATGCTTCTGTTTTACCAGATTTGCCTTTGGGTTTATCACACCTTGGCTATTTTAAGTAAAAAAAAAAAAATAGAAAAAATGGTTGTATTTTTTTTCATTTGTACTTCAGCATCATTTTGGACATGGATGGGCAGGGATGAATGTTCTGAAAAAAAAAAGGCATGGTCATCAACCTAGAAAAAATAAACAGCAACCATTCTTTTATGGAGCTGGTTGTACACTTTACCTAATTAAATACAGACATAAAATACTATGTCTTGGGGATGGCATCTTTTCTGTATCAATATTACTATATACTACTTAAAATTTCTTTTAAAAGTGAGGATCAGGATTTCTTAGATGGAGTCCACCCACTGAGATGCTTATGGAAGCAACCATAGGCAGAAGAATGACAGAAGTGGGATCTGAAAATGATCCTCAGAGTGAGTGAGTGAAACAACATGAACACTCAACTCAATTCCACATTTACACTATACTAAAAACAAAAGAAGCAGTGCTGCGGTATTTCCAGCTAGAAAGTGTGTTGTGAAATTGTCAGTACTCCTCATCAATCTGTTTTGAAAGACATCTTAGGTATAAGAAACATTGACAAAATTATTAGAAAAGGCCCTTATTTTCTTTTAACTCATTAAGGTAATTTACCTGCTGTTTTAGAATACCATATAATCACACTTCATGCATATAGTTATCGAAAATTAGCTGCAAACTGTGAGTATAGACCTGAGTAACTTCCTAGAAGTCCAGTTGAGACTCTCACTCCTTCCATTGGTAGTCCTTTTTTGCACCCAAGATAAATGTATTCACATCTGGTTTATAACCCTGTGCTGCATTGCCCTTCAGAATAAATGTCTTTTTCCTTCTGGAGACATGCTACGAGAAATAAATGGTATCTTCTCCAAGACTTCCCCTTGTTATATAAAACTAGCAAAGTTCCTTTAACTTCTGTCACATGATGGGTTGTCTGTTCTCTGGTAATTGTTCTAGTCTTTTCTTTCACCTGTTCCCATCTGAGTTCACTTCTCAGTGGTGGAGGTAATTGAGACCACTCTAACAGTGCCCCATGCAATCACATCAATAGCTCTTTAACCACAAAACATACCACAACTCTATGGTAACACTTTAAAAAATTGGCCGAGAAGAAGCACACAGACATGCAATGTTTGCTTGCAGCTCAGACTCATGGATCACTAAAGATTTAAACTTTATTCAGTTGAAAACTGACTTGCTCATTTTTCAGCCAAAGGACGTGACTGACCTTCTCTGCATGCAACTAAGCATATCAGTTTCTTACTGATATTGAAGAGAGGAAAATTCAATAAGGGTGAGACGTATGAGAGTGACTGTTCCAGGCTGAGAAATTGCCTATTTGCTTTAATAATAACGTGATAAATCTGTAATAAAAGCACAATTTGTATTTTTTGGACCTTTAAGTCCACTGCCTCTTTCAGACAAAGAAAGAAGTCTGTCCCTGCCCATCCTGTCCTTTTCAGACAAAGGAGGGGGTCAGGATCCCTGCCAGCCCTGTCCTTCTTTCCTTTTCTGTTTTTATAAAATACTTCATATACATAAATATTTGCTTAACCCTTTGTATCTTGCTATGTTTTGTTTGGGTTTTTATTTTTAACGTAGAAAATGCCTAACCTGGAGATGGGAGAGGAAGCTATAAGATGGTTTAATATGTATCCCCATTCAAATGTGTCTGTTCTGGAGGATGCCAGCTGCTTCAAACACTGCCAAACATATGGCAGGGCCGCAGTGCAGCCGCCTTCAACACGGAGCTGAGCTAATAGCCCCACATGCATTTCATTTAAAAATATGGACAACTATTCAATCAAAATGAATTTTGTCATCTTGGTGAGGACTGCATTCAATCTACATCAAGAGACATGAAAGGACGTTCTGCTGCTGTATTTTATAACAATGACTCATTCAGTTGCTATAATCCCAGTCAGATACAGTACAACACTATACCTTGCCTGTTTCTTTTCTTTCAGCTGTAACTTTTCCTCTGCTATGCATAAAACTCAGTGGTTGTCAAGAAGGTCTTGTTAGCACCTGCTCTAGGGGCTATATTCATATCCAAGGCTTTGCACTTTCATACCATTTTCCCCCTCTAACTCTGACCTTTTTTTTCCAAGTGTGAAAAAGTCTCATTTCTTTTCCTTGCAGCTACAGGACAGGAAAGCAGCTATGGTTACAGAGCTGTATGATACAACCTTTCTGCCTGATTTTTCTGATGAAAAATGTATAAGAAGTAGAAAACATTACTATCCCAAAACAACTCATATACAAAAGCATAACCCTTCTAACCCCAGCAGAGGCAGTAGACAACTCAGTTTTATTACTTTTTGTTTAAAAGGGATTTAACTTCTATCATAGTTTCCTAAACTGGTTCCAATTATCATTAAATGGATTGGATAAAAAAAAAAGCCTTAGTGAAATTTTAAACTGAGTGAACAGTAAACCTCAAAAAAAATCAGAAATAATAATAATTGGGAGAAATAAGCATGTAAATTAATCTTTGGAGCTCATTAGAGTGATGTGGTCTGTTTCAGACTAGACTAACTTGGATGTTAAATGTAAGAAGCAATTTAAGAGGTAAAGGTCAAATTGAGTGAAAATATTTTTGTGTCAGAAAAAATCATAATTAAATAATCAAGCATCCAGTGCCAGGCTGCATTCAATCAGGGTAAGCAATTTCCCCTAATTCAGCAGCAGAAAAAAAATAAAAGAAAAAAAGAAGGAAATAACAATTATGTGTAACCCACAAAGAAACCAATAAAATTAATAAACTATATTTTTGAGAGAAAAATATGTTACCTCCCTCTGCTACTCTCTCTTCTCCCACCCTTGCTGGGCAGATGAGCTCCAGATGTTAGACTGTGGGTTCCAAGTGGGATCACTGACCGAGCAGAGGGGATCCACCTCTCCCCATCCAGAAAAGGTGGATTTGCTGGTGGATTTTTAAGTCTCCCCTAGCCCCATCCCCCAGCGAGTCTGAACACACTGTAACAGGCACCCTCACCACAGTCTGTCCAAACCTACAGGGCAAAGTGATGGGGAGACTTAAGCTGGTGGTTATGGATGTGTCCGGAAGCTGGGTTCAGGTTTCTTTAAATGGCTCTGCATTCTGTTCTTGTTCGGCGGAGGGAGACAAAGGAGGAGCTATGGATAGATCATTTTGGCTAAATAATCAGCAGACTGAAGTGAGTGGCCAGACCACAGGTATTTGGAGACAGTAACAGTAAACTTGGTGTATGCACTGACTAAAATAGCTTCTCAACAGCTGTAAGTTATTATGTAAACACTGGGATCTTGCATTCTTTATTAACAGTCACTGAGGAAACCACACAAACTTAGTTTTGTCTTATACACAGCATTATGAAAAAATATTGAAAAAATACCCCTGTATAGATTATTACAACATTTCTAAAGGCACAGCATGTTATAAAAATCCAAGCTAATTAAATTTTGCTAGAATTTATTAAAAGTCCATGTTTTTCTAAATCTGTAAGCTGTATTAGGGAGATCCAAAAGGAGGAAATATTTGCATCTACTGATGTTTGCATAGCTCTTACTTGCAATAAAAGTGAAATATTTGAATTAAAATATTATGCATATGGCCAATGCATGTGACTATTTCTCAGCTTGTATGTGTGTGCAGGGAAGATATTCTCCTGATTAGGGACTGAAGGTCACTTGTGCCAAGGTCAGGGAACATCTTGTTGTGATTGGAAGATGGGGAGAGACATGCTCCTGAGCATCACACCCAACTTTTTCCATTGTGTGTGCAAATGATTACAGATGAACATTGTTTAACATGCATCCTTACAAGCACAAGCTCTTGTGTCTCTTGTCAACTAAGCTGCATCTGGGGCAGTGTGAATATGTCCACATTTATACAATCAGATCACTAAATAAAACAGGTGACATACTATTTAAATGCAATTTAATGAGCCAGGTAAGTGCTCATGCTTGGGAACATAATACATTTTGAAAAAAAAACCTGAAGATGGAAGGAAAATTCTACTAGAGGCATGAAAGTTTTACACTGACTGTCCCATCTAATGACTGAAAGAGAAAAAGAATTCTTTCTGCTTAAGATTATAATAAATGCAGTGCAGAACAGGCTTATAGGCTATGGAATATATTTTCAAACCTATGACCAGGGACAAGCTGAAATCCCAAACAGCCAGGAGATATAAAGATCCTCATCAGCTGTGAAATGAAGCCTTGCAGCTTTTTTAATGGGACTGAGTCATAGGCTGAGGAGGACATCTTGGTATTAATAGTTTAAACTTATAGTGAGTTCTTTTGCCTCCTGACTCCAAAAGAAGGAGGCATTTGTTCATTGTGTTCATTCGCAAAACTCTTGGCCTTTATAGAGACCTTCTTTCCACAAACTTGACTTCTGTGATTTTTTTGGCTCCCATCTGAAATACCGCAGATGGGTCTCAACTAGGGACAGGCTACATTGGTGCTTCTATGGAAATATAAATCTCTGGAGTGCTTTTGAGATATATCCAAAATGTTACATGCACCACCTGCTACATCTGGAGTTACAAAGGGATTTTCCCCAAAATCATATTGGTGGGGATGATCGAGTGTTATCTGCCTTTCTCTGTAGGACAGTATGTGTGAGAATTGTTAGGAACATCTGATAAGTATAACTTCTAGTGAAAACTGAAATTAGCAGTGAAACCCTAGATCTTCTCAGCTGTCTCTGTGATGTTAAACAGTGGCTTTGGACCTTTTGTTACAGATCTGCAAGTTCATAGGGAGTTGGCAAGCTTTTTGTGGCTTCTTTGTGGCTGAACATCTATCCAACCCTAATCGGGGGCTGGGCTCAGTGATCTAAATGGTCCGTTTCAGCCCATGTTCATATAGTAATTTTTTATTTTTTTTTTGCATAGGCTGGGCAGCTATGCAAAAGAGAGACAGGTAAGCGATGCCCCATGGTAAGGGCATCATTAAGTGGCAGATTTTCAGTTTCCAGATGAATGGTCTGGTGGACCTTCAGTAAAAGCTGAAGTCATGAACATGTGTGTAACACTACCAGGACAGATCTGCTGAATTACTAATAACAATGTTTTCTGAAAGCAAACAGCTGCAAAATTCAGTGTCTGTTTTTTGCTCTGATGCTGTAAAATTCCTATGCATTTGTTTCACAAAAGCTTCTATTTCAATATGTCTTAAAATCTTATTAAAAGAATTATTCTGCTATTATCATTTAATCCCATGTGATATGAACATGACATTTGACAGCCTATGACTGAAAACTCCACCTGCCTTTCTGGATTACAAGCATAAAGTTTTACAGCTGTGTATGGCAAGCCAGTAGGGTCAGCAAAAAAAGGGCTTGAATTATCATGCAGATCAGTAAAGCTTCTGCTGAATTGTTATTCTTCCCCTTAGTGGTAGTCCCAAGAGATGAAATGAGCTGAATTACCTTCTCTTCACTAGTGGACCTGTCTCACAGAGGAAAGGTCAAAAAAGTAAGAAAAACAGGGAATACAGGTAAAGGGCTGAGTGTTCTTTGAAGTATTCAGCCCAGTGTGGTAGCCTAGAACATAGATGTGAGGGTCTGTTTGAAGAGCCACCCTTGTTCCCACTCTAGAGAAATCCTCACTTGAATTTTCTCCCCCATAGGAAGAGTTGTCAGGTTGAAGCAGGATGAGGGTTGTGCTCCGTAGCAGGTGACAGCTGCTCTAGAAATCAGTGATGAGAAGGAATGCAGACAAGTGTCAAAGAAACCACTGGCCACTGTCCAGAAGTTGCTGCCCTCCATATAAACAAGGATGTGCAGTGATACCTCTTCTACTTTGAGGTCATGACACAGTGGATACTCACAGCTTATCTGTGATAAATTGGGAAAAAAAACAAGAATGAGAAAACCACAAAAGAAGTAGCTTGCCCAGACAGTGGAGAAGCTGGTTCGCAACACAAACATTTGCTAGCAATAGCTCTGGGCTTCAAAGTCCCCAGGATATGGTGCAGAACCTCATTATACTGTGTATACCCCAAACAAAGAAACCAGCGCTATCCCGAGTTTTTACTGAGAACTAATTTAATCCGAATAATTTCATTCAAGCAATTTAAACTTTCATTTGAATAAGTCAGACCAGTAAGAGGTGAGTAATATGGTATGCACAGAACTCATTGCATTTATTTATTCTGGAAAAGTGGAAGAGCATCATCCATTTAGGAAAAAGACTTCAGGCAACTGACAATCAGGTGTGGCCAAGAGACATGTCACAAAACTAGAAACTAGTTCAATTTCTGTTGGTTTTGAACTTTTTACTTATTTAATGTTATTATACCAGCTGTCCATGGAATATATTAAACACCATCCAAAATTCTTTAGAATTTTGAGTTAGAAAAAAACATGGCTTGTGATGAGGACTAAAAAACAGCAGGACAAGAAATACAACCCTCCCTCTCATCACTTTAATAGTTTTCTTCTGAAAACAGCCAGCAAAGCCATCCTAAATGGCTTTAAAATTATACTGAGAAATGTGATTGCAATGTATTAAAAAGTTTGTCATTCTTTTCTGAAAAGATAAACTTTTTTTCTGTTGTGATGAATAGTTCATCTAACATACCAAAAGGCAAAGAAGTCCTGGTCTTTTTCCTCAAGTAATGCTTTCACGAAACAAAGGGTTGCTTCCTGGGGAGGACCAGGTGAAACATGAAAGCTAGGCAAGAATTAGATGGGGACAGTGAAGAAGCTACAGGAAAACAGGAAAGAGTGGATTTCAACCATGAAGAAAGTGTATTCTGTCAGTAAGCTGGGCTTCCCAGACATGGGGATGATACAGTCCTTCCAATACAACACTATATAATCAGATGTGGAGCTCATGCAGGCTGTAGGGAGAAATGAGTTCCCAGTTTTGAACAGCAAAATTAACACAGCCACCCGATGCTTGTTGTTTTTCTTCTCATTCAACTTGTACTTTAGATTCCTAAACATTTCTAACATCATCCCTGGAGGTGTTCAAGGCCAGGTTGGATGGGGCCTTGGGCAGCCTGGTCTAGTGGGAGGTGTCCCTGCCTATCGTGGGGGGGTTGGAATTATATGATCTTTAAGGTACCTTCCAATCCAAACCACTCTGTGATTTTATGATTCTATGATTTTTGTGAGGGTGACTGACTTCCTTTCTGAGTAAGTCTACTCAACTGCTTTATTTCCAAACAGAGACAGATCCTGTGCCATGTGGTGTCATTGTAGGTCTCCCTGTTAACAAAAGAAGCAGAGGGGAGGAAAAATGATTTGCATTATTTGCCCACGAGGGCAGGGAACAGGTCTTCCCCAGTGGTTCTACTGCTGCCTGGGGTGCACAAAATATGCCAGCACTAATAGGCAGAGAACGGAAGTGCCAGTGGTGAGGAAGGAAAAGGAGACTGAATAAACTTGTCTGATAACTGGAGGTTAATAATCCTGCACAATCATAGTTTAGAATCAGTCTGCATCATTCTCATTTAAATTGCAGATGGGTCAAAGCTGATCCCTCCCATTGGAGCATCTTTTATCACCTGGCAGGTCACTGGCACAGCTGGGGATGTAATTTCCACCCTCCTTCAGTCATCTTCTGCTGGATGAAAGGGCTGAAGAAATGTGAAAGGGCTTGAAACACCTTAACTGTAGAAAGACATGGCTCTCCAGGCAGACCATGCAGGGACAGCCATGCACCAGTCCCAGATGATCCCCTGAGAATCTCCAGCACTGAAACTGTGCTGTCCTCCTAATGGACAGCATTTGGGCACAAGAGTGCACAAAGATGCTGAGCAGCCCACGGGACAACACAGCAAGGGCATCATAAACCACACTGACCTGGAGTTGCACAGAAGCCTCTAAAAACCCAGAGGAGGAAAGAGTGTTTAAACCACTCCACCCTACCTTACCTCTGGGTTAAGCCTCTGCCCAAGTTATCATGATACAAATATCTCCTAGATGTGAGTGTGTGCGTGTCAATGCTAAGCATGTGATTCTTTGACCATTTCTGCCCAAACAGTTGTTCCCATGTCTGCTAAGGAAGAGGCAGGTATGAAGCTGGGACATATCACCCCAGGCTGCTGAGGCTGCTGGGGTCTGGGCAGTGCCCAAGTACTAATCTTCACCTCATCCAGGAGGTTCACATGGAAAAATCCTTACCTCAACTGGGGATTTGTTTAAAGACCAGCTTTCACCACATTTTGATAAAAATTCAGCATTGGGAGGAACCACTTTTCTCACTACTAAGATGGCCTTTTCTAACATAAAATATGTCAATGGCAGCCAGTTAATTACAGCAGGCATTTTAAGGTAAGGGATGGAGTGAGAAATGCAGAAGGGGTCATGAGAATTTAGGAAAGCGAGATTAATTGAATTACCCTAATTGCAAGCAGAAATGTGATCTCTGGAGTCTCGTTATCACAGACAGAGGAGATGGGCAGAGGTGATCTGGCCCAACTCCCAGCTCCAAAGCAAGGCTGCAGAAGCAACCCCCCTCCTGGCAGATGTGTGTCAGAAAAGTCCTTAGCAAGCATGATTATAGAGATCCTGAAGTCTGCTTCTGAAACCTTGTTCCTGTGCTTACCTGTCTGATAGTGAGAAACAGTCACTTCAGTGCTATGGAGCTTGAGAGTGCCTGAATCTGGCTTTTTGCTTAGACATGCTTTTGAAAAACAATAAAAAAATAAACAATCTCCTCCTCAACAAGATGTGATCATGAACTTCACATCCTGTAACTGATCCCCCATTTTCTTTTCCTGTCACTCTTTCCTGCCTCCTGCATTAAAGCAGGAGTTTTGAAATGAAGAGCAAATCAGAAGCAAACACCAAACACAGGTTCTGACTGAATGTTCTCTGTTTCTAATGACTGGTTTTAAACATCTGCTTTCCCAGGAAGGGCAATTTTACCGTGTGCCTTGTAAAACAAAGCGATATGTACCCCTCAGCAGTGAAGCGGCTGGCTTATCAAGGAGATGAAAGTGGGAAAGTAATTCCTATCAGTAAGGCTGATTCAACCTTTTCTATTCATTAAGATTTTGATGGATTATATGAGATCAAGTCAAGCAAATGTACACAGCATTACATGAATGCGATAAGATGTTCTCAGGCAGCTTATCCCCAGATATCTCTGCAGAACTATTTAGGGTGTTAGCAATGTTGCCCAAGTCTACAAAGCTCATGATGACTGTAAAATGGAGATGTCTGAAACCACTGAAGAAGTGTTGCTTCAGCTGATTGAAGCACATCACTGTCCGGGGATATGGTTTCTTTATACTTTCCCTAACATTTCTGTTGAGTGGAAATTAGATAGTCAGCACTATATAGAAAAATACTGGCCTTGCTGCTTATGAAAAATCTATCTTCCTTCCAGGGAGGGACATATTGCTATGTTCTCTAACCTTAAGTCAGACGTAGAGGCATAAGGAGAGTGTAGATCTGACCAAAAGAGAGCATGTTATGGCCCAAACAAAACAAAATCAAACAAGAGGGGTTTCCGCCTTCTGCAGACAGAAAGACAAAGCCTGTACAAATGATACAAGGCAAGCTGTGACTCATTGCATCAATAACCATTTCCCCTGACACCTGAGCTGCCTGCTGGATTTATCTGGTTTCTTGTCTTAAGTTTAGTTTGTGAAAAATCTGGGAGTCAACCATCTTCTCCGCTTGGACAGGAGGCATCAAGCTCTGACAGTGCTAAATGCTACCCTAATATAAAATAATTGACAGTAGCAAGCACCACATAAAGACTGAATACTTGGAATGATGGCAGGGCATGCTGTTTCCTCTGATAGCAACTGATGTTGTTGCAAAATTGTGTAATCATCATCTATGGCTGAACAGAGCTGAAAAGGCTATGCCCCATATTTATATCAGTTGGGGTGCTCTCCAGTTTATCTGTCAAGTCAGGCTTGCAGGCTCTTGAAATGTAATTTGGGAGATAACTGGATCAGTTCTTCCCAGCAGATGTAAAGCAATGAAGGCTGTGATGAAAGACAAAGGGAGAAGGATTTGGTCACTGAAGAATGTAAGTTCCAAATTAAACACAAGAAAAAATAAAGCTCAAAGAAGGGCTTTGGGAGGGAAGGGGATAGAAACGCAGAGATAACGGAAAATAAAGAGATACTGTAGAAGCAGCATAGCTGTCTGTTGGAGTGGATGTTGTTGGGCATGGAAATGAGGGGAGATGTCATCACTCAATTTTCTGTGCCCTGAATCTTGAAATGCAGACGAATCTTTCCCTGCTATGGGGGCAGCTCCAAGGCAGCTGCTGTCTTGTGTTTCAGTGAAGATGCAAAGTAGTACCAGAGCAAGAGAGTTTCCTGATCTTTGCAGACCAGCAACTTTATTTAAATTTATTTGATTTTTTTTTAAGTTCTCCTTCTACAAGAACTGAAAGCAATCTAGTCTGGAATACCAATATATTCTTTAAATAGAAAATATCAGTCTTGTGAGAGTTGCTGATAATATGACAGTGCTGGGTACCTACTGCCAACCAATTAGAACCATCCCCACTGCTGGATGGTACTGGGGTAACAACATAATTCACCAGGAATACAGGACCACAGGATACATGTACCCATGCTGCAGAGTAACATATACACACACAACTATCTCCTGCCCCTAATTAGATTATCTCCACCACTATCCAGCCTCAAAATCCCCCAAATCAAAACACTCTATCAGTAGTCAGATCAGCGCATCATGCCTTGAAGTGCAGTCAGGATGATTCAGAGTGCAGCTTTTCTTGTCCAAATCTGTTTTGAGAGAGCCATAACTTAGTGGGGTCACAATCACAGCTTTCGCCTTGGGCTCCCCATAATATTTCTGCCTACTACATTCTGTAATGCACGTATCCCACCCCTCTTGTCTCTGTCCTTTACATAATTATGTACAAGCAGGGTCACTGTACCACAGACTGTTAGCTAGCCTTAAACATCTCAAATACTACTTGTAGTAGGAGATCCTACAGGTTATTCTCATCTCACTGTGAATTTATCCAGAAGGTAAAACTCATGCAAATATTTTTTTCTTAAATATGCAATAATAGCAGAAATGCACACTTCCATCCATTAACCTCATACTGATGGAGACAGACAAAATTCACATGACTAAATTCTAACCTGAGTTCAGCTTGTGTATCTCCGTGCAGTTGAATGCATAGAGCTAGGCACAAATCTTGACTCATGCACAAGAAATGGAAAAGCTGTGTAAAATGTACCTGCAATTATGCAAGAATTACACATATGATAAATTACAGTAGTGCCAGTCTATTAATGAAGAAAATGTCAGCCCATGAAAACTGTAACTTGTGGCACCCTTCTTCTCCATCAGTGACATGAATTATTTTGAAAACATTAAGTCTGATCACACACTACATTTGTTCACTACAGAGCTGCTCTGCAGATTCATGCTCCCATTAAATGGCCTAACAAATCTGTGGGGACAAGGAATGTACTTGACTTCTGAATTACTGCGGTATGAAGGGTGCCTCTGTAACAAGAAATAATGTCTTTCATGCAAGACAGAGAGCTTTCTAAGAAGCAGAGCCAACACCGTGCACATCATTTGAACTGCCCTGTGCATTTAGCAAGGTCCTTCATTCACCTCTACCAACAAAAGAGAAGAAGAGGGGAAAAAAAAGAAAAAGTAAAGCATGGGTTGTATCAATTTCCAGAAATGTCTATGTGCAAGAAGAGAAAGCAAAACTAGGAATGACGTGAGTAATGCTACTTTCTGTTCTCTCGGAAAACATTCAAATGGAAGCATAAAGCTACAGTGATGAGTAGCATGTAAGAGAATGAATAGAATAAAAAAGAATATCAACAAATGACATACAAACTAAAAAGGCCTCTCAATGTCTATTTCACCAGGTCAAATCCGTCTCACATGAGCAGTGATGGAGGTCATTGTCACTTGAGGGTTTGATGATCAATCTGAAGTTGGCTTCTGAGCCATGAACTACAATGTAATGTGATATCTCTTGTTCCTTCCCAATAAATGAAGGTATGACATTGTCTCTGTAATCCTTTACTCATTTAAATTCCAACAGCATTAATATTTGATAATTCCTGATAAATACATTTGTATCTTGAATAATGTGCTAACTTACATCTTCCACAGCATTATTGCTAAACAAGGGTGCAGTAAAAATGCATTTGGTTTTGCACTATTTAACAACTTCATTTCGTTGGTGCAAACAGCCATGCAAGATACAAACTAGAGGAAAATCAGACCATGTCTGTAATAAAAATTCTCAATCAACTGAAAGAATTCTGGTACATTTACCTTTAATCAAAAAAAATCTGGAGTGCACTTACGGTAGCACTAAAAACATATAAAATGTTTAGGGAAGGAGAATCAAATGTAAAAACTCAAGTGACAAATAGCACTCATGACTATAGTTTCAGAAGGGTAGACAATCAGTCCTTCAGACTTTCTCATTTTAACGTGGGTGTAAGATAGGGTGATTTTCTAAGTATCTCCAAAATGTGATTGATTTCTCACTGTGTTTCTAAAACTTAATAATATATTTTCAGCTACAAGAGGCCTTGCAGAAATTTTCCAGGAATATTGAATAAAGATGCATATTTCCATTTCTAATTAGATTTTTATAGTGCTGAATTTAAGCCAACAGTATGCAGGCTGTTGATGGCAAGTGAAATATTCACAACTATAAAGAGGAAGAAAGGTAACAAAGCTTTTCAAAAGCAAGCAAATGTTTTGCTTCTGCAAAACCTATACGTGTAACACATGCAAGTATGATCAGTAGCATGAGCTTTTACTATTTTTCAAAAGGTGAAATAAGTCCCATTTAATGACATCTGTTATCAAAACACATACATTTAGCAACCGAGGGGGGCCCAGAAAGCAAGAGAGTAATATACTTTAAAAGGAAAGGACTTGTACCTCACACTCTAAATAAAACATGCTTGTCCAGGCAAAACACGCACATCAGCAGGACAACTCTTGCATGGGTGAACAAGTCAGTAGTGTATTCTGTTTTGAAGCAGAATTGATTTTCTATCTTTCAGCTAAGCCTCATCTAAGTAATATCATTTTCTGAAAGTTAACTGCAAGCGTTCAGTCTGTGTTTGTCTCCAGAGGACATAACAAAGAGCACAAATATGCAGAAACACCATTGCTTACATCTGTCTCTATGGAAACAAACCCCATAGCTGGCATCTAATACTGATCTTGACTGTCTTTTTGCCCCTGCATCCATGTATTTCTGAATCCCCTTTCTGAGTCCAGGTCCTGTTAGCCACTGAGTTGAGCTCAGAACCTATCCCTGTGCCTGCTCTGCAGCATCACTGGTGACATAGACATTGAGGAGGGGCAATTTTTGTATATTTGTATATATTTTTATATATATTATATATTATTTTTGTTTCATTAAAGCTGTTTTTGTTTTAGTTTCCAATCCACAAGATTTTTTCTCTCATTTCTTTTTCCTCTTTCCCTGCTGGGTGGAGGGGGATTGAGACTAGAACTGCACGGGTTTAGCTGCTGATCATGCTGGGCTGGGGCTAAACTGTGACGTAGAGGATCCGCACAATCAGGCCCCAAGTATCATGTCACTGAGTTTAAAGAGTCAGGTAAAGTGAGTATGAATTTCACATTGGAAAACACAGTCACCCATAGCATCTTGCCCTGCAGAAGATGTGAGGGGCACCAGCCATATGCCTGTTCCTGGTGAAATAACAGGCATTTCTGCTGCTCCTCCCAGCGTGGAGCTGTGACCCACCAGCACTGCCGTGTGGGACCAGGGACAGTCCTGCCCAACGGCCACCAGCAGAACGTGGTCTGCAATCTTCTCCCTTATTACCACAGTCATTACTTTTTACCATGTACGTTAAATACCTTCACTGTGATAACACTATGCCACTCAGTCCTTCTTAAGCATCTTTCCTCTAGCGTTGTCATTTATGTCATCATGGCCCCATTTCACAGATTACAGACTCAACGCAAGGTCATGGCAGGAAACAGTAGCTCTCTCTGGCACAGCAGCAGGATTACCTGCCTGCCCTCTTTCTGCATTATCCAGAGAATTCTTCTCCAAAAGAACTAGAAGGGTACAGGCACATAGTGCTCCCTTTTGAGAGGAATGACCTTAAAATACTTACGCATTTTTGCTTGCTATTCTGCCCTCCCCAAGCAATTTTATATCATGGAGTATTTTATCAGGAATGCTATATGTGATACAAGAAGGAAAATCCCTTTTTATTCACAAGCGCAAAACCAAATTAACAAAGGATGTACTGCTGTTTCTAAAACTAATGTACTCAGGTACCTACAACCAGGAATACTATTGTAATAGTACAATGAATCAATCCACCTTCCCTTTGACAATGGTCTCTTCTATGCAATGTTTTATGCTGCAGAAATTTAGCAGCACATACTTGACAGAAACTTAACCTTACAACAGTTTTCTTAGCACAGATTTTTATCCTTCCACTCCCATATTTTGAAATAGGATTAGCATTTTGTTCTTGAATAAAAGAATCTGTATGACTGCTTAATTATGGATTTTAGTGGGAAGTAAAAAGCATTTCAGTCACAGTCAATTTTAAATTTCCCCAATGCAACTACATGTTATCTATAGGAGGTAAGGGGGAAAATGGAGGTTAGTTAGATGAATTTTGCTTCATTTTGCAAGTGACAAAATTCACGCAGTCTAAGATAAAGGCTTGAAAGTTGAGATATACAGGCTTGAGGACTGAACCCGGTGCCTCTTGCAGATCCCATCAGGCACATTATAACACACATCAGTTTTACCACCAGGCAGTTTGGAGATTTACAGGCTCCTAACCTACATTGCAGTAATGGTGATCAGAAACTGCAAAGAGAAGTCAGAAGTCCATCCCCATGAGGAGGACTGAAGACATGCTGCCTACATTCTGCAGTAGGCAAAGCATCAAAGTACCTCACAAGAAACTCAACATCCTGGACATGATATTAAGGTTCAGTGGGATAAATCCAATGAGAAACTGCTCAGCAACATGAGTAAGGGTTCCGCAATGCTGCCCTATATTTTTGTTTCTGGAAGCCATTTTTTAATCCATCTCTAGATGAGAGAATTAAATGCTAAATTTCACCTCCTCCCACACACACATTGCAAGGCTTATTGCATGCATGTTTATGTGAAGCCCGATTCCTCTGCTAAGTGTTTCTACTCTCCCATCCAATCTGGCATACACTGAACAGCATGCAAAATAAATTTAGTTGATTTGTACAGGTATTAGACCAGATTATCATCTACACAGATTTGGAAAGCAGACACTGTGTGTTAGCCAAAAGGATGATGTAAACTATAATTATTTACAAAGAGTTTCAGAGAGTTGGCTATTAGTAGGAAGTAGATCATGTTTGACAGCAAAAGAATTTCACATTTATCTGTCAAACGACAAAGATAGTCCAAGCTTAATCATAAGATGAATTGTATGTCCAGAATGAAAATTTCATACAAAAGCTCTTGATTTAGCTCTTCCTGCAAACTGTACACATGGAAAATGCACCCATTTCTAGCACAGACCAGAGCCTTCCATCCAGGTACCAACCACAAATAAACACCTCACCTATAACACAAAACTGAGCATATGCACACGACATCGGCTAGATATTTCTGCTTAAAATCATGACTCTTCACTATCTAGAGGAAAATATTGTCATGCTGATATGTAGCTGATAAATATGTAATGCAAATATCAGCAAATTACCACCTCCAGCATGCCATTAATAAAGGATAACTGTAGAAGGGCACATTTACAGGCATTCTGTCTCTTTGAAAAGTTGTCTTGAATATTTGAGAAGACCAATACCAGTTCAGCCTGCCACCCTCTGCCTCTGCTCATGCTCTGGTGTGACACAGGGATGTCAGGATGGCCATCAGCTTACGCCACCACTGTGATGCGGCCACAGCAATGCGCAAGAAAGAGTACAAAACCAGGATGGATACACAGTGACCTCTCAGTGCAGCATCCACAATGACCGCACTTCTATATTAAATGAAATTGTGGAATGAAAATGAAAAGCCTTGCCTGAAGAAAAATGAAACAAGCTGTGAAGATATCAAGTTACAGATTCCCTTTTGTACACAAAAGGGGGAGATTGTTTTTCCAAGGGCACAGGACACTTTTAGACAATCAGGGCTATAGGAACTGTGAAACAAATTTTACAGCAGGTTTTTTAATCAAATGTCTATAATAGCTAAATTAAAACATTATTTAATGGAGTTAGCTCTGCAATTTGAAATTTGTTTCTCTTTGTTCCACAGGCCAGGAAACCACTCTCTTCTTTAAGCCTGCCTGAAGCATGAAATAACTGTAGTCCCTTATACTGCTTCAGGAATATGAAGGATGGAAAAATACATTCCTCAGGTAATAATCTTAGAGCTGGTCTGAATTTTTTTTCCCTTCTACAGAAGCTGTGCTAAGTGCACAGCTCTGACCAAAATCCTGTTGTTTCAGTCAATTTTGAAAGGTGTCTTTTAAGTACAAGATAAACTCTAAAGGAACTCTCTCCTGTGTGTTTGATGGTATTGCACAATTACAGACATAGTAGATTCTAGGCTCTGATTCAGAAAAATACTTAAATGTCTAACTTCAGGGAGACTTCTCAAACATTTAGTGCTAGTTGCTTACGTACACAAATATCTGAGCAGTGTGTTAGCAATAATTATTCTTCTCTGAAAACATGCAAAAAGCATTCAGGAAAGGCTGAACTTCATGTTCAAATGCAAAAAAAAAATTAAAATATCAACTATTTCATGGCACAATAAAAACAGAAAACAAAACAGAGAGCACATCCTAGCAACAGTCTGAAAATTATTTAATCAGTTCTAGAAAGGTATTTGAATTTATTTCATAGCTATAGAATTGATTTTATATCTACATAGACTTTTTCATCACTGAAAACCTCAAAGGGCCTTATGGACCAGGACTGAATTTAATCTCCTAGTTATAGAAAACATAGAGCTGCTGTTTCCAAAACCCTGGTCCAATTTCTAGTCCAATTTCTACATGTCTCCTTGTACCAAAGGTTACTCACTGCTTTTGCAATGTGTCATCTGAAGTATCACGTGCAGGTCCAATGCAGTTTGCTCCCAGCCTCTGCCCTAATCCTCCTACATGTATCTTACTTTCTACGTGTTTTCTCCTTAGCTAGTGGAATAAAAGAAACCTGATCAAATTTCAAAGGGTGAAATACTGAATTTATGAATCAAATGAAGATTGATTGTGGTGGGCCTAGATTTTATCCAGAGATGTTAGTCGCAGTACTTTTAGAAATCAGTGAAATAATAATAATAATTTTAAAATTTTGTCAAATAAAATATTACAGTGAAATTAAACTTCTACACTGAAACTGGAAAATAACATGTTATTATGTAGTACCACAGTTCTGGAAACAATGCCATATAACCTTTGTTGCTTCATTTTTTAAGTATTTATTTATGGTACTTGCCACTGACCTATTCTTATCTTACCACCTATTTTTAGGTAACATTTATTTCCACAATAGCCTTTCTTCTGTGATGAGAGAGGTTTGTACTTTTATTGTGGCTAAAGCACAAGGATAGCTCTGTCCAGACAAAGTAATTACATCAAATACAGACCTATCTACTGTAGTTAGAACAAAGCTACACAACTGAAATGCATGCTCCTTTCCTCCTGGGAAATCTAAAACCCACAGAGGTGTTTTATCAGGTAGATACATCTTAGAGGCTTTTCAGTTTCATTGTTCATTGATTTATTTGCCATTACTGAGAGAGTGTCATAGGAGAGGATTTAAGGTATTTTTTGGAGACTGGGCAACACAGAAGTGGCCTGATTTTGTTTTTCTGAAGTTACTTGGCACTGTGGATCTCTAAATAAATATAGTCACTCAAAATCAAACAGGCAAACAAGAAATGACAATTGTTTTGACAGTGCTCAAAATACTTTGAGGTATTTTTAGCATATTTCTGAGTCGTATTAGCTTAACCTGTAACAGAATATAAATGAGCCCATATGGCAGAGATGTAATTATGTTCCATGTGAGAAATCCCTGTGGTAGATTTGGAGAAAAAACCTCACCACATGTGCCTTCTGGAGGGCACGATTTACACATTATTACCTACTCATTTGCATTGAGAAGAATATGAAGTAACACAATGCTAACAACACAGCAATGAAAAGGGCAAGCAAAGACTCCAGATCCCTGGGGGTGCTGATCCCTCTGACTGACATCCAGTTAGGAGCAGGGAATTTGTCCCTTTAGGGAGTACATTTTATGAAGCGATCTTTGATTATATGGGCACAGTAATCACGAGCCTTAATTATTATTACTGTGAGAGAATGGGCTACAAATCTCCAGAGAATGTCTCTGTCACAGATACTTTGCTGGCGAATACTGAAAATAAGTGTTTTCCCAAGGATCATTTTCATTCCAACCTGATATTTAGCTGAAGTTTCTTTGACTACTAGTCATGAAACATTAAATATAGATTAGAGGCAGAGAGAGATGTTGAAAGTTAAAATTCACCGGAGGTGCACACCCGTGTACTTGAGAGACAGCCCCAAATGTTGTCCAGATGTTGTAGCAACAAGGCTGAGTGTTCCCAAGCTGCAGCACAGCCACAACAGAAGAGAAAGTGGATGTTTAGCATTCCACTGGCCTTCTGTTTAGTTTACTTGTAGTGTATTAATTTAGCAGAAAGGCCTAACAGCCTGTTAGTGGTAGATGTTACCAAGTGTACACCACCCTGAAAGAACGAAGAAATTCTTTTATAGCAATAAAGGGAGCAATTCAAGGCATGTAATTGATTTTCCACATTTTGAAACTGTGATAAGGCTAAGCTTTAGCAGCAGAAACATGTGGTTGCAGTTTTGTCAATGTTCTTCAATGAATAGGAAGAAAGGAACCTATAACTTATTGGTTAGATCATTAGCATGCACTGGGCATTTCAGTGGCTATTGAAGCACTTGCCAAAAGCATGTCATCTTCTAAACAGACTCAAAGGTGGTAGGGATTGGGCTTTTCCACAGTACGTGTTTTTGTCATTATCTATAATAATTCTTTTCCAGGAGGAAAACAACAGAAGAACATCAAGGCTTTCTTAATGAGCTATTGTCACATTTATGTGCTGTCCTCTGTTACACCTTCCACTCTTTTCACTCCACGGGGGCAGTGGTGGCAGGGCAGGGTCCTGTCTTTGCCCACCCTTGCAGAATTTCCATCTACCTGCTGAGCAGCTTGGTTTCTGACAGTCATGCTGCTGCCCTCAGCCTTCACACCAGTAGTTAGAGTGCTCTCTGGGACTACCCATGAACCTCCGTAATGATGTTCACCAGAGGAAATCAGAGCAGAACCTTCCACGCAATTCCTAAATGCCAGGCAATATACTCCCTGCAGAATGGCTGGAGAAGGCTCAGGTGAGCTCTTCCAGGTGCCACTGACAGAGTTCATGTCCAGAAGGAATATTTAGAATTATTTAACCCAGCCTTTTGCCTCTAACAAGACACAGAACTTTAGTAGCAATACCTGCATCAAACATAATCATTTAATTGTGTGGAAGAGCTTATATTTTGGGAACACAGTTTGTCTAGATTTAAAGGCTCTAAGTAACAACAGATTCCACCAAAACCTTTTGATGTTTCCCATTCAGTAGTTCTGCTGTTAAAACTGTGCATTTGTTTCCATATTAACCATGTCAAAATTCACAACTGGATTTCAGAAAAGGTTTTGTGTTCTTCTGACACCAGAAAGAAGACAGCACAGAGTGCAGGGGTCGAACTAAAAAGCCAAGCACCAGGCACTTGTGATGCTTTGAAAAGATGTCACCTACTAATGCTCTGGAAATGGGTCGTCTACCTGTCCTCTGAAACAATTTTGGTCGCCCATCTTATCTTGCATTATGTGAAACCCAAGATACTAAGTAGTTCCTTTTGTCAAAAAAAAGAGGCGACACATCCTCAGAATAAACTGTTTATCAGGATACAAAAAGGACATACAGACAAATTGAGTCCAGCCTTGGATTAGACGTGTGGACCCAGACTGCAGACTCAGACTCCTGTTGCATTTCAGTGAATATTTGTGGAGAGCGATACAGACCAAGATGATGACACTCATCAGGACCCACCAAAGAACAGCAAAGTTTCCAGTGGAAGAATAGTTATGGTGGAGAAAAGAAACAGAGATTCATGTCCTCGCATGTCATTTGCCCCGATTTTTGTATTAGAAGACTTGCCAAAGTGAGAAGGAAAAAGCTTGGAGGGATGCCTGCCCACAGCCATGAGGGAAGAGAGGGTTTGCAGCATGGGGGCAAGGAAATTATCTTCTGGCATGGTGAGGAGTTGGCGAGACTGACTGAGAATCAAACAGGGCAACAGTAGGGCAGGGGGGAAAAAACCTCAAAGACTAGAAACTAGTTTGTTCACGTTTATCTCTCGAGGCAGCACAGAACATCCCCCACAGTGAATTACTTCATAAATTTGAAAATAGATAAGCAAGCTTCAGAGAATAAGAAGTGGGGATACTAGACCCTTTAAACTGAAGTCTAAAGGTTTGAGCTTAGCAGACAATGGGGGTAACTACCTAAGTTTGTCACCACTTCATTATCACTGAATGCCAGGCAGAAGGAGATGATGATCTTGTATGGCTTCTTCACTGATCAACATGCAGCAGAGATCAGTATCTGAAACAAGGCAGGTGCTTATAGTTATGGCTTGGATGTGAAGGAAAGGGGACAGTAGAGGCAAGGAGTCCCTCTAGGCCTCCGTGGGTAGGGACAGTTCTTCTGGAACCAGGGGCAGACTTTGCTAGTGCACACCATGGTGGGTGATCCATTGAGGGTGCCATGCTCTTCCAGCACGAAGAGGGATTTTAAAGCACATTAAGTATGTTGAATAGCTGAGCAACGTGCTCTCTGCTCCCTCTCCCACAGGAGCCAGAAGGCTTTTCTTCTACAGAACAGTAACACAAAAAAGGCAAAATACGGGTGAATTCATTCTTCTATTTAATATGACAGACTGGAAGATACAGAAAAACAAACAAAATCCCCAATGATTGCTCCATCCCATCCCTCCTCCATACATGCCTTCTGCTTTTCAAAAGCTATGCATAGGGAAAACAAAGCAGGAACACAACAAAGCAGGAATACAACCTTTCCAGGGGCTTGGCGGAGTCATTTGCAGTGACCACTGCAGGCACAGTTCTTACAGGGATATGTTACCTGTGGCTGAACACAACAGCTCAGCTTCAGTTCCTTGCAAATTGTCCAAAATGCAAAGAAATACCATGAACTGTGCAAGGCTCCCTTCACAGAGGCAAAAATAATTGAGAGTACTCAGCTACAAATATAACCAAGCCCTTGATAATGGTTTCTACTCTTAAACTGAACTTAAGAACTTCAAACAAACAGAGCACTCGTGCAACAACACTGCTAAACAGACAGTAGATTTATTTTGACTGTTTCCTAGCCTTTTCTGTGGTACATAATTTAAAAAAAAAAAAGAGAGAAAGAAAAAAGGGAAAAGATACAGGAACCATGTGTGCTTCACTACAAATGCTGCTGATGTAATTCTGTTTGAAGTGAGCAGTAAAACTCCTTTGGAGGTTAATGAGAACAGGATCAGGCCCACCACACTGAACTTGTGCTGAGAGCAGATAAGATCTTGAATCGTTTAAAGCCAAGCATGTTATTGGTGCAACATGGGCAGGCTGAGTCAATCTCCGAATATTTTTAATGGGTGTCAACATTAACTGTTAATTCCACAAGTTATGTTGTTTTGCAGTTTGCCTGTGCCTGCTCTCCAGGCTGCCTTCACGGATGGCACACATCCTCTCACCAGCTGCAAAGAAAAGCTATATCCAGAACTACTGAGAGGAAAAAAAAAACCTTCTGAAAAAGTATAAAATGAGACTTTAACAAAGAACTGAAAAAAACAAATGATGGTAGAAATATCTGCTAGACATTCAGATTGTCAGCATGCATAAAAATAAAACTAGCACCATTTCAAATAGAGATGACAACTCTTTTTTAAAAAGAGACCTCAAAATCAAAATAAGTATTTTCTAACTGATCATTTTTGTGAAACTAAACTCGATCTCTCTTTTAATGACCAAACTGAGGAATGAGGTACTGAAGCCACAGATCTTTAGATAATGTCTGCCTCAGATAGTACTTATATACTCTTAATAAATAGGATCAGAAAAATACTGAAAATATTTTAAAGTCTGCTGAAATTAACTAAGCACTATGAACAGCTTTCAGATGAGAAATCTTATTTTTAACTTTCCCTTTTCCAAGCAATTCCTAATGCAGTCTGAAGCCAAGATGAAATTACAGCCTTCCTGAGGCCAGCAGGAGACTTTCTGTTGCCTTCAGCAGAACCAGGATTTCACTCTTACTGTAAAGACATCTTAAGAAACACTGGGCCCAACTGCCCACTTCTATGGAAAAAGTAAGCTAGAAATGTAGCAAAGCCTACCATACAATTTCCTTTTTGTTCTCCCCTGAGGGGAGATTTTTAATCTTGGAGTGGAAAACAGGATCCAGGGAAACCTGACAGAAACCCTGTGGTTGCCTCTAGAGAGGGCTGACTCTGGCTGGGCTCCTCACCTTGCCCCGCTCCCCAGCCCACACCAGTCCCAGCCCCAGGTTTTCAGTCTGCACTGCCTGGCCCTCTTGCATGGAGCAATGAAGAGGGTTTTGTCTTGTGATTCAGGAACAACGAGACAAAAGCGGTTTCCCTCCCTCAATCTACCATGACGCTGGGACATGTGCTAGAGGACCTGCCCACGCTTTCTGCATCCTCTAGGGAGACATAATCCTGAATTATGTGGGGCTTCAGCTACCCTTGGCAGGAGAGACACCAGTCCTGCATGGTCATAGTTCCCAGTTTATCCTTTCAACTCTGTGCTGCACAGACAACAATCTCCTTCTGCCTCTCTGACCTCTTCTCATCCACACACCACAGCCCCCTGCCTTACCAGGTCCCCACGTCCTTATCTCTCTTCCCACTATGACCTCAGCAACAAAGACAAAAGCTTCAGCACAACATCACAGGTGACAGGTCTACCAGCATTTCTCATGATGGTCTCAATTTGCTGTAACATTTGGGCTGAGGCTGGTATGCTCCACCACTCAGGAACTGCATATCTTTGCCTTTGTGTCAGGAAGTGGAGAGTATGCTCAGACACCACGTTACAGCCATCCCTGCTGCAGCTCCTAACTGGAACTCATCAGATCCCATTTTCTTACTTTTGTTTCCATTTATCAGTAACAATGAAGTTCCCAGCCCTAGAAAATACTAACCCCTTGTACATGTTGCAAAATTTTCCTTTGCTTTCCTCAGAATTAGATTTTTTTAAATTAAGAGGTAAATAAATAAACTACTTACATTCTTTCAACAGAGCACTTCATGCTAAGTGACTAACACCCCTCCTTGTTCACAGAAAATAAGCAAAGCTTTCACTGTTACAAAATATCACCAAGAAATTAACCAGTCATAGCAAAATCTGACTTTGTGATGAGTTGTTGTTCCTGCAATTCTTTTCATTTATATAAATATTTTGAGGAGCCCACCTTGACGTTTTGTGTTGGTTTTTAAAAATTATTTTATTTCCTCTCTAGATACATTTGTACATGAGTATTCTATAAATGAACCATTCATTTTCCTGAAGGCAACTGTGAAGATGTGATTGCCCCCTTCTCAATTTTACATACAGCAAATTTATCATAATGCATGGTAATACCTGGAATTTGAATAAGTGAAAAATCCTTACTTGCTCACACTGGGCTCTCACTATTAACTCAAGATCCGCTCCTTGGGGATAGTATTTGTCCTTCTATTTAATAATAAAATGAATGAATAATAATAATGAATAAAGAAGCTGTCAAACAATTAGACAGTAAGTCAGTTCTCTACTCAGACAGCAATGATTTTGTGATGAACATCATGAACACTGCACAGATATTCCTCAAGAATAAACTGGGATCTGAATTAATTGTATTCTGGCAATGGTTAGAGCAAGGCAGCTTCCAGTGAGGTCATCAGAGGGGGCATGGGCAATTGAGCAGCAGAACATGGGCCACAGAAGGTTGGCCAGGGACACTGCAGTAGCACATACTGCCTCTAATTTCCTCCATCAAATGCAGGGTTTAAGAGCACTCAGGAGAGCCTCCATCCGAGGTAGGTGGGGGAAAAACAAAAGAGCCAGCACATTGCTCCAACAGCCAGGAAAACAAGCCAATTCAGTATAGCACCAGTAGTGCTGCTACCAGTAGAATATCCATTGAGTTCACAGAAGGCTGCAAAAGATGCAGCAGCAGGCATTGTACTGGTGGTAGGCAAGCTGCAGTCGGGGGACTGACATGCTCTTTTTCTTGCTCAAATGGATTGCACACTTCTGCGGCTATGAGTCTTGTGTTTAACTTCTGTAGTATTCTAAGCCTTGCAGTGGAGGTCAAACAAGTTACGGGTAACAAAGCAGTAGTAATTAACATGAATAAGAACACAGTTAAAAATCGTATAACATCAGTGAGTCATAGTGTTAAGTCTCATCTAAACACAGCAATGAGACTAGCACTGAGTCACAGAATGCAAAATAGTTACAAAATATCTGAAATATATAAATGAGTATGCAAGAAAACAGCATCCAGACATCCCACCTGAGGGATATATGCCACTTTAATTTTTCTTGTGATGTTTGTCATCAAACTATCTCATGATAAATGACTTTTACATTTGTGCTGTAGCAAGAAATTTATATTAGACAAGTTATACTAGAATTAGAAAAAAATACCATTTTCCCTCACCCAAAGGGACCCTGGTGATATAAGGTGGACAAGTTTCATCTGCTGATACCTGGTAGCATTATATGTTAGCCTTGACTAACACCTTATTACCATTGCAAACCATTAACAATGCAACAATTCAAAAAGACATCTAACTGCAAATAATAGTCTATCTCTTAAGTATTTCTGAAGTTCTTCCTAAGATAGTCCATCAAAAGTACTTCTCATGGTGGCTGACACAAGCTTCCCAACACACCGCATTTATATCAGAATTTAACAGTTATTGTGAAGTTTCCACCTGAGCTCAGTACAGTCTTGTCCTATACTCTCACACACTGCAACAAACTCTTGGAATACTTAGAAAAGACACAGCATGTGGGTTCTCAACCCAGCAGCACTTCATGCGAGGCGGTGGCTGAATGTTGGTCTTCATTAAGTGTTTTCTCACTAGAAGACTCAAGTTTATTTATTCACCCTCAAGATAAGCAACTTAATGCTGCTGATTTAAATGCAAACAAGGGCAAGACCTCATGCCTGGAAGACTCTCTGATGTGGTTTCACTGGAAGTTTAGACTAAACACAAGTTGAGAACTGAAACACAGTTGTCGTGGCCTACAAAATCAACAAGTTTTCTTGAAGTATTTTGGTTTTTTAAAAGCATTGTCTATGATTAAACTATCAAAGTGGCATTGCTTTTATCTGGAAAATGTTGCACTTGCAATTTTATACTGTCTAGTAGTTCTGGAGTGGTTGTCCTTAAGTAGATATTTCAAATCTTAAAGTGTTTGAAGACTTCTAAAAACTCACCAAGCCTTGCTTCCTAAGCCCAGACACTCATTTTTAAAGTTACAGACAGGACTACTATTTCAACAGGACCTTCAGAACAAAGCATTTCTCTGGTGACAGTTCTGTGCTGTAAACACACAGGCAGCAAGGAGTTCAGTCTAAAGCAAGGAAAAAAAAGTTCCCATTTTCCATACCAGTGTGAATCATTGCCTAAACCTTCCAGCTGAACTGTGATGAACAACAGAGGCAAGAGATTTACAGATATGAGAAATCCCCACAGCTATGGACCAGGATGTAAGCCTCACTGCTAAAGGGACCAAGCAGCTAATGGAACTGCATTTTTAACTCAACATTTGAATTCAGGCCCACTGAATTCCATGTGGTCCAATCAATGTCTTCATAACATGCAGAGCAATGATGCTCTGGGTTCCACAAATGCTAACAACAAATACAAATCTAACAGAATTAAAAAGGGGAGGGCTGATATTCTGAATTGATTTTGCACAGTATTGCTACGCAGTCTTTTAGTGCTGTCATTGTAAACACCTATAAAATATAATGCAATTCCAGTGTCTGAGCACTAGAGGGTCAGTTAGTGATGAACAGAGTCTTACATCAGTTTAATCACTTTCATGGGTAAACACTCAAACTTTACTCATCAGCTCTTCAACTGTCATGAGAACTTCTGCTAGCTGAAGCTCCTTCTGAGGCCATACAGCACTGGACGGAGGAATTATGTCACACAAATGCAACCTTTTTGCAAGAGTGCCCTCAATAATGTTAAACTACGCATATCACAACAAACCCACAATTGCTTTCTCTGGTCAGCAGCACGGTGCACACCTTTTCAGAAGGATGACTGTGTTGGGCTGGAAGTTGTCTCTTGTGAGTAAGAGTGGCAAAAGACTGATTAATTACTTGCTCACAGACCATTTTGAAAAACACTCATCCTGTATATATATACAGCAGGCTCTTTCCATCTTTAATTATCATCCCTTTAAATCATGTAAAAAGAAAAAAATATGCAAATAATCTCAGTACCACCTGTAATTGTACTTATGCCCAACAACAAGCACCAGGATGGCAGCAGAAAGGTGGGCAACACCCAGAGGGCAAAATTCAGGCAGAATTCAGGCCCACTAGATCGCAGCCTCGCCACTCAATTAAAAACAAACAAAAAACCCCCCCTGTAGTGGTTCTAGCCATTCTAAAATTATACACATTACCAGAAATTTGGGGAATTACTATATGAACAAGTCAGAAATCCTTCCCAACAGGATTTGTTATGGAAACAAAATATAATTTCATTCCAATACCACAAATTTGCCACTCCATTAAAGAGCATCACTGTTACTTAAGGATGAATGGTAAATCAGCATCCCCAGCTCTCCAGGCTACGGCCCTCTTCAGGGGAGTGGTGATTCTGAGAACCCCTTCATTTCAGGCTAAAAATATATCCAATGAGAGAAAGCAAAGCTGTTGACTAAGTAATGCCTTAACAAGTACTCTAGCCCAACAAACTTCGCTATACCACAGTTTTGTTCTTATACTATCCTTCTTGTCCAGGACAAGAACACTGGGCAACACTGTTTCTTTGTATACAGTGATTCTTTCTGTGGTAAATGTACATCAATTACAGAGACCGTGTTGTAAAAAATCCTATCTATATTCCCTGAAGCAATGGATAGATTTGTTTTCAACAGTGAGGTAAAACATTAATGATGACTGCAATATGCCCATGTGGAAGATACCTTCATATCATATTAATAAAAAGTCTCAAATACCATTGGGTTGTTAAATAAAAGTCTGAAAACATAGGTTGATCACACAAGATAGCACCACTGCATTCAGTAATGACTGTGACCTTTGCCAATTACCACTCTGTGAAAGTTCATAAAAATCAGCAAACAAGAAAGCAGAGCTTTGTTCTTTTTGATTATTATATTGTGCTCATATTTATTAAAACAACCAAGACTGAACATAAGGCTTCTGCTCTGCAATCTATGAAAAAATTCTAAAGAACTGAAGGGGATCCATATCTGCTGCAAATCATGAAATGCAAATCATGAACTGCAAATATTAACATTTTACTTCATTTTGAAACGACATTCCACTATTCATCTTAGAAAAGTATTTTGCTAAGGTAGGTCCTCCTATTCTTACCATAAACACAAGGTCTCTTACAAATGTGTTCTCCCATGCATAAATAAATCACATACATTCAGCTGCAAGGAAACAGATGAGTCAAAATAGCTCAAATGTAATTATATACCAATCAAAAAGAATTCCACTGCAACAGAAACTGAACGGCTTGTACTTCGGGTCATTAGCCGAGTGCTGACCAGTACAATTTTAAATGCTACAATATATTAAGGAAAAAAACCCAAATTGAATGTAATGTGTAAAATATCTAATAAAACAGGAACTATGTTTACTTAAAACAAATTTAAATTTAAAAAAAATCTGTCTTCTTGTCACACTTCATTAGAGCAATTTATTTTTAAGCTTCCCTTACTTCTCTATGGCTATTTATGCATCATGATTTGAAAAAAATAAACGAGCCAAAAATACTTTAAATCTTCCTCCAAACAAACAGAATGAAATTCTATACTAGCTTATAACACTGGAAATCAGAAATAAAGACTCATAATTAGCTGTTCTTTCCTAACAAACCCATGCTTACAGAATGGCACTCTAAACAATGAATTAAAAAAACAAAAAACAAAAAACAAAAAAAGATATGTTGTGTTGAAAGGTTGAAGAATGTGTGTACTTTCCATGAAGCTGAAATGTTCCCATGAACATATTTTTTAACTCCAGATTAACCAAATATTCCAAATTCAGGAAAACAAAAGTATTTCATTCATTAAAATATTCTGACAATATTGCAACATAGTCTGAGTATCATTTTGAGCAGTGAGAATGTTTTTTTTAAATAGGAAGGGGAGATGAAAGGCTGAGTTGAGAGAACCCCTTAAAAAAAAAGAACTTTCTTCTCCTGCCATATAGCAGATCTCTTCTTGGATTTCACACCACCAACCATACCCTGTCAGAGATCTTGAACAGTTTACATTACTTCTTTTGAAGGATTAATCTAGACCGGCCCACAGATAAAAACCAAAATGCACAATGTAGTCCTACACTGAACTCCAGCTTGTTACTGTGAACTCAACCTAAGAAAAGAAAAAAGGAATCCCACACACCTAGCAGTATATAGGCTGCTTTCACACAGTATTTGAGTTCATCAGAGGAATACGTAAAGGGACAAGATAGTTTTGTACAAAACCTCAATTTATTTCAGAGAAATTAAAAATATGGTATTTAATATATATAAATTTCTATTCCTCTATAAATATAGATGATCTTGTGATAATGATCAGAAATAAATGCATACCAAATTCAAATAATTTTGCATTTCAGGGTATGGTAGCCATAGATAACGTTTATGAACCTAAATACAGGCATTTGTAATATAAAAAAAGTTTAAAACAATACAGTCAGGAGAGAAGCAATCGGCTGTTTTTCATACAGAGGACTAAATATTCAAATGCATCTGTCGGAAGTTACAATTTCATTTTTAACTTTCTTTTTGTCTGTATTAAGTACAATCCCACACACCTAGGAGCACACAAGGCAGTAGACACGCTGCACACATGGCATCTTATATTTGCACTATGGAATGTTATTACTGTACTGGGAAAAAAAACAAAACGGGGTGGGGGGGGAGGTGGAAGGACAGCAGAGGCTCTTTACGGTTTCACATCCCACCAGAGTGCTTAAACATTCTGGTTCTGTTTTCCCTTCCTTTGTTTTTACTACTGGCAAAAAAATCACCACACCCCCATAACGCATAAGGAATTAAATGTCAATTGAATTGAAATTCAGGAGAACGGCAAGTGAAGAGCCAGCTTATGGATATAATTAAGGGGGGGGGGAATTAATCAGAGTGCTGCGTTTTCTTCGGATGACGCTGGTTTTACTAAGCCCGTCGCTGCTAACCCGTGGAAAGTAGCCGCCGGGGAGCTGCTCACAGCGACAGGGCAGCGCGGTACCGTCTGTGTCCCCATCCACCTCCCAAGCCTGCGGACGTGCTACAGGTGCAAACGACATTAAACCTCAACTCCTACCACAAAACAGGCCAACTCCTCTGCAACTATCTGGTGCATTTAAATAAGTTTTAAAGAGCCGGGAGAGGGGGTCCCGTCGAGGCGATGGGAAGCGGAGGGGCGGCTGTCTGTCTGTCCTGCCCCGGCGCTCCTCCCCAACCTCACCTCCACCGCCACATACCCTCGCCAGCCCGGGACCGCTCCGGGCTCTGCTGCTCATCCAGCTGAAACTCCAACAAAAGCCATTTTAAAAACCTCGGGGGGTGGGGGCGGAGAAGAGCTTGTGGCTGTTTTTTCTACTGGCAGTTTTTGCCATCCTGCCCTACGAAATAAAAATCCAACCCCCCTCCCCACTTCTTTTTTTTCAAATTTTAAAAAAAAATTTTAAAAAAGAGGGTGGAGGTGAGGAACCAAAATCTGCAAACGAGTTAAAAGTGTCCTAAATAATTAAAAAAGTGAGATTTTTTTTTTTGTAATTTAAATACAAATATACTTACAAAATCTTACAGAGGCTATTTACATCCCTCTCCCCCAACCTGACAGTACGGTGAGGAGACAGCCCGGGAAAAGCAGGGAGGACTCCCCGCCCGCCTCGCCCTCCTCTCCCTGCAGAAAACACTACCGTGTCCCCAAAGTTTGGCCAGGCTGGTAAAGGAGCTGCTCCCCAAGGCAGAGCCCCGGTCCTCCAGCTGCCCACCGTCCCCTAGTTCTAGGGGGCAGGGGTCTCAGACGGTGGTCTCTCCCTGCTTGCTGTTGGTCAGCCTGGTATAAAACTTCCTCCAGGAGTTCAGGGTTTTCCCGGACCAGATCCAGAAGCCCGAGGTGATGCCCACGATTAAGGTCATGAGATACTTGATCATGAAGACGGTGAAGTCAGGGCTCATGGGCGGGTGGTGGCTGCTGTGGTTGTTGGGGCACGGGATGGCGTAGCTCTTACAGCTCTGCGTGACCCAGCTCCTCTCCCACTGTTCCCTAAAAGCTTGCTCGTAAAAATAGCAGGCAATGACGATGGTGGCCGGCACCGTGTAGAGGACGCTGAAGATTCCTATCCTCACCATGAGCTTTTCCAGCTTTTCCGTCTTGGTGCCGTCGTGCTTCATGATGGTCCGGATCCTGAAGAGGGACACGAAGCCGGCGAGCAGGAAGGAGGTGCCGATGAACAAGTAGACAAACAAGGGGGCCAGCACGAAGCCCCGCAGGGCGTCCACGTTGTTGATGCCCACGAAGCAGACGCCGCTGAGGACGTCCCCGTCCACCTGCCCCAGGGCCAGGATAGTGATGGTCTTGATGGCCGGCACGGCCCAGGCGGCCAAGTGGAAGTACTGGGAGTTGGCCTCGATGGCCTCGTGGCCCCACTTCATGCCGGCGGCCAGGAACCAGGTAAGGGACAGGATGACCCACCAGATGGAGCTGGCCATGCCGAAGAAGTAGAGCATCATGAAGAGGATGGTGCAGCCCTCCCGCTTCGTGCCCTGCGCCACGGTGCGCGAGCCGTCCTCGGCGAAGCGCTCGTTGCAGACCACCCTCTCCTCCAGGAGGAAGCCGGCAATGTAGGCCACGGCCACCGCCGTGTAGCAGCCCGAGAGGAAGATGATGGGCCGCTCGGGGTAGCTAAACCGCTTCATGTCCACCAGGTAGGTGAGGACGGTGAAGAGGGTGGAGGCGCAGCACAGCACGGACCAGATGCCGATCCAGGTGCGGGAGAAGCGCAGCTCCTCGGGCCCGAAGTACATGAGTCCGTAGAGGCGGCCGGGCTCGCAGGGCGCCCCGCAGTCCTTCTCGCCCAAGAAGCGGTAGTTCAGGTAGGAGGGCACCTTCAGCGCCCGCGGGCAGGAGAAGCGCCCGCGGCTCTCGCCGTGCCCCGCGCCGCCGCGCTGCGGGTTGCTGGTCCAGCTCTCGGGGCGCAGCGCGGGCGTGGGGGTGCCCCGCTCCGAGGCGTTCTGCCCCACGCACAGCTCACCCGCCCCGTGCACCGGGAACTTCTCGCAGCGAAGCGTGTCGGGCCACTGGAAGCCGAACTTGTTCATGAGGGCCTCGCAGCCCTGGCGAGCCCGCTCGCAGAGGGAGCGGCAGGGCGGCAGGGCCTGCTCCAGCACGGTGCACACCGGCGCGTACATGGAGCACAGGAAGAACTTGAGCTCGGCCGAGCACTGCACCTTGACCAGCGGGTAGAACTGGTGCACCTCCAGCCCCGCGTCCTCCTGGTTGGTGTGGCCCAGCAGGTTGGGCATGATGGTCTGGTTGTAGGCGATGTCGGTGCAGAGCGGGATGGAGATGGGCTGGCAGTACCCGTGGTCCGGGACGGAGATGCCCCGCTCGCCGTTGTACTGCGGCGCGGGCGGCTGCCCCCGGGCCGGCAGAGCCGCCGCCCACAGCAGCAGCAGGAGCAGCGGCGGCGGCGGCAGCCCCGGGCACCGGCCGCCGG
>WAAB01004151.1:201372-225850 GCA_013389865.1 Piaya cayana | reverse complement strand
CCAACCAGTTTTCCACCCAGGAGAGTGTGTGCCTGTCCAGGCCAGAGGCTGACAGTTTCTGTAGCAGAATGCTGTGAGAAACTGTGTCAAAGGCTTTGCTGAAGTCCAGGAAGACCACATCCACAGCCTTTCCCTCATCCAGCAGCCGAGTCACTGTGTCATAGAAGGCGATCAGTCGTGTCAAGGATGGGTGGTCTCAGCAGCCCCAGCCCTGTGACAGCAGCACATCACTGCAGTAACATCCTCAACAGCCTCTAGTCTGCTCAACAGGAGTCAGCCCATATGCAAGAGACAGCTATTGCAATAGCTGGCTGTTTAAATCTGTAGCATCCAGAAGATTCTGGCATACTTACGTATTTCTGTATTTTCAGAGGAAAACACCTCTTTTTCCCAATTTGACTCTCACAGGTAGTCACACCATTGGAAGCAAGGTCCAATCACACCCTTGGAAAGCAAGGGAAATTCCTTTCTCACATACTTTACCAGGAAAATGAGGGAGACAAGGACTTCATGTTTACTCTTTGGTTTTGGAAACTCTAATTCATGACAAAAGATATACATAAAAATACAAATACTGAATAGAAAGCAGTAGAAAAGAATGGGAAGGGAAAATAAGGCATGTCTGTCTTCTGGCTCTTATGTATTGTTATTAATGATGAAATAATTGTTAAAATTTAGGTAGCACTTCGTTGATATTCTTTTGGACATTGTCTGTTGCTCTGGCATTTATTATAGTTAGACCAAGTATTACTACAAAACCAGTGAGATTTTATATTTCTGTTTATATACCTTTTTTACAATTGTGTAGCTTTTTAGAATACATTATGAGTTTTTAAAAATGCAGACTCTGATTTAAACATTGGCTTTAAAGTCTGTAACACAGTGCACTCTGCCTACACATACATCCTTCCAGGGGTATACATAATGGCAATTAAGAGTTGGAGGTCTGAGTCCTCCTTTTGGTGGAGAAGGGCTAGCAGCAGGTCATCCTAAACTTTGTCTACACCACTGCCACAGAAAGTAAAAGACTTTACCAAACTGCGTGGGGAGGAGCTTTCCCCCTCCTTCTTAAAAGTGAAGTAGTTGTGGCTTCCAGGTTGTGTGCTACAAAGATTTCATCATTGGGGTTGATCTGCAGTAGAATTTAGGCCACCATGAAACCACAGCCTTGAACCCACATCTCAGGGATATGCCAGTCAGCATTGTTAGAGGCATTAAAAAACTGTGACTGAACTCTGTTCCCTCATAATGTGTTAAATAGCAGCAGAATTAAAGATGCTTGATATCACAGCAAGCCTAATTCTGAGACAATGTAACACGAAGAGCGCCAAGGACAGGATATATCTTAAACATAATTGGTTTTTGCCATGTCTACTATGCCACTTCTCTCTTCCCCCCCCTTTGAAATACATGGCACTTGGGGGTATGGGTCTTAAAGGCTTGCATTATTTGGGAAAAAAGTGCAATATTAAACTAACACCCTGTGCAGACACTCTTATTTCAGTTTAAAAGTGCCTTTCATGGAATTAGCAAGTTGATTCCTTGCTGACATAAGCTTAATCAATACAAGGCACTCAGCCTGATACAAATGGGCTTGCACCAGTTTCTCCAGATGTCTTTGAAATACCATTTAGTTAAATCAGTTGTTTCTTCAAATTGGGAAGTCCACACTCATTGGAGATATGCAGTACAACATTGTGGCCAGCTGAAAAGTTAATCTCTTCAGTAAAAGATGAAGGTCTCTGCCTTCACACAGTGCCACCCATTAGAGCTCTGAAAGCTGCAATAAACTCAAAGCACCTTTGCACCTATGTTCTTAATCCTTATTTTCTATATTCAGGAACGTAAACATGGACAAATGAAATGTGTTTTCAAGGTCAAAAGAAAAAGGTATGTGGTAAAACTGTAGGGGAAATGTAGAGACATGGATTCAGAAATGAACCAATGCCTTTGAATACTCCATGTCCCGGCATCTTTCAGGGACCTTATACCTAAAAATTACTGGTGCCTGCACTTTCTGGTAACTGGTCCTTTAAAATCAGATTACCAGAGCTGAACAGATGTGTCACAAAATAACTAGTCTGTGATTGCTCATCTGAGTTTTGTAAATACAAAACTGACTTTTTCTTCTTCAATGAAGACCACCATAGTAAATATTTATTTCTAGTGGTATCTTCCTTTGACTGTAAATATAGACATTTTAATCTCAAATCCTTAGGCAAAAAGGATATTCTAGCACTTGTTATGGCTACATCAAGTCTATTTTTTCTAGGGATAAACATTTCAAATATTACTGTGTAAGCAGAGCTTTTTAGACTAGGAAGAGGACCACAGTGACAGTATTGATATAGTACTATCATCCATTTCTGTAAAAATGGTTGTGGTTGAAACAACCACTCTGTCTGCTCTGTATTAAAGCAAGTTAATTAATTCGAAGCCCTGTAAGTAATGAGTCTGCTCACAAAATAAACCATACATTAGCTCTGTTGAAAAAATATAACAGCATCAGGTCTGATGCACTTGCATTGATCTCAGATCTGAGTAAGGTTTGAATTGAGTGAGTAATGCTGTGGTATGGCTAACGGAAAGGTAATTGCATGTAAAATGGACCACAGCTGGCATTTCCACCATGGAGTGCTTTCTCTCTCTGTTGTTAAGTGGTGCCTCTAAAAGTTACTAAAATGCAAACCACAGTGAAAACGTTTTTAAAGTCTGAAAAACACTTTCCATATATCTCAATTTTTTTTGTCCTTTGCCATATATCTCATTTTTATTCCTTGAATTCTGGTATACCAATGATTTGCTAAAAGTGTGGATACTTACCAAAAGTTAAACTACAAGGAACTTCGCTGTTCTGTACAAATGTGCTCTACAATTAAGACAATTAGAAAGGGAAACTTGAGGCTGAAGCACTGTAAAAATATTTGCAGACCTTTCAAGAGTCTATTCCCAGTGTATCTGGGCACCTCAGCACCTCAAACCCTCTAATGTGTTTGTTCCAAAAGATAAAAGTACTGCTCAGTCTTCATTTCAGAGACGGAAGAAGTCTAAGGCAGAAAGAGATTAAAATGACCTGTTCAAAGTCAGGTAGGAAGTCTGTGATAGAAAAGGAAATTTGACCTAAAGCTGGCACACACGCTTGTTTTTCCTGAGGCCTATTTTTCCTCCCTGGAAAGCTTTGGAGGACTGTGAATCACAATTGTTTTAAGTCCCTGAGGGACTTGGTCCCACACTTCCTTCCACTCCACCATTTCTCCCACTCCTGCTGCATGCAGCAGCACACGTAGAGCATTGTGCTGCCCCAACTGAAACGCTTCCAGCAAAATCTACTACACTTGTAGTTGCATAAGTCCCCTTCCCTAGGTCTTGGCATTGTGCTAGTGCCAACAGAGAGGAAAGGAAAGGCATCAGCTGAAAGATGGGAGAGAAGGGCATGGCTCCTGTCAGCAACAACCTCAACTTTGATGGGCATCAAGCAATCATGAAGCTGCAACTTGAACTGCACCTTCACAAAACAAATTTAATCATTAATTATTCTGTCTTGAAATAAAAAATCTAGACACAACTGGTCTAACCACTGAGGTGACAAATATGGGAAGAAATCCATCTTCTTTTATTCCCTTCATTTCTGCAAAGGGATGCACCAGGCTGAGGGATCTGGGAGTAGAAAGGGCCTTGTGTCACCTTGATGCTCATTCAATCTTCTCAAAAGAGGGGCAAGAGGGCTTGAGGCTATCATTTATCACCTCTCCCCTGCTATGTATAGCAGGACTCTTTAAAATGGATTTATTTAAAGTCACAGTATTAGACCATGGCTAGGCTATCACCTTAAACTGTACTCTCATAGTACCTTACAATCTTCTTAATATGTATTCTCTTATCTCAAAAGCAATCAATATTGCAGATGAAAGTTCTGACTAAGTATGTTTATATTTATTTACTTACTCGCTTGGTTGCCAGTTTCATCTCCCTACCTCCCTTTTATGCTCTAACTAATAAATGTCTCTCTCAGCATGCTATTGTCAATAGCAATTTACATACACATCAGATGGTGTAAGCAGCACACACATTATTGGTTAATAGGAAAGGAAACCCTAAGGACAGTGGTGCATAGCAGGCTTGCCATATCTACTGATGTGGGGAGCAGATCCCTTTTTTGAGGGGGCCACACCTTTGTTGCTGTGAGAGCATAGCTGCCTGCCACTGAGAAACTCTGGACTGGGCAGATGGACTTCATTTACAAGCCAGATCAGCTGTGATACATCTACTGTGAGGGGATCTTCCAGAACCACTACTCACACTATAAAGGAGGTCTCTTCATGGGAGAAAAAGGAGCCCTGGGTCAAGATTAAATGGTGCAAAAGATGTGACAAATTCAACCTTTTTTTTTTTTTTTCAACAGAAGAAATTTGACCAGAGGAAGATGGTCACCAATGATGATCTCCAACAGGTCAGCTTAACTGTAGACTAAGATTGTCATGCTCATGGTTCAAATCTAAACTACATCTTAAAATATTCAGAGTAACTGTGGGCAAGAAACTTAGATATGGAGTTGTTCATTCAAAAATAAGGCTGAAGCATGCAATATTTTAACTTTTCTGATTAGTATCTTGGATGACTTAATTTCTCTGTTGGGTGATTATTTTTCACAAGCCAGTCAGAGAAGATTCGGCAGAGATTTGAGGTGGAAGTTTACTGGGAACACAGCCTATAGTGTCTACCCAAATATTTCACCTCCTCTGGTATATATGCAGCAGTAATTGGCTGCAGCTGACACCACAGGAAAATTAGTTTTCCTTCAGCACATTGCCTTTAGAAGGATCATCTCCCGCTTTTTTCCATTTTTCTTAGGCTCAACAGTCCAAGAGAATTAGATCATTTAGAAACAAGACGACAAACCATGGGGAGTGTTCTTTACTACAGAGCTTATGATAGAAGCCTTTAGGTTGAGCTAACGGATGTGACTCCTAAAATCAGCAAAACTAGTATTTTGTGGGGATACCTACCAGCCTCATCAACAAATTCTCTCTGCATGCACATAGTCATTATTTCACTACCTTGATTTTTCTTTTAAAATTCTCTTTCTCTCTTTTCTTAAGGCACTAAAGAACCAAGGAACTCAATCTCATATTGATGCTAACAGATTTTGACCCATGGAACATAATCTGTGTTTATATTTTCTCAAGATTAATTCCATACATAATTAGTTTTGCCAGACCCAAGTCTTAGCCTGTATTTTTCACAAATGGATAATCACCCAATAAAAATAAATGAAAATGTTGCACTTCTAAATACATATCTGACATTGTTCAGAGACCCCATTCACATCCACAGGCAACAGCCATTTCTTTCTCACTGCTGCTTCCTGACCAGTCCCGTGCAGCCTGTGTAGCATCTGCCTCTGAACTCATCATACATAGCTTTCTCATGTCACTGTAGATTAATGAAAAAGAAATGGGATGTGTACTTTAGGAGACTGCTCTTTTGTAAACAGGCATCTATCCAATCTTACAAGAAAGTCGTTATAATATAGACTGGCAGTGCTACATGATTACAGTTTAGTTCTGTGCCATGCTGGACAAGAAGCTAGATTTATAGTTGAAGGTCAGAGCCTTTAAAGAGTGAAGAAGCATCTCTTGCAGGGGCGTAGTTTATAATTGTCATGACTGAGCTTCTTTATGGAGGTTTGTTGTCATTATAAAGATCCAAAGAAAAACAGTTATTTATTTTTTGTCCTGGCATCTATCTACTTTCAGTGGATGCCCACTGCTATAGCCAGGAGTATTTCCCTACTTCTGGCCTCTGAGCTGAACTGCTTTTGCTCCTGTCCTGGGGAGCTTCTGGGCAGGCAAAGCAGTAGGGAGGAGGCAGCACCCCAGGTGATAAAATGTCCCATTTCCATTCTGCTCTATGGAAAATTTATAAAGCTTTGATGTCTGAAGGCATATGCGCTCCAGCAGAGAAACCTTCACATCTCATCCTCTCCCTAGCCAAGAGTAGATCTTTTCTATTATCTCACAAGCTGCCTGACAACACAACACACATAAAAATTGGAGCTATCACTGTATCAGATCATAAACTGTCTTTCCTGAATGTTGTTATTTCATCAATTTTTAAGCAAGATAAAAATTGGTAGTTTAATAACTCTCTTTAGAAGGATAGTTGGTATACCTGATATAAGGCTCAATGCAATTAATTTGACTAAACAATTCAGAAGAAATTATCATATTAATGTGAAAAGTATAATGGAGGAATTACCACATGAATGCTCTAATTGCCTAGATTTTAAAACCCATAAGGGTATGAGGGAGCTGGCAGACACCACAATCCATCATTTCCACTATCGTATGTTTTTGCAATAGAAAGTAGAATTAAGCAAACACATTCTTTCCTATTTAATTAAAGGAATGTACAGTTTTACAGATAATATTCTTGACAGTGAAACAGAAAGCATAGCTCTGTTCACATGCTCATAGCCAAGAAACTGCAACCATTTGCTCCAGGGAATATACTGTGGTGCTTGGTCCTCTTGGTACTGAGCAGTAGACTATGCTATCCTGCAGGGTCACTCTTCAAATTCATTCAGCAGTGGAGGCAGAATATGTCTTCTCATTTATGCTTTGCCTCACAGTTCTGTCATGCTCCTGCACAGGGACGCAGTGTTTGAACCTGCCTGGCAGAAGATTGCCAGGCACAGTGGTATCATGAGACTGAGCTTGCTGGATCTTCTCTCTGGTTTGGTTCAGAAAGCTGTTTTACTGGCTTTGGATGTTGTGGCAATTAGGAAGAATGACTGAAAGAAGTCAAGAAGAATTAGTAAAAATATGATGATATTTGAAAACCTCTTGCAGTGACCATCTGTCTGAAGTTGGATTCGCAGGACTGCAGACAGATGTGCTTCATTTTTTGTGTATGTGACCACAGCAAGAGTATGGAGTCACAGGCTGTAGGATGCACAAGTTTTTACAGTTCCATACCCTTGTCTCCACTGCAATAGTGATAAACTAAGAATGATTAGTTACCACAGATCAGCATCTGCAGAGTAACCTGTTATGCCCTGGCAGCTGATCTGGGTGCACATTTCCTCCATCCAGTTTCAATTAAGTCAGAACCGCTAGAAGAAAAGAGAGTAAATAGTGCTACAAATGTTTTACTAGCTGGGTATGTTCAGCACCAAGCTGGCTCGCTTTTTGGAACACCAAGGGCTCTAGAGAAGCGGCAACTATGGCAGCAGTGACACAGGAGAAGTAAAGGATGCAGCAAGCTCCCTTCCTAAAATCTCCTGCTAAACCATGGAGATCCACAGAGCAGACTTGATGGTCTGTGTTGGTCTGCAGGCTTTATATGACTACTTGCTGCAACCAAGGATTTTAAATCTCTCTGGATAACAATGTATGTTGGTGCACATGGAATGGTTTTGAAAAGTTGTATCTTTATGTCCTGTGAACATAGAAAGTTGTTTTGGAAACCATCTTTGAAGAAATCAGACTTCAAAAAAAAAGTGTTAAGTTGGATATATTAGCCACACATACAGATGTGACAAGCTGGGGCTTGGTCCAATAATCATGATCATGTTTGTGGGGTTTTTTTTTTAATAAAGTACACAATATAGTGACATCACAAATAGCAAAGCTATTTGATCTAATGATTCTTCCTAATCTTTGCAGAAGAAAGCTGTTGAAGGCTGCCAGTGCAAGTACCAGCAAAAAACCAAAGAACAAATATTTGGATATAGAGGAACACAAGGAGGTAGCAAACAGGCAGCTAAAGGCAAACTTATAGCAGTTTTGAAGAAAGGAAGATCCTGCCAATCCAGATAATTACAGAAATTTAGCCTTAGTCACCAGTGGGAGAAATCATCCTGAGTGTTATTACTAACAGATTAAGGCCAGTTACAGAGGAGGCAGAGAGCCAGAAATTGTATGACTTCACAGCAGACACAAGATGTTGTAATGGTCTGATTTTGGCCCCTTTAAGAATAGCCAGGTTGTGGCTGAGGAAAGAAAACTACAATACCAAGTATTCCACACAACTTCCTTCTACGTAAATAAGGGCGTAATTGGGGGTGGGACACACCTCCTTTGCAGCCAGGGATCCTTCTTAGCTTGGGTCCGGTCTCCAGCACGGGTGTCAGTTTGAGCCTCTGGGGAGCGGACGTTGGTGATTCTGCTATCTGAGGAGTGTGGTGATTTTATTTTCTCTTGTTAGCTTATATTAATCTGTTTTCTGGATTCTTTGTTTTTCTGTGTTTTGGGGAATCTCTGGTTGCTCCCCTACAGGGCAGGGGATGTTCTGGGGGCTCTTATTCTCTGATTATTGTATACGTAGTATTTTAGTTGCATATTAGTGTTAATACATTATATATAATCACTTAGTTTCAGTCTGCTTGTTTTTTAGTATTCTCAGCCTTTCTTTCCTCCTACCTTTTCTCCCCAGGGGGGTGAGGGGTGGAAGGAAGGGTGGCTGTAAATTACTGTGGGGTTTTTTTGGGAGAGTTTTGACTCAAACCATCACAGATGTATTGATCAAATTATCACTCTTGACAACTGATTGAGGGGGCGAGCATAAAGGTGAGTTAAAGCTATTTGAGGGAAACAACTGATTTGTTTTGAGTGGATACAGTATAGAAGGTGCGAATACCATGTGGAGTTCAGATAACTGTAATTATAAAAAGTGTGTATTAAGACTCCTGTAGCGTGGTAAGAAATAGTAGAAAAATCAAGCAATTGGCATAGTTCAAGTCTGATTTAGGAGCAGGATACATGGAATCACACCCAGTTTTCATCATGTTGCTGTTAGATGTCTCAGATGGCATAACTCTGGAAGATCTACAGCAAAGCTTTTAAGCAAATGTAAATAATATGGCACCACTGGCAAATGTGTCTGATTTAATGAAAGCATTATTTGCCATCTTGGAAAGCTGGATTTGTGGACTCGAACTTGAAACCTGTTCCAAGAAGATGAAATGGCTGCACCTTGGAGAAACAAGAGTGTATACTGTGCTGACATGGAACATACGGGAAGTTACAGAGAAGTCTCGTTCTACATGTAGTTATGTCCACATCCGCATCAGTCAGCTCAGTATCAGTGGTTCAGTAAAGATGAATTGAAACAGTCACATACCTTAGTCACAAATGCTGCACAGTAGCTGGTGAGGCTATGGATCAATAAGGATACTGCATCTAATATCCAAAAGGGGTTTTTTCAAATTTGTTATTAGTTCATGGACTGGAAAGAAATTCCATTAAATGAGATAATATTGCAGAAGACTGGAAACAGTTGAGAGGAAGCTCTTCCAAAGATTGCAGGTAGAAATGGAAAACATTTGAAAAGAGCAGAGGCTGAGCCAGGAAATCAAGGCAAGGGACTGACTTTAATTAAAAAGATTATAGTGACGATGATACACCAGACTGCACAAATACATGACACACAGAGACAAAAAAAGTAATACAGTCAAGGCCTAAAAGCTGATATTAAGATCGTGACTGGACATTGCATTAAATTAAGCTCTCCTAAATAGTGGAATAATCCCTGAATAGGAATGGCCAGCAATGGCATACTGTTCCCCGGATGTGGATGAACACTCTAGAACAGCCAGAGAATAAAAACATAATATACTTATTTTGAATGGTAATTAGCACTCCTAAGTTTTCTATATGCCTAAATTTAGTTGGCTGACTATAGAAATAGTCAGAAACAACCATCACAATTAAAAACTTGTAGAACACCCACAAATTCAGAAGTTTTGCAAAACCAAGAAGCCAGTGTAGATTCACTGTTCTATATATTTAGCATGCAATGCACACACAATATAAAAATGTACACAGTAAGAAGAGAAAACAGAAAAATCAAATACATGGAAACTGCAGAAATATGTGCTTGCCAAGACTCAGGCACAGGTCTTCACAGGATTCACCTGAAATCCAATTCATATTTGAATACTTGAAATAACATCTAATAGAAATTAAAGATATACAATAAAATATGTTTGTGTATTCACACTTATGACAAAAGCATTAATACAAAGATACAATACTGAGATTGTCTGGGAAAACATCTTGTCCCAGAAAATGTAAGAGCTTTGTGTTCAAAGGATTTAGAAAATAAACTCCCTTTCTGTGAAGCCCTGCCCCTTGGGATTTGGCATAAGAAAGAAAAGAGAATTTCTAAGAAATATCAGGTTTTCTTTGCTGCTGTATTTTTTACTTTGTTCTGAATGGAAACAACTCGAGCTCAAAAGGTAAATTTCATTGACTGTAGATTTTACTAAGTGTGAGTTTAGCAGAGAACACAAAAGAAAGCAAAGCATGCACTAAATATGACTGTATTTTACAACCCCTTTCTTCTTCCTCGTTTGATATGCACTTAACAGAAGTCTATTCAGTGAAAGCTGCCAATTCTTATTTTTACCATACATACAGATTAAGAATGTCAGAGGAAATGTGTATGGCAAATTAGGGTGAACTATGTGGCCTGAATGTTAAATGAGAAGGCAAATTATGCAGGATTTGTCTACTATTTGACTGCTCTCATTTGTGATTTCTTTGGGCAGGGCACCTTTATAAGACTGTCCTGAAGATATTATCATAATGGAATGTTTTGCATAATGGAAAACACAGTCACCTCAGATCTTCTTTTGCATGACAAACTCTTGATTAGAAAAGTAATAGGATGGAAATGGAATTTGTATTTATACAGGCAGGCATCAGAGCCAAGGAGAATGGAAGCTGACCTCAATACACTGGAGAACTGACATAGGCAGATGCAAAACCTCTCATTGTACAGTAAATCTAGCTTAGAAATAGACTGGGAAACAAGAGAGTCATATGAAAGTCTACTTACAGTAAAAAGTTCCTTATTCATGAAAAATGTATCTATACTATACAAAAGACATTACACATTTTTAGGTGATTCATAGCTTCTGTTACACTGGAAGACCCGTATTACACCACTGTGAAAACAAGAATGTTCTGATATTGAACGAAGTGGTAAATGTTTTAAATTTTCTATTACACGTCTGATTCAACTTTGGCAACTTAACAGTGTTTAGGTCCACTGATATACAGTTAGAAAAAAGAGAACAAATATACTGGCCTAAATCAGCATAGTCAACTATTTACACAATTAGGAGCTGGTTTATTATTTTCAGACTTGAATACAGTCATGCTCCCATACTCTCCTGAATTCATGCTCACATCTGCATATGTATTTATAGGATTGTTGCTGATGTGCATGTGTCATTTGACACGTAAACCCACTGGATATATTGAATTATGCAATATTAATAACAAAGTTTATTTTGCAAACAGAAACAAAGAAATAAACTCTGTACCTTCAGGGAAACTGTAAAATCAAAAGGTAGATTTTACTAACCATTGCTTTCTTACTAATTTAACAATGTAATGTGATCTCATGTGACTGGACTTAATATATGTTCAGTTTGGAAGACATTTCTTTACTGTCAACGATCTTGAGAGCACAAAACAGTGTTGATCTTTGCCAAGATCATATTGCTCACATGCCTGACATTGATTTTGGTTGATAAGGATTCCAACAGAGCTCGTTTACACCAGAAAACACTAATACATCTGCTTAAAACGCCTTGCTTAAGATATGCTACCTCTGAGGGGAAGATAATGTAATACAGCCTGAGAAAAGAATTAGTATATTGCTCTGAGCCACCTCATCTCAGTCTGATAAAGATAAAATCTTAGCCTGCCTTTGGTTTTCTGATAGCCATTCCCTCTCTGTCTCCCTCACTGTGATTTGTTGGATCTTAGACTGATCCAAAAGCTCTGAACACCCAGAACCACCGTTAAAAGCAGCAAGAATGGGTGTATCCAACATCTCTCAGGATCAAGCTTATCATTTTTAGCTGTAAATATCTGGGTGACTAGAGTTACATGTGTCAGCTTTGAGATAATGTCATGATTTTATTGTGGTCAAAGATCTTGAAAAAGCAAAGCACGGCTGATCTCTGTTCAGTGTCTGTTCATGTTATTACCTTAAGTGTAAACTCACAGCTGATGACAGTTTGGCCCATATCAGTTTTTCCTTCTAGCAAGGGATAAAATCGTTTCAGGTTGCTCAGGAACAGACCCATCTTAAGTAAGACACGGCCTTACAGAGAGCTGACAGGCAATACTAATCTTTGTTTTCCAGCAAAAGTGCCTTTTTAATATAAAAAATGAAATGACATAATAATAGTCACAATATTCAATATACATATATGAACAATGGCTAATGAAATCCAGAAATTCAGCTTTTAAATGCCAAAGAAGCAGATTTAATACCTGGGATTAGTACTGGAAATTGCTATACCTGGCATCAAGTGAGCTGTAAGTAGACTAGAAGACTAAAATGATAGCCCAATTTAACGATCATACAGAACATGCCTACCAGGATCCCCTACCTGAACCACGGTATAGCTGCTTTCTTTGAGGAATACTTTGCAATGCATAAGAGAATTAATCTCCCCTTTTCTTTGGTAGCAAGAACATGCCTGCCAGCCAACCCTACTAGTAGTCTGAATACAGAAACACATCCATCCATGTTCCCTAATGCTGCTTAATTCACCTTCTCTAAAGTGCTAGCAATAGGTCCTGCACTTAGATTGAATACTTAATGTATACCTTTGTCTCCTCCCTCTGCTTTCCGTTAACTGATAACTGTCTCAAAACTGCCCTTAAACAATTAGACAATAGTTTCATTTAAAAAAAAAAAGGTATCTGTAAAAAAGTGTTCTGAAATAAGAATCTGAGCTGTACTAGAATCTGTTCAGTCCATGCTCAGAGGCATCTATGACCATATCCCAGGATTATTCCCATAAAACAAAGCAAAGCCAAACTCTGCAAGGACACCGCTTGCAAATGCAGCAGTTGTTTTTTCTATTCTCCCCACTTCCAGTAAACTGATCCTAGGTGCCTTTTAGCCAGCTCTAATTTTGATGTCTCCTCTATCTGACCCAGTAAGAAACACACGAACAAACAAATCCCGTAAGGAAGGGCAGGAAGTTGTGTGAGCTGTTACATGGTTATTGTTACTAGGGAAACCACATCCTTAGTATTCATGTGTTCAGCAGATCTGTCTGTCTGTGTCTCTAGGTTCCAGGCAATGTCATGAGATGAATGGCAACCAGGAAAATAAACCCAAACCAACACAAAATACACTACAAGTATCTGTGATACTAAAATTAAGATCTTGTGTCAGTAAATCAACCCTAAGCAGAAATATCTTCCCATAATATATATAACAGGAATACAGCCTTTATAACAGGAGCGTGTGTGTTTGGAAGAAGAGTCCCTCTTCTCATGTGCTATATTCTACTCCTCTTTCCCTCAACATTAATACAATGTCTGTAAAAGCAATCAGTATTGATAAGCAAAAGTGAAAATCTAAGATAAAAAAATCCTACACTTTTTGGCTACTTATTCTAGCTCCAATTTCACTAGCAGTTTCTAGCAAAATATGGGTAGATCTAGCACTTTCCTTTGAAAATCAGATTGTGGTGTTGGGACACATCTCTAACAACAGACACTGAATGCTCCTGCTTTATGGGACAAGGGATTTGTTTGGGGTTTTTTAAGATGCAGCTTTTTTCTGAGTTCAATCACAAAAGTGCGTGACTTGCAAAGCAAACATTAGAAGCATCTCAACAGCAGCCATGCTTCTAATATTTCCCTGTACCCTTCCTTGCATAGTTAAATAAATGGCTACTTGCACAGGGCTGGAAGGGATCTCAAGAAGTCGGCTGTGTTAAGCAGGTTGTAATTTATCTAGTTCATACACAGATGCTCACCAGTTCCTTAGTCTCTCCAGCAACTGGGATTCAACACATCTCATCCTCAACAAGAATTCCACAGCTGATAAATCGATTTTGCCTTTTCTCAATCTTGCTGAAAACCTCAGCTGAGTGATAAAGCCCAAAAAGGGTTACACGCACCTTCCCTGAGCACTTCCAGCCTCAGGCTGTCAATTCCAGCGCTTGCCTCGTTGCAAAACCAGTGCAGTGTTACTGCGTTCCCCACTGGACTCCAGAAGCAGAGTAGGTTTTCTTATTCACTAGAGGTCCAGGGCTGGTGCTTAAACATATTGTTCCAAAGGATCTCAGCAAGTCCAAGCCCAGCCAGAACCAGCCATCTCAGCAGGTTTGCTCTTATTTTAGAGTAGATTGAATTGTAATGGGAAGATACAGTGTGCAGCATAACTCAGTATTTCAAAGTTCACTTGCTGCTATAGAAGGATTTTCTAACCTGACTTTTTAGAAAAAAACATACATGCAAAGGTGAGGCAGAGTTACAGGCAGTATCTCAGGAAGAAGTTCATGTGTTTTGAAAGAAATGAAGTGGGGGAAAAGCAGCAGAGAATGAAGAGAAAATACCTTCTCCTAGCATAACCCTGTGATAACAAAGCTCAGATGATCAACAACTATTTGGGCTTTGCTGAAGCAGTAAACTCACAGAGTAATGCAAAACTCAATATATAAATTGAGATAAAAGCTAACACAGTAGCTGGATAAAGAGAAAGATCCTTTTGACTACAGAAGTCATCATTATGACAGAGACACATATGAGTATGCAAAAACATAGGGCTTTCCCTGTTTAATTCATATAGCTTGGGGCTAACTATAGCAAACATATTCTTGCTTTACAATGGCTAAAGCAAAACAGTGAACCAGGCCTGTGGGATTTAGAAATACTCCTCCCATGAAGACCTGCAGCACAGGATGACAGGCATATCAAGATACAGAATCAGGGTTCAAATATGCAAGGGTGACATTTCATTTTTTCTCTCAGCATGTCTGTATTCACACAATCTCCAGCCTGATCCCCCATCTACCCTCCAAATTAAAGATGATCTAATAAATATGAGGAACGGTTCCAGTTTTCTTTCAAGAGCACAGTCCTACATGGCACAGGAAACAGCTTCTACCATTCAGATACCTGGATGTAAAGGAAAAGGAGGAGATAGAATCTTCAGCAGGGCTAGGTGTGTCTTTGGCACAGGGGGATAGGTATGCTCTAGTCAATTTGCTATGGCTCCTTCTGGCCATTTTGTCCAAGCTGCTGTCTCATGGGGCAGTAAAACAGCATTTATGGTGCCTGACAGGCTCACACCTCTAGCTCAGGGTGTGCTTTAGCTGGACACTGTTTAGGCACAGGCGACTACTTAGATGAGATACTGCTATGGGCTTTCTTTATAAGCATACCCATCCTCAGGCATTAGCAGCTAGGTATGGGGTTGGAGGCCTGGTGCACATGGTACTAGGCTGAAAGACTTTTGTGCCAAGAAGTAAGGCCATTTTGATGAGGAAGGATACAGCCATGGCACATACTAAGCCCCAGAAGGTGTTGAGTGCTCCTGAGACCCACTGTGTAGACATAGGTTTGGTCTTCTGAGAGCTCTGTGCAATGACCTCTGAGTTTTCAAGGGCATTCACAGGAGCAGAGCTCCATGTAGCTTTTACCCCACCCAAGGAAGGGACCACTTCATTTGCAGGGGAATCTACAGTCAGAGAGGAACAGCTAACACAGACAATGACAAAAAGAGGGCTCACATGTGGTTCAGACAAAGAGGCAGCATCGAGAAGTGAGGCAGAAAACCTGCTCATTTGTGAGATGAGGAGTACAAGCAGCATAGCTGGAAACACCTCCTGTGGTTCCCTGAAGCTGTAGCTGTTGGAAGAGGGCAGGGGCCAAATCCCCTGCCTCTCTTGTGCTTTTTGATGTGTGGTCTATAGCAAGTTGGAAAAGGAGACAGGACAGACCACCCTCTCCAGCTGAGTTCACACTTTCAGCAGGAGCTTTAATAAGAAGCCAAGTGGGCAGGAGAGAAGAGGAGGAGGACCCACAAGGCAGTCCAGATAAAATAAAATAAAAATCCTCCAGTGGGGGTAGAGAGTGCCAAGGTGTAAGCAAATGGTACAGTTTCATTGCTTTGTGGCTCAAAACGTGCCCAAGGTCTGTGCTCACAAGAGAAGTCGGGTAATAGATATTGATAGTTGTGGGCTGCTGTTTGATCACAGGATGGCTTGTCTGTGACAGGCTGTGAGGGAAGTAAATGCTGATGATAATGTTTTCAGCCAGGAGGTGCCCAGAAATCAAATCTGCCAAAAAGTCGTTTACACTTTCCAAGTTGAAAACAAAGCAAAGTGTCTGTGGCTTTTAGCAACACTGCTGAGAAATCAATTCTTATGTTTTCCATAGATTATAAAGCAAATTAAACGTCGCTTAGGGTAGAATATACAGTGGCAGTCGTTGTTTGATGAGGATTTTGGAAGGTGAAGAATGTAGCCGTATTTCTTTAGCACCCCAGGTGTTTATCACAGAAGCCAGTTTGCTGGAAAAGTCGATACAACCATAAAGCTAGCACATCCACCTGTCCCTGTGGAGGCGGCTGCAGCTCAGTGACTGCACAGTTATCTTAGATGCTCCCAAAAAAGAATACAAGGAGGGTAAAATAACTGCAGAGTTCAAGCTAGAGCTGAGCACAGAATGTGTAAGGAATCACTTAATCACAGAAAAATGCAAACACTTGTAAAGTCAAGTTTAGTCAACAGTTCCACCTGAAATAAAATGTAGAAGGAACACTTATGGAATACTTTTTTGCTTTGACTTTTCAGGCAAGACTACAAGCTAACCTGAAAACAATTTCTGAAACAAAAGAAAATGGGAAAAGAACATTCTTATGCCACATCAACAAAATTTTGTGAGACTGGAGGCAAATCTACAGTCCTTTTTACTAATGGATTTAAAATTAGGCCTTAAAATCATGGGTGTCCTACCTCTTTCACAGTGATGCTGATTCTGGTGGGACATCTTCAGTTTTTCACCTTTAAAGATGCTTGGAAGCAGAGACTGGAAAATGCAGATGAGTATCCTAGAAACCAGACCATACCATAATCCTCATCTGTTTTCTTACTCAGTGACTGATAATGAGTTATATGAGGTTGGACATATCAGCAGAGGGACTCCTCGATATCTGCCACAGTGAACTTTCTTCACCACCCAGTACCAACACCTTCGTGTACTCAAGGGCTCCACATCTTTTAGAAAAGAGAGCAGAGCTGGGCCAGTGGTAGAGCAGGGGCAAGAGGCAGTACTTATCACCACAGCATCTGCTGTTTTATTTGACCCATTCCAAGGCATAGAAATAGCCAGCCCAGCAGCCTTGGATACAGCAGAGCTAATTTCTCAGGCAATGTCCGTCACAGGAATTTTGTTCAATATGCCTGTGAGGCACTGTTTGGGCAGGCAGTCTGGCATTAAGGACATTTTTCCAAGAGGAAAACCTGAGGATTACTGAACAGCTGGGAGTCTTCCACCTAAAGAGTAAATGTTTGCACCTCTGTGCAAAATGGGATCTCCCCTCCTCAGTTTTGTGGATATTGCTCATCACCCTGCATGAGTTTGTTTTCAAATTGCTTTCATATTCTTTAAAAATGTCCCAAATCATTGTGAAATGCTTTATTCAACCTGAAAAAAAAAAAAGCCTTCCCCATTTGCCATACAGTCTGAAAAATTCTTGTTTCGTCTCAATCCAAAAATTCTTTTTTCCTTTTTTTTTATGTTGCCTGCACAACTTTCCTCCAAAGAGGATCAGTCATTCATGCAGCTCTAGTTAAATAGGTAAGTATTACTAGTAATTTGCTGAGAATGTTAGTCAGGTTGCTCAACTCCCTAGTTCCAAAAGCTCTTGCCCAGAGTAAAGGGCCGTACTTACTCTGTCTGGCAGTAGTTTTCTTTCTCCATGCTCTTTAGAAAAATATCAAAGAAACCCTCTTTGTGATAGATGCAGCACCTTCCCTGCCTGTAGGCCTAACTGTGATCTGACTGAGTTAAGCTCCCATGTCACTAGGATTAGAATTAGCCAAAACCAATGAATTTTATCTGTCTCAGACTCCCATGGTATCTGGTTTGGAGATGGAGGAAGACTGCGCATTAGGTCATGCATCACCTTTACACCCAAAAGGCAAATTCAGCACACTGAGAAGATCAGTGTGCCAGGTGAGATCACAGCAGGAGGCACTCTGCAGGTCTGCCTGATTTTTATCTTACACCAGATGAAATTATTCTCCGTTTTTCATCATGCAGAATAGCATTTAAACTTCCTCTGAATGGTTGGAAATGATGAGTTCCTCTGTTTGCAAGATCCCAGGTCCTAGATAACCTGAGCTGAGCATGGGTGTCTGTAGCAGGATGTTCAAGGGTGAGCATCACACCAAGGCTGCTGTTGCAAAAGTTTCTTAGTGGGAGCAGAAAGTTGCTCTGGACCATCTGCAAAAATCCCATTCTTTTTCAATATAAAAATACAGGAAAATCTCATTCCCCATAGTGTTGCCCAAATAATCAAAGGAGAATCACTATGGTCTTTGTGGCAGGGTGGAAGGCAGTGCTGTGCTCCTCCTTTCTGAATGAAGCACATTCGACTAAGTAAGCACCATTACCACAAGTAAAGGGAGTAGACTGCTTTTAAAGAGAAAACAAATAGATGGCATCTTCTCTGCAATAGAATGAGGGTACCCAGGTCTTACTATTTTCACAGTCATTCTTCAACATTATACTTAAGAGCAGCTGATTCAAAATGCATATTGGTGCATCTGAGCTATTGTCTAATCCTTTTGTTTGAGATGTTCTACATTAGTCAGCCACTTTTGATTCATGTGTTAACAATCCTCCCTAAGGTAGGTAATTCACGGGCAATGTTCATGATCTGTAAAGTGGCACTCTCAGTTCCCACAAACAAAAGTCAGTAAACTTTAAATCACAGAGCCCCTAAACTTGTTTTGCATAAATTGGCCTCACAAGAGGGGAGGTGAAATCTGTTTATATGCATCCCACGTATCGTCTTAGAATTCAAAACAATTTTTTAGAACAGTGGGAATGGTGATTAGAGACAAATCACAGCAGTAAGCAAAGGTTGCAACCAATTCTGAGTCCAACCAAAATAAAATGTGAATTACCTCATTTTAGCCTCTATCCAGTCAGCTACATCGTATTTTGATGTCTTCAGTTAAAGCTTTCTTAGAGGAACAATTAGCAGAAGTAGATATATTTTTATTAAATAATGTCTGTCTGCAGATGAGATTTTTTCCTTGAGCACTGAGGCTACAATATATAGCATTTACTGTTGTAACAAGACTAGGTTTTTAGCCTAATAACAGCTGATTTTTCCAAGACTGCAAATGGGACCTTTATGCTAGTGGAACTTAAGATTTCGATCTTTCCACTACGATGCAGTTTCTGTCCTTAGAAGATCCTGAGATAATATGCTGTTCCAAATGATGCAACACTGGGCATAGGAAAGAGGTTGGCTTCCTTTTTCTGAACAGCATTGCTTAGGCAATCACAATCCTTTTTCTCAGAAATACATATCTCTGTATTCATAATAGAAAAAATAAAACCAAACAACAAAAACAAACCCTGGTCATCACATAACAGTAAAAAAGAGGACTATGAAGCAATGAGTAAGATCTGCCAATATGTTAAAGCAGGGCAAAAATCTAAACATCCACTAGTAAACCACATAGTTGTTGCAACTTCTTATATAATTAACCAATTATAAGGCTATCAAGTGTGTCTTCCTGCTTGCATAAGCCATTGGCATTCACAAAGTGGAATCTAGCCTCAAGCTCCAATTTGTGCTTAAAATGTCTATCTTAGCAAGTCATCCCAGATAAAGTCCTAACCTAACTATAATCAATGCAAAAAAATATTAATTTACTTCAGGATTTCCAGGACTAGTTGATTTCAAACTGAATTAAAGTCAGACCTCTCCTGCAAGAGTGGTAAGATGATTTATTAAGTAATTATTTTCTTTAGAAAGAATACATCTCAGCTGTAGTCTGAATTTACCTATTGTCTCATCCAGCAGCTGATGCTTATTATCCCCTTTTGATGTTTCATTGCTACTGATCATTACTTATTCCTTCTTTTGTGCTTTCTAGAAATGCTTCATTCTCAACTAATGGCAAAACCATTAATACATTCATGGAGCTAAAATACTGTGTAAAAAAAGTGAAATATTGAAATATCGGGAGGTATAAGTTTGGCCAGTTTAATGGTATAAGTTCACTGTATCTTGAAACCCTAGGAATCCTAAATATTTCTGGCATCTGTACTGCCCCATAGCTGCACATACTGGAGGATCCCAGCGCTGGCTCCCACTTCTGCGGCCAAGAGGCAAGAGTTCCTAAGGTCTCCACCCTACAGTCATTCAAATGGAAACCTGTCACTGGCCTGAGAAACCTGAGCTCTTGGCAACCCACAGGTAAAGGAAGTAAATTGAAAAGTAAGTCTTTCTCTCCTGATAAATCAGTGGTTTTCAAAGCTGCTGAATAATCTCACTTTGTTGGGAAAACCCTCCCACCAGCGCTAATTAAACTAAGTCCCAAACTAAGAGAAGAAAAGCAAATTAATTGAAAGAAGGTGGAGGGAGGTCTGGGAGATTTGGGGAAGTGCTGAGGGACTCCTCAAACGAAAAAAGCATCTGAGCTTCAACAGTGATTTCTCTGTTGGAACAATGTAGTACTGTGAGGCATGTCAGAAAAATAACCAGCATGGATTTCTTCATTTTTTTCCCCCCTGCATCACATCCTGCACCTAGGAGCATTGCAGGCTGATCTTTCATCTGTTAATCACTTCTTCAGGTGACTACTACCAGAGAACAAAGAAGATTGTATGTGGGGAAAATAAACCAGGTAGAGACTGAGGATCACATGAGAAGAGAGATTTAACAGCACCTTTTCTTTCTCTCTTTGTAGTAAATGTCCAAGTTAAAAAAAAAAAAATTCCACCTAAGGCCATTTCTCTATTCAGGCTCAAGGGATATCTTTAAAAGAACTTGGTTGCAATTTTTTTGTTCTCTGTATGGAAGAAATTAATAAAAGATCAGGGTCTGGGGCAAGTGTGAGTTTGACACTGTGTTTTACAAGTGGCATGGAGCCTGATTCCATCTTCATGTCTTCACATACCAGCGTGAGCCCCTGTTACTTTACCAGCTGCAGTATGGATGTATTTGAGGGCAGAGTATGGATCTAAGGCAATACAGTAAACAGGACTGAAGGTGTTGCACGTAAACTGCTGGTTTGTAGCAAAGTGATTTTACATGTGTTGAGCTGGTGGAAAAGCTGTCAAGTAACAGTATTTGTATAGATTTGGAAAAGCAGAGGGGGGGTTGTCCTCTGAAGCCATCTGCAGGAATAGTGGGATGCCAGCTCATAGCCACAAGTGTTGACAGCCAGGCTGCATTACCGGCAGCCTCAAAAACATGCTCTGGGGAAGCACATGCCACGAGGGGAGCAAGAAGCATGGCTCATCCCAGCAGCCAGTGTCCACTCTGACCAACAAACACTGCCAGGCCATCTGATGCCAGCCCAGAGCCATAGCTGAAGGAAAGATGTAAATGGGAAAGGTTAATAGGGGTCAATTCACTGTGGCACTTGGTAAAACATTTAAAAACTTTCAGTGAAAACTTTGAAGTAATACCAAAAATGCTGGCAAATAAACTCTCTAAGGCTCGTTTTGGATTTTAGAAAGCAAGTAAACTTTAATCAGGCCGGGCAACATGAGGGAGAGGTCTCCATCAACCATGTGTAATGAGACTAATTTTGATGTTATGATGAACTTCACAACAGTCCAAACTCTTGCTAATTTGGAGCTTTAGAGCCAGCTCTGCCTGACCTTGCATTCAAGATAGGGAAAGACTGCAAACAGAGGTGGTTATAGAAGACAACACATCTGTTCAGCACAGATCATACTGGACACAGGACATTACCATCTCCGAAGAATGAACAGTGTCTGGGAAAAGAACAGTGTTTGAAAAAAACAACATACTATCAGAGGGACATTCCACCCAACTTTCAAATTATGCATTTATTTAGATGAAACTTAACTCTACTTTAGCTTAAATCAAAATATTCAGTACCTGAAGGGGCTACAAGAAAACTGGGAAGGGTCTGTTTGCAAAGGTTTGTAGTGATAGGATGAGGGGCAATGGGTATAAACTGGAGAGGGGCAGATTTAGACTAGACATAAAGAAGAATTCCTTCATGATGAGTGGTGAGGCACTGGCACAGGTTGCCCAGGGACGCTGTGGCTGCCCCATCCCTGGAGGTGTTCAAGGCCAGGTTGGATGGGACTTTGAGCAACCTGATCCAGTGGGATGTGTCCCTGCCCATGGCAGGGAGTTGGAGCTAGGTGATCTTTAAGGTCCTTCCCAACCCAAACCATTCTATGATTCTATGATTCTATGATTTTTTCTCTCCAGTCCTCTTCCTGCTCTGTGTGCACCATGGTGACCATGCCTCTGGGCTTGAGCCAGCGGAGCTGCTGAGAAATGGGTGTTTGTGTGAAATGGGGCATCTGAAGTGGTGCTCAGCAAGCCCAGCAAATGTAAATGTGCTCCTTGTTCCTTCCTAGCACGTTCTCATACCAGACAAATTCCTGCAAAGTATTTTGATGTGAAGACAACTGCAGCCTAAGTCGCAGGTGCAAGTCGCTCCATGTTTGAAAGGGAACTGCATGATTCTCACCATAATGCTACTGTATACCTGGCATGGTCTTGTCAGGGTGGGGTGTGGGTGAGAGAATGCCAAGGGAGCCACCGAGGTTTTTATTAATATTTATGCACAGCGACTGACAAAACACTGATGAGGAGGAACCGAGAACCCTGATGGCATGAGGCAAACTTGCTTTAGCTCCAATTTGTCATTAGGCTTCCAGTAAGAGTCTGGTGTCATTTCCAGATCTGGCTTCTTTCTTTCCCTGGTTAAGGTGGCATCTCCTCCAGCCCACTGATGCCAAAATGAGATTTGCCACAGGCCTCCTTTTCCTAAAACCCAGGTATTACTTAGTTTGGCAGTGCTGGCATAGGTAACCTTGCTGGCCAACAGTGCAGAAATGCACCGTTCAAAGCCCTGTGCTCCTACAGGCAGTGAGTGTATAGCACACTTCCTCATATTTAGGGACTTGTATGGACTCATCCAGCATCCTTTGAGAGTCTCCTCTTTCCTTTGATCAATTACTTGTCCTAAATCTAAATACCAATTGTCTGGGGAAGGGGTTTGGGAGGATATCCAAATGTCTCTTCCTCATGTGGTAGTTATAAAAGAATGACCCAGATAGCAGTAGAGTGAGCAGTCAGGGCATTTCTAACACACGGGAATTTGCCTGTGAACACTTCCTAAGTACTGCCAGGTTCATGGCCTTGCCCCTAGACCACATGTGCCCTGTCTATGTCCTGCCTTCTCTCCAGCTTCCTCTACCTTCATTCTGCTGCACCAACAGAACTGTGTAAGCAGAGCTCAAAAGAGCAGCTGGAGCTACAGAGCAGCAAAACCTCACTCTGCCAAACAGCTCACTCACTGCTGTCTCTGGACCGGCAGCAGAAGAGCAGGGCACCTCTGACCGCTAATGGAGCAGCACCCAAAATTACCAGTTCCTGCCATTCCAAATTAGTCACTCTACATGCATGAGTGCAAGCTAAACAGCCAGCAGTAAAAACACAGACATTGTCCAGATGCAAACAGGCATTTCTGGAAAAGACTTAGTGGCTGGGGGAGACTAGAACTGCAGCTCTTGTGATTCACATCTCCACCAAAGAGGTAGTTGTGTTCCAAAACACCCTACGCTGGGCCACTGTCTGAGTGCTCAGCATAGTCGAGCACTTGTAACAGCCAGCAGTGTACATAAAAAGGGCATGTTAGGGCTGTAGTGGTTTGCATTTATTACATGTAATGGGCCAGAACAGCATGGTGGGAGAGAAGTAGCTATAAAATGTTAACTGCCTAAATGAAAGGGGTACTATAGAGCACTGTCTATCTCCCAAGCAAAAAATCACCTCTGTGCTGTCTGTATTGTGTGTTGTGAAAATAAAAAATCAGGATAAAGAAGAACACTTGAGGCTCTCTGAAGAGTTCAACAGTTGTATCTATGTCTGCTGACACATCCAAGTGGCAGTTGATGTTTACAGTATTTTCCAGTGAAGCCAACATGCAATTTGTCCTGCTCCACAATAACAGGATGCCTGGCAACTGGTTAATGAACAACTCTTCACAGTCCTATTATATCACAACACTTGGTCATGTTATGTATCAGCACCTTTCCATCTGTCTATATAATGAAACATGACTTGTTTTGAACACACAGGTTATACTTTGTTGTTGTGATAAACTATTGTAAAAAAGTGTCTTGAATGCTCATGGAACAGGTGATCTTGAGTGCTATCATGAAGCACATGCAAAAGAACCGGATGATCAGGCCCAGTCAACATGGGTTTGCAAAAGGCAGGTCTTGCCAAACTAACCTGATAGCCTTCTATGACAAAGTGACTCGGCTGCTGGACGAGGGAAAGGCTGTGGATGTGGTCTTCCTGGACTTCAGCAAAGCCTTTGACTCAGTTTCTCACAGCATTCTGCTTCAGAAACTGTCAGCCTCTGGCCTGGACAGGCACACACTCTCCTGGGTGGAAAACTGGTTGG
>WAAB01004151.1:163708-191020 GCA_013389865.1 Piaya cayana | reverse complement strand
TACTGCCTTAAAAATTAACTTGTGCTTTTTCACCACAGGTCCAGGTACTTGTTTTCATGCCATCTCTACTCAACCCAATAGAAGATTACCAGGAAGTTAACGATGTACTTGAAATAGCAAGTGACCTAAATTAGGTAACTCAATTGTATGCTTGTTATCTAGAGAAATCATCTGCTGCATACATCCTGTTTGTTCCAGATCCCAAACAGGATAAAATAAGGTGTTAACCCACCTTAAAAATGGCAGACTTCAACTTCAGAAGCAGAAGCTGTTGATGCAACAGTGGTTCTAGGAAGGGATACTAAAGCTTGTAATTTAAAAATTAATCATCCTCTCAAGACATAAGGCAGAGGAGGGTAACTAAATCCCATATATTTTTCTTATTTTAATTAGGAAAAGAATGTAAGAATTCCTGTAAAAATGCAAATCACCAATTCAATATATGCTCCTTTTGGCAGCATCAGCATCCTTCTGTAGGTGCTTTTAATTTTTGTATAAATTATCATATAGGGTGGAGCTGTGCTCCTGCAGAGTCCTTAGCATGCAAAGCACACTCAGAGTGCAGGTCTATTTATGTTGCAGCTGATTTAGCATTATTATAAGAGTATTCATTCTACAATGCCAGATTTAAAATAAAAACGTGAGCTGGCAGCTGGAGATACTGTATTCTCTATGGGCTGAAATGGGGGGGGGTATTTAAGATCATCAACGATATCTTTTTTTCTGCTTCTCCCTCCACCACATATGCACACACCATAGATAATATTCATCCTTCCTAAAAAAAAGTACACTGCTAACAGGTGACTTTTTCCCACACATTTTATTCCTATCTTTGTTAGAGAAGCCATTTTAAAAAGCCAACCAAACATTATCAATACTGCTTGCACTCAGATAATATCTAGATGCATCTCGTTGCTATAAATATTAATTAATTGGATCACCGATACCCATAATGCAACTTTATTTTGACCTACATGCCCTATGAACTAGATATTTTTTGGATTCAGTTTTCTTAAAACCAACTGTCAGCATCATGTGATGGAAGAGATGAAAAATGAAAATGAGTGTTCCCGCTGTGCAGGTGAGTGACCTGTGGGAGACAGCTCTGCCTGCTAGGATTTTTCCACGTACCATCAGACATAGACCAATTGATTAGATCATCTTATACCCGCCACCAACTAGGCTCAAGAGACTAATTAGAGAGAGTACTGCCTGCGCAGGCACCCCATTGACACCTAATTTGCTCAGCCAAAGCCTTTGGGGAGAATGTATTATCTCTGCAGCTGCACTTCATGCATTTCTGATTTGAGGCATAAGCAAGGAGTACTTCTTCACTCTTTTGAGCAAACTGAGTATATAAGCCCTTAAGTGCTAAATACAAGCAGACAAATTAAGTCTGGCCAGCCTCCCATAAATTCTTTTCCCTTTCAAAAATATATACATATATATACATGCCTATATGTCTTATTTTAGATCTGTGTCTATAATATATGTGCACAAACACAAACGTACAAGTAATGTGCACAGGAGTCTGAATGTGTGTGGAAAGCATGGGTACATAAAGACATTTCTATAAACATAGTCGTTAAAACACGGAATTGTCACACTGCATAGAGTGCCATCTCTTGCAGGGAAGTTTTACTTCTGTGGCATTTAGAAGAATTGCAATTTTTTGTTCTAATTTTTGTACTAATATATTAGAAATAAATTATCTGCAGCACTGTTAGCTTGTCACGGACAAGGCTCAGTACACTGCTGCTGCTGCTTATAAAGTTGCTCTGTGTACCATTAGAGGTGTTAATTCAAGGATTATTTCAGTATACAGCCTAGATTTGTTGAAAGCTTTTCTTCGATGGACTATACCTTGTTTGTGGTTTCCCAAGGAACTGTGTTCACCAAGGCCAAGTATAAGATTACCAACATTGCTTTCTACTGGGCTTTAGTTTTAGCTAGTTATCCATGCCCCAAAATACACAGTAGAGGCAAAACTTAAGGCTGTCATTAAAAATGTATTTGAAAGAAAACCAACCCTGACACTAGAAAAACTATGGGTTTTTTTACAAACTGAAAAGGGATTGAAGAAAATACTTTCTGCTATAAGCTGGTATGCAATTCCTTGTAACACACAGGGAAATGGTAGATTTGCATCACTTCTAAAATAGCACTGAAAGAAAAATCTTCCCTGTGATGTGTATATACAGCAACTTTCAGGAGTTGAATGAAGCTGATTTTTTGCGATTTAATTTCAGCTTGTGCCAAAGCCCATCCTGACGTTGTCAGTTTACAACATCACTTCAAGATCCTGCACCACCATAGCTAGTTAAAGACACCTTAGCTAAATACACACATTACCTGTGTGACCAAAACATCAGATAAAACCTCTTTTGCCAAGTACACTATGGATGTGACTTCCAATCTTTTTCTTAGGATGAGACATAGCTTAATGAAGAGAGAACATCCTCACCTTCTTCCCCTCATACAGGCCACATCTTTTCCAATTTGATTTACATTTTTTTAGCAATATTTAATCTCTGAATTACCTTTACAAGCATTGGCTGTTAGTCTTTTACAGATGCAGTACTATATGGGATACTTATGCATTAGAATAACAAATACTATCAGTCATTAAAAGTAAACCACATTTGACAAATAAGTAACCAAGCATTTATGGATTAATTTTTTGTGCTCTTTTCTGCTGTGTCTTAGTTCCTGCATATTCTTCTCCATAGTTCTAACAGATGAATCATAATACAGAATATATATAGACACGTCCCTGTTTTCAGAATTCCTTTCCCCACAAAGAATTTTTCACAGATGGACTTTGCCTCTAAGCAGAGCACTGCAACTCCCAATCAAAAGGATTTGTGTGTGGAAGGTGATCATAGTTTCAGGGTGGGTGTGAGGCAATGACCCTAAAAGAACTGAGTGCTAGACAAGGCCTGTTAGTCAGAAAATAAAAAGTTAGCATGGTAACACAATTATAACCTATATGATTTTATGAGTATACATACACTAAATAAGTGACATAAGCTTTTAAAGGTGAGGTGTCTGTGGGTATGAGGCTGGAAAGCAGAAACCACAATTTTGTCTTTCCTACAGGATAAGACCACAGGCAAGTCACTTTATACCCCTGTAACCTCTCTTTTGCAACAGGGGTTCTGTTTTACATCCCAGCCTCTGGGTTTTGTGTCACCCAAACTAAGTGCCCAATTTTAACTGGAGCCAGCTATAGTTTAAATTACATAAATACAACTGTAATAAAAATGCAATATAAGATCTTCAAACTCTGGAAGATGTTGAAATCATTACTTGGACTGTCAGTTTTACAAACTGTACCTTTATGTACAATAGGAGTCCAAAATGGAAGTCCTACATCACCTAGTACTTTTTAAAAATGCATCCAGCAGTCCAGTTTTGGAAGCTGATTCTGAAGAGCCAAGACTTAACCTTAAATTATACAAGAGTTGCTAAGTAGCTTATATGCATATCAATAATTACAAACCAACCGTGCATAGTTTGCATGCAGGTCTCTTCAAAATATTATAATTAATTCCTTTCTAGTGTGTCTTGATAGGAAAAAAAAAAGGAATACAAGTCCCGATCCTCACTGTAATATATCTGATTCACAATTTTCACTTCCAATGATGTTTGATAAGATGATTGGTTTCACAGTTGATTTCTAAGTATATCATTAACTTTTGAGTGGGTCTGGTAACTTCCAAATTAGTTTTCTGAGTCTTTCAGCACAAATTCTTTCCTACCCTAGCTGCCCACAGCTGAAGTTTTTTCTTTGAGTTGAGAACAAAGTCAACAAAGCCGTTTACAATTACCATTTGAATAAGGCTTCACATGAAAAATAGCCAGGATTGAATCTACTACATGTCTTCTAGTTTTTTAGAATAAAGCACAGCTTTTTGTGAGTGAGCTCTGGGAAAACTAATAATTCAGATGAAGATACTACAAAGACAGCAGTGTTACTGGCTCAATACAGTTTGTAAGCAATGCTATAGAAACCTTATTAAAAATAAAAAAGCAAGCTGAGCATTTTAGTACACATCAGGACCAGGAAAATATTAGTGCTACTTGTTTGCAAGAAAATACTTCTCAAACCTGACTAACAGCCAAATCCATACAACTTCTTACACACTCATGGTTTGTTTTTCCTTTGCCAAAGGCTTCAGGATTCAGTATGCTATTTGTGTTTTTAATGGCTTGAAGATTTGTCTCCTCTGAAATTGAATCTCTATAAATGTGTAAATTTTCCCTCATGATTTTATCAGTAGAAAAACTGAAGGGTGTAGCTCAAAGATTTCTAGATTGCAATATGCAAGGAAACTAAACAAACCTTCCCCCTTATTGTTTTTTTTTTTTTTCTGATGTGATGTGCCTAAATTGCTCTGTTTCTCACCCTGACAACATGCAAAAAAGCCTGCCAAAGAGGAACTTACTGTGAACTGGAGAAATGCTGTCTTCCTGGATTTATAATGAGAGAACCTAAACCTACAGTTTTTACCAGTGTTTGTCACAACAGGACCCTTACCTCAGCTCTAGCATCAGTTCTCTACTTTGAAACAGGTAAGTAAATGCTATGCCTGAACAAATTTGTATATATCTTAATTAAAACATCTGAAAGAAGGGGGAAAAAAAGGCCTTTCAGTTATGGTTACAGAGAACTCAGAAAAGGAAATACCTGTTGGAAGACAATATACAGCCATTAATACTCTGGTTAACAGGTTTATTACTGGTTTGACCTTCTCCCTGAAGAAATGGAGCACCAGGAAGAGTTAGTGAAACATTTTGTTATTGCTCTTTCTTGCTAAACCAAACAGCAAGGGACTGGGGATTCAACTACAAGCAGCTGCGTGTAGGTAAGCTGAGCTGTGGAACCCTTCTACCATGTCTCATGTCCATGGCACAGCCAGCTTAAGGAATTCCCACTGCCCACAAAGCTCACTCCTTATTCCTGTCCTGCAACTTGTGTTCCTGTCACGTACGCTAATGAAAATGTGAGATTCCATGCACACTAGACCACTAAAACTGTCAGAAGTGAGATAATTTCTCAGTGATCCAGTGTATGTCAAATTTATAAATACTTGCACCAGCACAGCTAATGGTATTGGAATCTGGTGAGGGAGCAAGAAAGAACTGCCCGAGTAGAGCTAGGCAGAATTTATCACAGATTTGCTTGCAAAGACAAAATGATCATATTACATCCTTATTTTTCATCAACAGCAGTTCTGCAGAGCATTACTCACAATAAAACTTCACTTTCTAAAGTCTGAAGCCACTTCCCAACTCACAAATAGCTAATTATTTTCAGGTATCCAGAAACACATTGAAACCTGCCTTAGCTGGCCACTTGGGGAGCAGACAGAAGTTGTTGCATAATGAAATGCTCATTCAAAAGGAAGAAAACCATAGTCAAAAGATCTGGGAGTACCCGTGATGTATCTCCTGTACATGTTTTAAGGGAGCAACAAATAAGAGATGGCTGAGAGCCCATGCCTCTGACCGAAAGTTCCTTGGATTTTTTTGGTTGGTTTTCATTTTTTTAGCAATAAAAACACGTTGCTTAGCCAACATATCAAAAAGATCTTTCAAGTCATATTAAACCAGAGTTGAGAGGCTTCAGAAGACATAGAAAAGCTTTGGATTCTTTATAGGTCTGTATCTAGCCTTGCAAGAAGAATATGACCCTAGGTAACTCTGCCCTAGTCAGAATACCATGAATGAAACTTATTGATTGCCAGTCTCAGGACTGATGGTCACTGTTAATTAACAGTACTACTTATCAACTCGAACCTAAGAATATTTCTTCCATCTGAAGCATAACAACTGACCAATTCGAAAGCCAAGTGATATGATGTGACTGACCATGGCCCTCCTCTCACTCTCATTTAATGTAACAACAGTGAAATAAATCCAGAAAACTTACTTGGAAATTCATGCCTATTTTCTCCTGTCACGGTTTTTATTCCCAAAGCAAAGTCTGCTGAAGAAAATGACACGTGATAGACTAAGTGCCTGCCAGATGAATCATTAGCATTCACCTCGTCCCAAAAATTAAGCACTGCCTCATGCAAAGATTTAAGTATCCACAGGTAATAAAAAATGGAACATTCTGTATACATGCGATTGTTAATATCAACCTAGTTACTTCTTGAGAGACAAGTACTTTTGGAACAAATTTAATGCTTCTAGTGGAATCAGTGCAAATTAGCTATGGGGCAGTCTCGAGATGGTTGCATATTGCTAGCTGCCTTACAGCTTCCTTGGAACTTACAGACCACAACACTATGAACTACTTTAGTCCAGAGTGGTAAATGCTAAATAATAAGAAAATAAAGTGTGAATGTTTATCATTACCAAAATCATTGTAGAACCCTGGAAGTACATACAGGCAGCTTGAATTAAGTTATGATTTTCAGTTGTTCTTTGGAGCAGAGACTATGAATGTTCAGATGCAGAAGGAAGAAGAAAAAGAGATGGGTAAACTAAGAAAAAAAGAATTCCACTTCTCACTTGTATTTTTATTTTTTCTTAGTGTTTTTCCTAGAGTTTTTTTTTCCAAAAAAGTAGTGTACTTTTCAGTTCGGCAGGGAATTCTTAATTCACTTGGAATGTGGACTTACGAATGCATTTGTTTTAGCTGGACATAACAGACATCATTGCAATTACATTCTGGATAGTAAAGATCCTTTTAGCTAAGCACCATCTGGTTACGTGTTCTATTTACTACAGTGGCTTTTCAGAGACTGAGCATCACTCCAAAGTGGTCATGTCGATTAAAATACATTTTTTAGGACAGCACTGCAACTCTTAAGCACACACAAAATTAGACAGAATGCAGACCTCACATGCTGCATCAGAAGGATCTTTCCCACAATTATAGTACATTAAATTAATGGCAAGCTTAAGTAATAGACATATTTAAACTGTGGAATATATTTCCAAATACCATTATGTTCAAAGCTATGTGTCCACCCACATCATGTATACAATGGCACTGACAGAGTGATGGGGAAGTCTTCAGAGCTGACCTTTACAGGCCTGAATTGTTTGCCAACCCAACAGTTCTGAAGACTAGAATTGGGCAATAAAGAAAAAAAAGTCCCAGTTTCAGGAATGCAACGATGTCTATAGGGAATACTGCTTGCCTCTGTGCTCATTCCCTATAGGCTCTGCTGGTGTTTACTGATTAATGCTATGCAGTCCTTTCACCTATACAACTCCCATTTGGGATTCTTGCTGAAAATCTGTGACATTAGAAATAGTTACAGGCAGCTCTGGGCCAGCTGCATTTTTCCCTGCTAGTTCCATTTTTACATACAAAACCATACACAGTGCTAAGCAGAAATATTTCCCCAGTGTGGTCTCTGTGGCATTAAATGGAAAAAAATGTTCCAGAATTGGCATCTCTACAGAGTATCACTACAGCAATGAGAACATCCTATGTAGTGTATAAAGAGATCACAAAGCAGATCAGCAATTTTATTTTTCAGAGTTCCCACTCTGGCTGCAACAAGAAACTTTTCCACATGTATGACTCTGGTGTTCAAATAAATCGCATGATATGGGAAATCCAACACGAGGTACACATACACAACTTTTAGAAACCATATTTCATCCACATCCTTTGCAAACCAGGCCTCCTTCAGATACTACAGACGCTTCCCCTCAACTCCTAATTGTTTTTTGAAAGACTTACATGTTTTTAAAAGCAGTCTCATAAACTTGAGAGGCTTCATACATATGGCAGAAATAGTAGGTGTCAAATCAGGTGCAACATACCATGCATTTTGTGGTATGCAAAGACAGGGATCATGGTAAGTTGGAGGACTAAAGGCTTTTGTTTCACTGCCATAAGCATCAGTTTTCTTGTAACTGCAAGAAATACTTAATCCTTTTTTTTAAGTGCTATTATAAATGTAAGGTTTCGTGCAGCTCATTTAAATAGTTTAAACAACACAAGGTTAAGAACAGGAAAGTGTTTCACCAAAGCTGGTTGGTCCTTTTTAAAGATTTTGTATTATTTAAAGCTTACTTTCACTGCATTCTTTTATTTCGGCTGCTTCCCAAGTGGGTATAAGTTAATTAAATGGGATTTTGACCCTTTAACCTTCCCTATAAACTGCATATTTACCTAACTGTATTTAAATAAATCAGATAAAAAAATTAATGTAGCAGAATATGTATTTTTACAGCTGCATAAAACCCAAACATGTCTATTAAGCTGATTTGTAAGTACTTAGTAGTCAAAGAAACAGTCAGACTCATAGATGAATTTAATTAAAATAAAGCTGTGTGGTTGGGCACAAAAATTCATTTATGATGGCTTTTCTCAAGCTGAAACTTCTCTAGCATTACTGAATAGCACTGCACTACAGTAAGTCCTCATTTGTTCATGGCAACTGAAGTTCCAGCCACCTGATGATCTTGTATTGGTTTTATGAGTCATGTAAAGTGTAACAAGTCTCTATGAAAAGTATCAAAGAACTGAGGCTGAAAATTGTTACAAGAAAGGACAGAAAGAGAAGAACCAATGGGCAGGTACTAACAATACAGAATACTACCCAGCATTTCTATAATATATGTACTCTGGGTCTAATTATCAAAAGAAGGTGAAAGAGGTCCACCGAGAAAACATTATGTTGCTCTCAGCAGTGTGACCTTCTGTATACAATTACCATTTTCACTTTAAATACAGTCTTTTGAATATAAACACCATTATCTCAGATTATTATGTAGCTCTTCCAAAACCTGAAAGTTGTCTTCCAATTTCATCCAAACCCAGAATATGTTTTAGGTATGAAGGATGATAACAGTTATACACGAAGGAATAAGTACCTAGCTCATTTATAAAGTGAACAAAAAATTAAGCTATCCCCTTTGTGCCTAAGTGAGGTATTCAGATCCCTGCATAGGCAGTGACAAAGATGCTGCCACTGGAGCCTGAGTACTGATAACATCTCTCACCCCCAGCAGGAACTTCATAAATTGAGTTCATCACAGAATGAAATCCTTCCAAAATGTAGGCCTTTGGTTTGATATCTTAATAGTGATACTATCTGGCAGCTTTACTGGGGCATTATATTCTGATTTTTGTAGCCATTTGGTGATAAATACATACATATTCAAGAGCATTAGATTTTGATCATTTGGGGCATATTTGCCCGTTTCCTGACACTTCTCTCAACCTGTCCTTGCTGAATTAACAGCAGGAAGATGACAACCGTCATGACAAACATATGAAGTGTGAGCAGAGAGGCACAGGCACAGGTGGGGAGGCAGACCTGTGCACTGAATCCCATCCTCTGAAGCATAACTGACCTCCACATTACAAGTGCTGGAGGCTTTTTAATGGCATCACGCATCGTCCTTTGTCCACCTTGTCAAGCTACATTAGATAGGGGTTGTTACTGCACACAGGCTGTGATAACAAAGATTAATAGGAATAAATGTCAATTTTTCACATTGTACAGAAGTGGCTCATACACTCTCACCAGCGAGGTTTCTCTGCCTCCCTTCACTATCCCTCAAACAAAGGTTTCTAAAGTAACGTCTAGCAGGAGAGCCTGCCCAACATTAAAAAAAAAAAAGTGATCAAAAAAGGCACTAGAAATTCTCAAAAATATAACAAATAGTTTAAAGGCATGTCAACAGGCTGTAACTCTCCTTCCTCAGAACATTTTATCCTTCAAGTAACAACCAACAATAACAGTACTGTAAACTCATAGATACACATACTTGGTGCTTTGAAAGGGCTTTGCATGGAGTTATTTTAATTATTTTCCTTATATAGTAAGTGGAGGATGAAAAAGAGATTTCTGAAATAATAAATGTTATTGTTAACTCACTAATAACAGCTGAGGGACATAGGGGCAGTCTGGTTTCTGAAATATCTTTGAGCTTATTTTACAGAATCAACTAAGTTGGTGGTATCCCTGTCACATGGATTTCTATGCAACTTCCTTTATGCAGAAGTACAATAGACAACAGTGGACACTGAAATAATATCTTGGGGAACTTTAGAACACAAACATTTGAAATAGAGGATTTTTATTAATTTTTAAAAGTTAATTTTTAATTTGTAAATGCCTATTTATGAGGTGATTGAGTTTAAAGTTGACATAGAACATATATGTTATGTTATTTATTTTTCAAACATAAAATACATATCCCTGCTGTTTTGAAAAACTACTGACCCTTAAGGGTCAAAGCAAGGGCTTGATTTCTCTCCTTTGATTCTGCGGGCCCCATTGATTATGAGATGCCCTAGTTTGCTTCTTGACATTCAACACACTTACGGCTTGAGTCCAGCGGCGTAGCTGGGGCCAAACCAGGTATCGACACATCGGTAGAGCGTCCAAGAGGACCTCCAAAAAAACCCAAGACAACAGTGAAGGAGCCCAGTGTCACAGAGCAGATGAGCCGGGCAGTCTGCAGCTGATGTCAGTCAACGACTTGGCTACAAGCTGCAAGGTTTCACTGCAGAAACTGCTATAATATGGAAATAGATTCTTACCCTCAAGGCTCATATGTCATCACACCAAGCTAAGCTGAAGCTGCCAGCTAAAATGGGCAATTTCTCATGGACTTGGCAGGGTGATTGCCAAAACAGAGCTTGTTTTCCACTGGTGCCACCCACTTTGCTAATCCAATTCTGGCTCCTGATTTGCTTTTAAATAATAATGAACGTAGCAATGGGAGGAGAAAATGTTCCCAGCAGTTAAGCCAGTCTGCAAGTGAGGCTCTTTGCACATATATTGTGCAAACTAGCTCTAAATGCAATGTCAAGTGATTTCAAGTGGCTAAACAAGAAAACCAGGATTTGCCATGTTCTCAGACATTCAATTTTTGACCAGGACAGGCAGGCAAACAAAATGGATAAGAAGGAGAACATGTTGAAAGTTAAAAGAACCAACTTTCATAACATTTAACTTTGATAAGGAGAGGGATGGACTCCTCTTCCCATCCTTACAAATATCATTTTGTTTGTATGGGGTTTTTTTTGGGGGGGGCGGTGGTGGTGAAGGGGGGGCTAAGCACCAGAGCAATATTAAAAAACCACAGAGTAATCAGGACAGGTATTATTGAGCCTAATCTCATGGCTGACTCCTTTTTGACAAGGAGAGGGGAAACAGGCTGAAGCACGAAGTTAGGAAATAGGGACGTTGCTGTCAAGAAAAGGGGCAGAAGGAGACACAGGGAGGCAGAGGGCAGACAGCAAAGAGCATACAGCCAGTAGGCTTCATGTTTTTTCAGCATCGGCAGGAGAACCTATTATTCCTGGGTCACACAACGTTATCTCCTGTCCAACAAACAGCAGGTAAGCTTGTTTGCACAGTGCACCGTGTTTTCTCTTGTGTCAATCTGACATGGAGGATAATCACCTCCTACTGCTACCTACCAGTCTCACACTGTGGGTTGAAAGGTATGCATCCCACTGACAACACATCTTGATCGAGGTGAAAGAAGGATCAGCATGATTCCATACACCAAAACATTTTCTTTCCCTTCCTCAGTTTCCAAAAACTAAGGAAAACTGAAACTTTTGAAAGAACTTAAAAATGCTTGTGCAATACTACATCTAATCCCTTCTACATCTGTAGTAGTCTTTAAAACATAGTAATTTTCTTGCCCTACATGAGACTTTTGTCACATTCACTGCTCAAACTATAAGCTGCTTTTGCAAGACAAAGAGTTTTATTGAAAATAAGACCCTAGACTCCTTTATTCTAGAAGCTGGAAGGTCTCAAGTAAGCTGAGCAGTAGACGAGAAAAACTAAGTTTCAATAGCTGAATGCCTAGAAAGTTGCATTTGAGTCCTGCTTCTGCCATAGCTCCTACATATATTAACCTACTTTATTTAATTTTTTTTTCTAACAGATATTCCCTTGGCAACTCTCATTTTCTCTATAGTCCAAGACAGATCCTGGCTTGGGCTGCTGATAGACTGAGCATTCACTGCTCCAAATGAGGTCAAGGCAAAATGAAATCCTATCTGAACTTATTAAGCACTAAAAGATGATAGAAGTTCTGAGAAATCAGGCAAGAAAAATTGATTTATTTTAACAATTGTCATTTTAATACCTGTGCCTCAGCTCCTAGTGTGTAAAATGGACACCTCCATACCATTGCAGCTCACGGAGGTACTGTTAAGGTAGCTTCCCTGTGCTGGCAAGGAACTAAGTTACAATGCATCATGAAAAGCCTCCCTGGAACTTAATGCTTCCATGTCTGGTGCAGACTATGGATGCTGTAACCAAAATGCATAGATCAAATACTAAATGATGAAGATGAAAAGAAACATTAACTATACGTCTGTATTCACAATCCATTATTCTGTAAAAAAAGCAATCTGAGGTACCCAAAGAAATAATGATCCTGCAAACTAAGACTGTAGATGAACGCAGAAACCACAGGTGGAGGAAATCAACCTTGAAACCTCAATTTTTGTGTATCCTAACTACTGGTTGAATATGCCACTTTAATGTTCTTGAAGTAGACAGTAGAAGATAGTGTTGCTAAGAACTAATGGTACATCTTCCCAGTTAGACACAAACAGGATGGAGACTCGTAATATGAAACATAAGCCTGGCTCAAATTTACTACTAGCTTCTGTGTCTTTCATCTTAATTATTTTGTCTGGTTTGATGTTGCAAGACCACAGTAACAAAATTTGAGACATCAACCTCTGATAATCCACTATAACAGTTAAGCCATTGTATAAATTTTATGATCTGTTTTTCTATCTAGTGTTGGGACTTCAGCATATGCCTTCTGAAAACTGCAAGAATTTCATATAGGCATACATCCTGGCCTGTTCTTTGTACTAATTAAATTAGTTTCCTGTTGAGTAAGTAAAATACCGGCAGCCAGGAACAGTTGGGGAGACAGCTCAGAGGCTTAAGCACTGAACCACGAACTTAGTTCTGTTTACTACAGTATTAAACAAGTAGACACTCTTGCTGACATTATGGAGAATGAAAGAGCTTTCTGTTAAGATATTTGTTTCATTACTGTTCATGAACTACTGATCATCTTAAAGAGAGATTTTTAAAGATATAAAAGGTATTTCATTTGATACAGTTAACTAAATAAACATAATATTTGGTTTAAAAATACATGTGTCAAAGTTAAAACTGAATGTGAACTTCAAATCTAAGGGGTCAAAACTCAGAAGGGAGACATAAGGCAAACAGACACCTAATAATCCTCCCTCATCTTGGGCCCCATACATCCACTGTAAGGATCACAAAAGTAAAAACTTTAGTCAACTACAGATCTTTGGCCTGAGCACCTCACAAGTGGTGTAGATACCTTGAAGGGTTAGGGCAAGAGACATCATGTCTCTGATCTTCTACTCTAGTGGCTTTCAGCAACTGCTGGAGAGTTTGCCATACATATAAATAAAGCATAACAACAAAGAAGCACACGTAGTATATGAATGGGAGGTCTAAATATCCATCCTTATTTCAGTTCCATTCTTCCTTGTAATGCAAGAGCTCTTTAGTATTATAAATTGTTTATATTAAGATATACATGCTTACCACACTTCATATACACTCTGACTTTGTGCGCACATATTTAGCTCAAAGCTAATCTCTGAGTGAAAGCCCTTTCTGAAAATAGAGATTTTAAAAAAAGAAACACTGATAAACCTTCATCTAGAAAGACTCTAGTGGTCACTGCAAAAACAGCACTGCAACACAAAAACTGTGATTTTACGGATCACCCCATAAATCTTCCTTTGTCCCGTGAGTTTAAGTTTTTGGCCAAGAAAAACAACATTCTTCATAAAATTAATGAAAACAGGATGTTCCCTGCCTATAGAAAAAGATTTTTCTTAATTACATTTTTTGCTTTGAATCATATAACCTGTAGTTTGATTACATCCTCTTATAAGTCAACTAAAAATTAGAGCTTTGCAGCGTGAAACTCAACAGTGGTGTTTACTCAGAGAATATAAACCCATTGTGACTTAGGAAGCTGGTATTTAAAGCAAGAATAAGAGCAATGTGCAAGACAGTTTTTATTATTTTCATTATGTCACTGCATAAATTTATTTTCAGGACTTAGAGTTCGCAGAGAAATGTGATCTGGCCAACATATTAATTAGAAATAAATGGGCTGTATAAATGAATGTAGATACAGCAAGAATAATGGAATTCTTGTTATTCCCTTGAGTCAGTAAATCAGAATTTCTAGAGTACTTTATGCAAAATATCTGCATTGAGGGGTTAAATATATAAAATATGAAAAGTCAAAGACAAGAACTAGATTAAAAGGTTACATAGAGATGGTACTGAAAAAACTAGAGCCTGCTGCTAAATAGATATCCGAGAGACATTTATTTAGGTTCAATGGTTGCAGCCGCTGGCATCCTCTAAATGAACTCACACAACAAACAAAAATCAAATTCTAGTCACAGTCTTTGATCATTTCGTTAGTATCAAAGCAGAAAATTTCCTTGCAAGAACCAAGCTACACGGACATGATTAAACTAACACAACTAATTGCCTAACTGAAAAATAAAAATGCCAGTTGTCCTACCCTCACTGCATCCTTATGGCCTCAGAAGTTCAGATGAGGCTCAGGCTGGCAGGCTGAGTCTAATCCCCAGTGGAGACAGCAGACAGTGAAAAGGTATCACTCATTAGTTTAAGCACTAATTGAATCAGTTCCTATTCACCTAAAAATGTCCCTCCACTCCAGAGTGAAATCAGTCCAGAGAACCAAATCCTTGACAAACTGGAATTGTAATTCAGACTGAAGAGCAATTTTCTTCCATTCTGGCTTCCAATGCTTTTATACACAAAAAGTCTTCCAAAATCCTGCATGTATGCGCTACTAAAGATCTGCTTAAAAAAGAATTCAAAACCCCAACCAACCTACTAATGAAAAATGAAGATATTTCTCACATGAACAGCATGAACCCTCAAACTCTTTATGCAGCAGATGTATTTCTAACACAACTGCAGTCATCATCCATGACAATAAAGTCTTGCCTCCAAAGCTTTGTCCTAAGTTACGAAACAAAAAGACATATCTCAAGATATATATTTATTTTTCTGCTTTTATGCACATGCATGGATAAAACAGAACTCGATTTTTTTTACTATCATATGAAGACTGTAGCCCTAATTCTTTAAGGGACTTCATACAAAGAGACCAGTACCCACAGAGTGCTTATTTGAAGTCACTGTGGTTTTCCCAGTGGGAGACAGGAAGAGACAGGAATTACTGAGTTAAATTTGTGTATTAGTATTTTCAACATAAATTAAATACTTACAGTTAAAACAATAAATACTGAGATTCTATTATGCATTGATACCTTTTAGATCTTTGGGAAAGGCAAATTACCTCAATCCTGCCTCTGTCATTCTGAGCTTAGAAATTTTAAATTCTAAAGGAAATTTAGTCCAGATTGAGAGAATACTCGTTCCCCACACCAGCACCTCCAGAAACTTTATTTGCTTCAGTAGGTCTTAATCACACTCTTAAAGCTAAATATTTCTTCAGCTCCATTCCCAAACTGAGGTTTGTATGAATAGGAGATGAAAAAAGCCCTTGCATTACAAATGACAGTGCTCATCACTTTTGTTCAGCAAGGTCATATCAAATACTATTCACAAACCAAGATATATCTTCAAATTCCTATGAAAATGTGCAAAAGATAAGCTCTTGGATACAACCTTTTCTGGTTGGCACACGGCTAACAGAATCTGTTAAAACCCCAAGCATGAATAGTATGTACTTCTTAGACTTTTTTAAACCTAGAATCGATAGTATAAAAGTTAGTTCCAAACACCAAAGTTCTCTTCCTTTTCCCACCTCTTTTGTTTTTTACAGCTAAACATACACATCTATATTACACTCAACCTGAAGTCATTAAAATGAACTTCTACTTTATCTCTTGAAAGCATAGGTACTCTAAAAATTGATTTTAACATCTTGTCTTAATGCTATTATTTGTCTGTGGACAAATGTTACCTAGATGCTGTGACATCTCAGCCCAGCTGAGCAAGCTTTAGAGCATTTTCTCACTGGTTATTTGGCCTTTTGTTTATCACTCATGCACAGAAAGAAAGTACAAAAGAATGCCCAGAGAATGCCTCATAGTTTCAAAGCTACTCTTTTAAGGGAAGATATTGATAGAATTAGCTAACGCACCAAAAAATGTGGGACCTGTGAATAGTGCTCATTACGAAGTTTGTAAGAACTGGCTATTATGACTATCATACAGTTGCAAAAATTCATTGTAAAATGGCATTCTTTTGACAATCCAATTTTGTAAATACACTTAAAATCCTACATGAAGACAGCAGACAAATGCTTACTGAGGAGAAGCAAATCCTGAAAAAAATGGACACTTTAATCACTATTTTTATTCATTTCACAAAGCTTGATACCTGTATTCCCATGGGTCTGAACGAGTGTGTGAACGTACGGGGGACATGAAATCACAGTATTGCAAACTTGTTTGGATCTGACCTCTGAGGAACAGTTTGTGTCATCGTGGAGCAAAAGTGCTGGTACAACATTTGTCTAGATAAAAGACCTCAAGCAGTTAACCTGTTCAGCAGAGGCAATGCAATTGGGCACCAGGATAATGACCTATATCCAAATGGGGAAGGTACATCTATGTAATACTATGACAGCAAGACAAGGGATGACAGTACCTCAGCGTGAAAACATTAGCAATGATATAGCTCTTAGTACTGTATGTGAAAGAAATGCCTTAAGAAGTACAATGCCAACCTGTTTTTACCTAATAATGATTTAAAGCTAAACTTTACCACACTTAATTTTGTTCTTCAGTTGTATTTTAAACTCTCACTTCCATTCCATTTTATTTTGTCCTAAATAAAATTCTTATAAGAGTAAATCTACCATGAGGGTTAAAGTTACAATCCAGATTAAACCAGCCTTTCCCATGTGATGCATAAATTATTGGGTAGCTATGCTTTCCTGACTTGAGGTAATTATGACACTACACTTCAACATAAACCACAAGAACCTGACAAGCCCTGTTTAGCGAGTCAGACCTGTTCTAACAGACAGATTAATTTCTTATGCAGATTATTTATTCATGTTTATATGGAACTTTTCTTATTTCTTTTTTCTTATTTTTTTTTTAAAGGGAGACACTGTGTCACATATCCATTATTTTTGCCAGGCAGAATGCCTTGAATATTTAGCTACCGTAATTTTAGCACTACACAAAAAGTTCTGAGTTTAAACTATTTATTTTTAAAGCAGTGGCATGATCAGACCTGCATGTTTATCTAAAGATCTTTCCCTTATGAGGGAGATTTTAGTCTGTGAGGTTTCCTCTACACATGGTAGGCAGCTGTCAGCAGCAGTGAACAGGGCAAGAGGTCACGGCAGCTGTTCTGCAAAATCACAGGGTTCCATCAACATCACAGAAATCCTGCAGAGTGGGAGCTGGGAGACCATGGATTAGAGTACATTGGAGTGTGTATATAAGGTCACATCATGTCTATCAAAGTGATATAAAACTGGTATGCCACACAATACATTTTACTGCGTTCTGTGTTCAAAGAAAATACACGGAGAATGGACATATGTGTAGCAGACCACAGTTTAACACAGAATTTCACATTGTCCTTTCAAACAGATGGATTGACTAAGTTCACAAAGACATGTTGAATATGTATTCACATTGGAAATGTGTTGGCTGAGAGAGAACTACATTTCATGAATTCTTCAGGTGAATGAGATTAAAATAATTCTTATTAATTAAATAGTAGAAGAGATTATTAAGATAAACCAGATATCCATATTTCCTGAATCCTATGCACTAACATACATAAATGTCTGTTCTAGAATACCAATTGGTTTCCGTAAAACACTTATTATTATCTCCTCACTAAATTTCACCTTTATAAAATCAGTAGCTCTATCATTCTAAGATAGCCCTAAAAACTAGGATAGAGAGCAAACACATATTTCTGATTTGTGGGTAGACACAAATCACTTCTGTTTCAGAGGACAGTTACAGGATATTGAACACAGTATCTGTCATGTTGTCATGTTGTAGACAACCCAGAGAATCTGGATGTTCTTAATTGTCATTGTGAGGTTCTTCAACCAGCTGAACAAAACCATGCTCCCTGATACAAAAAAAAAAAAGCAGAGCTGATATCTTGCATAAAGAAAGAAGGAAATGGGTAGGGCAACACAGAATTTATTTTGGCTGAAATATAGAACAAATGGGATGACTAGACAGTAAATGATGTCTCATACTTCTGGCAATCTTGTGCAAGCTGAAAGCTGGTAGACGTACTCAGACAACAAGGCTTTATCAAACCACATCTGTCTGCAAAGTTTAAAAGTTGATGACACTATAACAATTTCATGTTGTTTCCAAATAGTTTCCACAATTTTACAATTACTGGTAATAACTTTCAGCAATAGAAAATATGAAATATAGGTGCAAAGAATAAAACATTGGGAAAGTATCTTGATTACAAACTGCTCAGTTGTGAAGTATGACCTTCCAGTTGTACAGAGCATCCACCACGGCATGGAGACCACTTTAAGAATTCCTGACCCTGGCAAAGATTGCGAAGTTGTCAAAAAAACCTGTCACCACCTTAAGAAGTAAATGACAAACCTCCCTATCTCTTCATCACAAACCCCTTCATGACTGTCATTTGTTATTTGCAGTTATTTTTACAGCAGATTACCACCCTGCACTCGCCCAGTCATTCCCCAACTTTCCTGAACACCCATATCCTCCATCCTCTTGCAGGCATCTTCCTCCACTTCACCTCTTCCCACACTGAAGCTACTGGCCCAAATACTCTTGAGGTTCTGAGAGGTTTCTGAGCCACCAGAGCTCAATCAGAAAGGGGGTTGTGTCTTTGGGCTTCTCCAGTTTTGTTTTATCTTAAGCAGAAAGCTTCGATGCTTTTCCTGGGAAAGTCTTAACCTTATACTGGACAAGCAAGACATGGCAAGACTGAATTGAAGAATAAAGGCAGACAAATACTCTCAGCAGTGCCAAGGTCTCTCCTTGTTTCCACCACCGCGGACCTGGGTTCAGCTTCCCCCAGCCCCTGTAGCTTTGTACAGCTACTGCCCAAGCACCAACAAATCCCTCCCACAAGTGGGATCACCAATGCACTCACTATCTTAAGTGATGCACTTAGGATCAGAAAGGATCACACAAGCCTGCCTATCTTAGTCTACCCATTGAATAATACTTCACCTGCTTTACAAATGGTTTTCCAATCTTAAGCAAATCATCTTTGTAAATGGCTGAATAAATGAAAAGGATTAAGGACAGTTGGTGGCAGAAATAAGAGAAAGTGGAAAGTTTCCTATGGCTTTAAGCCCTGTGACTGCTCTTCTAATCCACAGCCCTGAGGAAAAAAAAAAATCTACCTTGTTTTCATGTAAGAATAGGTTTTCTGTCTTTTTTATTTTTTATAAATTTCAGTCTGTCCTAAGGACTGACCTTCCTTGGGAAAGAAAAATTCCAGAGAAAGTGGAAGGGGCAAACAGTCATAAGACAAGTATCTGAAAAGAAGCATTTTCTTCAGAATTAGGAGAAATTCTGTCAACCATTTCACTCTGAAATCCTCTCTCCCACATCCTCTATTGCAAAACCATATTACAGTATGTATTTTTCTTCCATCAGTTCCTTCTTTTTGTGCTATTCTCCAGGTAGAGATCAGTTTCCTGCAGCTTGTAGGGCACAGCCAGAGCCAAGAAGTGACACGTGGAGACATTCCTGAGTCTGCATACCTCAATTCCCAGCTTCCACAATTCCTTCTGCAACTTTACCGGGCACATGACAGATGACTGTTTCCCTTTTCTGTTGGGTGTGGCAGTTTTTCCACTAGATAGGTCAGTCAACTAGATAATCAATATGTGCAGACCAGGAGGCCCTGAGAGTCTTCCTGTAAGTATGATAATTACATCCGAAACACTGTAATTAACAACACACACCACTATAAGCTTAATTTAACAAGCAACCAAAGCAATGATTCACACCACAGACCCATGCAAGGCTCCCATGTTAGGCTACAGAGCTGGAAGACTGAGAACTCTTCAATAATTCTGTGTTAAAATCATCCTGGTTATAATTATTATGTTATGCTGGTAACATAATTTTGTACATAATTCTTAACCCAAATTAGAAGGGCAAACAGTAGCTTTAAGTAGCTAGCTTAAAGTAGTTAGCTTGTAATGATTTCATTACTTGGCACATCGTTTTCCTACACAAAGCTCTCATGATTTTTTTTCTAAAATGGCAGAGAGAATTGCTGATTAGGAATCTCCATATGAGCTGGGAATTTATGCACTTGTTTAATTTCAAAATAAATAAAACTAAACGATATACTTATGCATATACAGGCCAGGCCCACTGAGATCTTCAGGACAAACAAATTCAGGTTTTCAAAACAAAGATACAGTCATTTACAAAATAATTTCTAGCTGCAAACCAGTCTTTTCTTCCTTTACAATATATGCAATAATTTAGGCATATAGCAGAACAATTTCATAGCAATCTTAAACTGTAACAGATTTGGAAAGTTCTTTTCAGTCCTAACAAGAAGAATAGGCATGGGTTTGGGAATAACTCTACATGCACTGGTTATATGAGGAGAAAAGATAAACTTATTTTGTATTCTTTGTAAAGATGTTGGTAATATTTGCATGCACGTAGAAGTTTTTCAGAAAAATCTTTCAACGTTACTAAGCATTAACAAAATCCACATTCTTCATGCTTCCTTTCTTTTTTTTGTTTCTCTTTATAATGTCATTTTCTGCTTCCCAGTGGTTTCCCTATCTGCTCTTCCACTTTGGTAAGATATACTGAAGAATGTCGGGGAAAGTCAGTAAGGAAAAGGAAGTATTGCAGTGACAGAGTACCTCTGCTGTCTGACAGTGCAAGACATGGCTTCTAAATAATTCAGTCAGAACCAGAAATGGCAATTCTATTTATGCAGAAATACCTCTGATTTGAGGCCAAACACTTCATGTTCTCAAAAACATGCAATTGGTAAGTGGAATTTCCACATTTTGAAATGCTTTCAACTGTATGGCTAGGAAACAGTATACGTAGAAGTCATTATCCTTTAAAAAATCCTATACTCAACAGCTGGTGCTTTAGATTATCTGTGAGTTATTTAATTTTTCTATACATCTGAGTTCATGATACCTGGTCAGGATAGTAGCAGGATGAGAGCTAGAGGTGATATATACAGTAATAGGGATGCTACTGTACTTCAGAAACAGCAAAACAACACAAGAAGGGAGGTGCAAAAAAGAGCACTGAAATATCATGTTATAAAATATTTTGTAATTACACATCACATACACATATGATTAGCTTTTTCTTAAGTATACAAACACAAGCACATTCCACTTTCACCCATACGCTTTAGGCAGGCTAAACTGTATAAATGTGATAGATTATCTGGAGGTCCTGTCCTTTCAGAAGCATTGTCCACCCCTTTCAGTGCATGTGTGCATCTCTGCACAGAAGTTTGATACAAAGGTACTTACACTCAGCCCCTGGAGAGAAGAGGATTTCTTAGAACAGTTCACTGTTTCTTTTGCATTGTTACAAAACAAATGCTGATGACAGCAATCAGAGTAATGCTTCCAAACAAAAAAGGAACTGTTTAGTTGAAATCCACAGAATGCAAGGTCATGTTTATAAATGTGTGCTATTCAGTCTGCAAGTTCTTTTCAGCTAGATAAAGGTTTTTGGTTATTTATTATTATTTATATTGTTATTTATAAACCTAAATGTCTTGGGTCTGGAAGTAATCAAATTGAATGTGAATTTCAAGTACAACTCCAAAAATGTTTGCGACATAACTCTGGCATATTCTGGTGTTGTTTCTGCAGTTCCAGTTTCTGCTGGAGTTGCAGCCATGAAGCACCACAGGAATCACTGAAGAGCAATCACAAAAATATTCTTTTCTCCATTATGCCGGAGGCAGCACGGATCATATAGCTGCTGCTCAGCTGCCCATCTTTTCAATAAAAATATTTTCTTCATTGTACATGTATCAGTTGTAGGTTGGTGTGCACTTCTCCTCTTGTTTTGTTTTTGACACCCCCAACCATAGATCACCAGCCAGGAAGGTGGTGAGAAAGTTTTTGGTGTGTTTTACAACACCTATGTTGATTTTATTCTATTTTATGCTACTATCTTAATTATTTTAAGGAGAAAAAAAAAAGTATCCACAAATGGTGTCATTCTCAAAAACATGCTCTCCTTCCCTACAGAATTGGACATGCTGGGGAAAAGCTTAGCCCAGACTGATCAGTGGGTCCCATAGGAAGACAAGAAACAGGCTGGTTTGAAAGAGGATGTGGGAGTGGTTATGTGATCTGCTAGAAGACTCCAGATTTAATCTTTGGTAGTTTCTACACCAAAGATTTCATGTGAGACAGACTGGGAACACACTGCTTGTGTCACCTTCTGCTCCCCTCCCTACTGCTTACCCATGGCAACTGTCAGGGACAAAATAGGCATTGCGACAGACTTTCAGTCTGCCTCCATATGAATGTTTTCTGTCTGTAGGAGCCTTGAAAACTGTAGTTTGGGAGGCAATTGACTCTGAGACCCCGAGACTATGCAAATACTCAGGTAATCCACATGCCCCTGAGCTCACTCTGTTATTTTCTGAGAAATTTAGTTCTTAATCCCACAACATTGTTTTAAAGTTGTGGTGTAGTTATCTACAGGTATTCTTACACTAGATTTCATGTTTAATTTTATATATTTTGAGGCTAATCATTAATTTCAATGGTTTTGAATTGCAGCTTATTAACTCCTTGATAATAATGACTAAGACATACCTAATCCTAGGATTTGAACCAATATCAGTCCATGTCCTACAAATTGTATTTTTCTGCATTAAAACAATACTTTATGAAAATAACGTATATTTACCAGAGGTGATAAAAATGCTGATCTTGGACAACAATACAAACAATGAAAACTGTTATGATTGTCTGTGACAGCCTCTAAGCTCACCAACAAAGCAAATCCATCAATAGCAATTAAACATTGCCCACTAGTGCGTAACCAATCTCCTTAGATGTGCAACCATTACCCTCCATTTTCACAATGCAGTCCTTTCAAGTATTTATCTGACTTGCTGATACTTTCCAGTGTAGGTGGGAGACCCAAACCACATCCACAGTGTCTGTGGTTAGGAGTGCTGGAGGAGTTCCACCACTCACAGATGTCTGCACGATTAGCCACACTCTCAAGAACGTTAGACATTGAAAGCTGGAGAATAGAATCAAGGTTCAGCAGTACTGTACAAAGTTTAAGTCAATTCTTCTACTTATATGGCAAAGGTGGGAAATAAGCTTTTTACACATATTTTCTCTTATTATACTTCCTCTTCTTCCACCCTAGCAAATACTTTCACTTATGAAGACAGTAGGATGAGAACGGTTGAGGCAAATGTTCCTGTATATGGAAGAGTCTCTGGGTTAAAGATAGCTCTGTGTAATGGTTTGATCTTTAGACCCTCCTGAATAGCCAGGTTGTGGCTGAGGAAGAACTACATCTCCCAGTATTCCATGCAATTTTCTACATGAATCAGGGTGTGTTGGGGGGTCGGACACTCCTCTTCCAGCTCCCTCTCATCTTCTGGCTGCCTCTTGTCTCCTGTTCGTGTGTGTGGGGAAGGTCTGGTCTCATGTTGTGTTGGTCTGTCTGTGTGTGTGTGGGAGTCTGTGGACTCCGGGAGTCAGGCTCAGTGAAGCTTTGTGGACTCCAAGAGCAGCGTGAATCCCGAGTGAGGATTCGTTATCTGAGGAGAGTAATGATTTATTTTCTCTTGTTAGCTTTTATTGATCTGTTTCTGGATTCTTATTTCCCTTCGTGGCAGGGAGGGAGGTTTCTTTCTTTCTTGGGGGTCTCTTATTCTCCGATTTTGTATATATGGTATTTTTAGTTGGATATTAGTGTTAATACATTATATATAATCACTTAGCTGTGGTCTGCTTGTTCTCAGCATTTTCAGTCTCTCTTTCCTTCTACCTTCCCTTGGTCTTGTACAGGGGGGTGGTGGGGGAGGAGGAGAGACTGCATTCTACTGTGGGGGGTTTGGGTGGTTGGCAGGTGGATTTCACTCAACCTTTCACACTCTGGATGACAGATATGTTAAATTCTCATCATTCCCAGGCTCCTAACACTTAACAGTAGCAGAGATTAAGTGATGAAATTAAAACTCAGTATTTAATTCCAGAGGCTTCCCATCATGAAAAAATACTTCAGAAACTGAGACAGTTTCCTAAATTCCCATCTATTTCCTCCTGTGATACCATCCATAACATATCCGTCTATATTTTCCAGTGTACCTGACACCCAATCAATATTTTATATGTTCAGTTAACAGTAATGCAAAGGTGCCAGATAGTATTTGTTGAAAAATGGTCCTGTTTTTCATTTGAGAGCAGTATTTCCATAGCCAAATTACTGCAAGATCAGTGTTGCACTGTAACCATAAGTAAAAACACAAGCCTATAGCAAGTTGTTTCTACTGCCAACATATAATGTTTACTGAATATTAAATGAAGCATTCACATACTTGAACACTATATACAAGCACTTTCCTTAAAAGGATAAGGATGCTGATAAGCAATGTGACTGCCATTTTTATTGGCAGTCCCAAGGTGTGTATTTAAATACTATTACAATCTGGTTCTACACAGACAGGTTTTATCTATTTACTTTGTAATTTTTTAATTAGATGTATTTGCTATAACAAATATTTCTATTATATGCCTTTTTCTGTATTAAAGATTAATCCTCTCCTAAAACTGACAATTTATTAAATCTTTCCTTTCATCTTGAGTTCCTGTGCCACTTAAAGACCTAATGAAGAATACTTCCCCCCAAAAATACTTTAAATGGAAAAACATTTATTAACTAAAATGTAAGCCAAATAAAAAAGAGGACTGAACATTTATAATCAGAAAAGATACAAGTCAACTCCCACTCCCTGTGCCAGGCTTGCACATAGAAACAGTCACAGCTGAGGACCACACTGTTCTGGAGACAAGCATCTCCTTCTGCTAGGAGGAAATGAAGAATAGCTGGTTGGTCCACACAGTTGCAAAGCCATTATTTCTCCTCAACTCCTACCTACCACCCAATCTGCCTCCATGGCTCTGCAAAAGAGGATCCCATGGAGGAAGCACAGCTCCTTGTATACAGGCAGACAGCATTTGGCATGAACTCCTCTGAGTTCAACAGGAGAAGGACAAAACTCTCTACCATATATGTCTTACCTGGACGGCAAAGCTCTGTAAAGATACCTGCCTCCACACTCTAGTCATGACACCAGGTCCAGCAAAGCTGGCCCTGGATGATAAAAATACACTTTCCTCTTAATGGGAAAGAGTGGATCTGCCTGTTGTAACCCCTTTGAAAGGGTAACAGGAGAGATTTAGGCTTCATCATGGGCTTCAGTGCAGCTCATGCCCCAAGGAGCAATGCTGAATGAGGGCTAGATCATCATTTACAGCCCCCACGCCAGCTCTCTCCCTTGCAGCTAGATCCTATGGTGGTCTTTCCATAGGGACCTGCAGTGGGGCTGTAAAAACACAGCATAGTAAATTCAGAATGAATATTTAAAGTATGTGTACACGGGCATGCATTCAAGATGTACACTTCGCAGCTGGATTTCAAAACTGGCAAAGCCAGAGTGTAAAAAAAATTGAGGATAGTTTTATATAAGACAGTTTTTATCTTGTATAAAGAAACAGTATTTGAAGGGTAAAATAGCACTCAGGGACTCCTTCTGGAATTCTTGCAGCTTCAGTCTGGAGTCTTGGCTTCAGCTGTTCTCTCCACCTCTCCATGGGTAATTTTAAGTATCCCATAAACACACATGGTGGGAACAGAGGGCGAGATTGAACAAAAAACATGAAACCAACTCCCACTCTCATCCCAGGCAAATGGGGGAGGAACCAAGCAAACCAAATATCAAAATAGTTTATTGTGTAGCTTAATGGCAGAGGCTTGTATTTGGCTAAACATTCTGTAAACAGAAATTGTGTAAGATAATTATTATTTAATAGGAAGCTGAGTACATTGTACCTAGTTTGGTTAAAAGCAGTACAGACTGCTATAAGCTGTGCAGATTTCTCAGCCTTTTAAAGAGTGGATAAAATAAAAACTTACTATGTGCTAGAAGCTTTTTTCTTTGCTGACAGAAGCCAACTACACTTTTGCCCCCTCTTAAACAAACCAGTGTACTTTTCACTCCATAAATCTCATATTACTTCCTTCCTTTTCATTCATTTTGAACCAGAAAGAGGAGTTTTTAACAGCAGTGCTCTATGGCAGAAGGAGGAAAACAGCAAAGCAGGGTGGAAGCTGCATAAGGAAAGTAAATCAAAAGTAATAAAATCATGGAGATCAGCAAGCTTTGTGGGGGGAAATAAAGTTGCAGTTGACTGAATCCAGAGCTGGAGAAACATTACACATGAGAAAACACCATTAAAAATAGGCTGGACTACTAACAGATGAGATGGGAAATGAAGTAATAATTTATAACCAAGACAGAAAAAACCTGACAAGTTTCCAAATTTCAAATGAGATGCAAGCTTGAATAACAACTAATAATGAAATGCAAGTACACAATCTTAAGGGTAGAACACCATGGAACAATTTAATTAAAAGGAAAACAATATGCTCTGCAACACAGAATCAGAAATAACATATTGCCTGATGTTTCTGTTCAGCTAACTAGATAGTTATTTATCTGACAGGGTAAGTAATGAATTCTAGCACTTGAAAAATTTTTGATAAAGGTTTGAACTTGACCTAAAAAATATTAGTAATTATGCAAACCTTTCCAAACAAGTATTTTGTAAGAAATCTTTCAGCTTACCGACACATGTATAAAATTCAGTGAAAGATAATAAACAGTCTTTCTAGAAATATATCAATAGTAAAAGGAGGACCAGGGACAATATCCAGTCTTTATTGGATGCAAAGGGAACAACTGTGACAAAGGATGAGGACAAGGCTGAGGTACTTAATGCCTTCTTTGCCTCAGTCTTTAATTGTAAAGAAAGCTCTTCCCCCTGTGTACATCCCCAGGAGCTAGAGGAGCAAAACAAAGCTCCCACGATCCATGAGGAGGTGGTTAGAGACTTGCTTGGCCAATTAGACACCCACAAGTCTATGGGGCCAGACGGGATTCACCCAAGGGTATTAAAGGAGCTGGTGGATGTACTGGCCAAACCCCTTTCCATCATCTTCCAGCAGTCCTGGAAGACTGGGGAAGT
>WAAB01004151.1:95377-162702 GCA_013389865.1 Piaya cayana | reverse complement strand
ATTCTACAATTCTATGAAAACAAATGGAAATGTCTGTGGTCATAAGAACCTCTAATACAAATGCATATTTCTTAAAAGTAGTTTAATTTCAAAATCTGAACACAGTAAGCATTTCCTGTAAGAAAATATGGCCATTTCCCAGAATTTTTAAGAATGGTCTTAAAAAAATTTATAGTTTTTCAGGACTTCAAAAGAAAAAAAAAAAAGAAACCAAACTCCAGAAATCTCCTATAACCATGATACTAAGTAGCACAAGAGAGGGTAGTTTAGTTTATCTATAAAGGATATTAACTATATTGAAAGATATTGCAGAAGAAAAAGGCCTGCAGATTTGCAAATGAGTTTCACACATGATTTATAAATGCAAATGTGACTAGTAGGTAATAATGAAATACAAGCAAGTAAGTACACATTATAGTTCACATACCCCAGGGAGGTGGGGGGAAGTATGCTGCACTAAACATACTTCCTCAAACATCCAAAGTGAATCCAAACAGGACGAGAAAGAAGCATCTTGATAGAATCGAATTATGGGATAATAGCATCTGGGTAACATTAAATGACATCCAGAAGGTAAAAGCAGATTGTAGCAGTTGCAGGAGAAAATAACAGTACTATGGTGTATTCCTAAGGTGTAATAAAAATAAATGCATTAATCTTAAGTCTGAAAGAGACAATACTAGTTCCATTGGTCACTCAATTTAGCCAAGACTGCTAAACCTCACAAAGTCCATAAAAGAAGACAATGTATGTGTATGGATATAACAATTCACTATTAAGAATCGCTTAAGTTAATGGATATTCTTAGTTTGCCGTGATAAGTAACACAGAGCAACACGTGGAAGACCCACAAGGAACGCACAGACAGAGAACAGCAATTCTTCATGGGAAGCCAGAGTAAAGCAAACACCATAAGGAGCTTTTTCACTTAAGAGTACCTTGGACACATAGCCCAGGTGCCTGCAGATTTCCTTCTATGCAGCAACTATGGACTGAAGAGGCAAATCCATGCTTTCCTGTATTCCCACTGGTTTTGTAGTTAACAGTTTATCTGCTGGCTTAGTCTGAAGGACTGTGCAAAAAAGAACCTTGTTAGTGTCTTTTGAAGAATTCTCTGGAATTCTTCTAGGGATGAACTCAGGTCAAAGGAAAAATGCACTCATGATACCTAAGTTTGCCTGATGATAGACAGTAAGTGACATGCCTTAATAAAGTTCTGGTCTTACAGAGATTAAAGACAGTTCCATCAAAAAAAAAAAAAAAAGAAAAATGTGAACTATTTTATTACAGGTTTGCTTATTCCACCTTGGCTTGGCATTACTGCAGTAGCTGTTTGCTGTTTTCCCACAATTTTTTAAAGCTGTAGTAATTTTTGTGGTGGTGTGCATTTGTAGAGTCTGATGGCCTTACAAATTTTTACTTACAATTTGAGGATTAGTCACACAGGGCTTTATTAGAAGCAAATTATTAAAACAGAACATAAATAAAACAATAAAAGAGAAATAGGTTAAGTATACAAAATTATATGCAACTTAAACTTGATGCCTCATGCAAAGGTTATGTGTAGATAAAATGAATACTCAGGTTTGCCAGGCAACTTTGACAGCTGACTTTTTAGGGCAGGTTTTCATCAATTAAAACCACAGACCTGCCTGAAACATATACATATATATAACAGACTACCAGTAGCACATATCTTGAGTATCCAAGATATCCACAGGATGTTATGAAGGTGGCATTCAGAAAATGGTATGCATCTGTCGAATGAACTGGCTGCAGCATGACCATAACATTCAAAGGGTTAATTACACAGCTGAATGTCTGCTCCATTTACTGATAAGCAGAGAATGTTGTAATTTTTTTGATTTATGAATTGCTGGGGTCAACCAGCATCTTGTGCACAACAGTGTCTGTCTAGCTATATCCCTTACCTGCTGGGCAGAGACAATCCCTCTCTCGCCTGGAACCCCAGAGACCTCTAAGCCGCTTGCTCTGTAACCTTGGCAGCTGGGACTAACACTATTCTTCATTTTTTTTCTGCAGCTGGGCTGCTCTAAATAAAAACTACAGAGCCTTGTTAGCCAACAACTGAGCGTGAAACCATGACATTGCAATCCCCTACTCTGAGAGTCAATCAATTTTTTCATTACAGATTTGCACGCTAGGGTCAACAAGAAGAAAAAAGCACATGGGGCAAAATGGACGTAAGTAACAGCAGAAAATTACAAAATCTCTTCCAAGCTGTAAGCTTATTTTCCAAAATCTCTTCCTAGTTGTAAGCTTATTTTCATTATAATGATGTGCAGTATATAAAAAATATGTTCTTGTTATAGTTTTTTAATAATAAATGAATAAAAATTAGTGGTTAATATTGCCCTTCGAATGCTAGCTTACATTAGACTGCATACAACAAAATGATCTGTATAGCCTGGACTGATTTATCTTGGTAGTACAATCCATTTGACATTCAGAAGGTTTACTATTTCTTTCAAAGAAAAAGTCATCATTTTACATTAAGTACACAATAAAAGTGAGAGGTTTAAACTGCTAAATTTTCCAGATGATATTTTCATTGCAATAATTAGTAGGAAGGAGGATTAGATAAAATCATGGGGCTAAGCTGGTATACTTTAGCTTGAGGATCAGGGCCAAACTGCTCCACAACACAGTTGTTATTCTGACCCATTCCCAACAATTTTTTAGCTTAGTAGTATACACTGGACTACCCAATTCCATGAACCATGCTGAAAAGCCTGAAGACAGATCCAAACATATCTGAAGTTATTGGTAGTGCAAAGATGGTCACTACTGACCACTACTGCTACCAGGTTTACTAGGTAAGCCTTACCCTATATGATTTTTTGATGACAGGTTAACAATTCCTAATATGAATCCTGATGATAAATCAGGATAACTTCATAGTAGAAATAAAGACCATACCTTCATTTTATAAAGCTTATTTTTCCATAATCAAGCATTTGTATGAACAATATTTTTGATGTATCATCAGACTCTTAGTCCCAGAAATTATTCTTGCACTAAGCCAAAAATCATCTGATGCAAAACCTATTTCAGAGCAGCTACATTACAATGTGAGTTGAGCCTTATACGCCTGTACACTTCTGGTGAAGAATCATTGTCATTAATAATACTTATAGGAAATAATGGCCTTGATCTGGAGGGCAGTCATCACAGAGGGATTCAGAGCAAAGTTGAATATAATCCTACCAAATATTTCACCCTATTCATGTCATTTGCTAAAGTCTCTGAGGTCAAATTCTCTCATGATTTAAACACCCTTGAAAATGGTGACTTTACTATAGGTCTATATTGTTAACTATTTCTTTGACTGGCAAAGCATCCACTCATTTGGTCAAAGAAAGTCACCTATTTTGTTCTTGGGTGGGAATTTGCCTCTCCATTTGTAACTTCAATTCTCTGTCTGTCTTCCTCTCCTAAATAAAAAAAAAATCCTCTCTTCTCCATCTCTGTCCTACAGAGATCAAAATCCAAAATAGTTTACCAAGACTGAAAAAAATAGAGAGGTCGCTTTATTATCAACAGAGGAATGATGTGTTTATGTATTTGAAATGGCTTTTGCAAATCCGTCTGTTCTCCATGTCTACAGCAAACAGAAGAAGTAGCTAAGGACTTGAATTGCAGCAGGAGCAGCCAAGCTTGGAGAGTCTTTCTTGATGTCTAACAGTAAGGACAGCAAACCTCTGGAACAGGTAGCCCGGGGGGTGGTGGTGGAATCGCTATTACTGGATGTTTTTAAAAACAGGTTAGTCAAACATCTGTCAGAATGACACAGATAGAGCTGATCCTGCCTTGGGGAAGGCAGGATAGACTAGATGACCTCTCAAGGCTCTTCCTGTCCTATTTTCTATGATTCAGTGATTCAGTACATAGCTCTGAAATACCCCCGGGCTTGATTCTTTTCTCACCTCATGTTATTTTTAAACTGGTGCAACTTTGCTGACTTCAGTAGAGCTTTTCCTCCTGTCCTGCAGTAAGTGTGAGAAAGATCAGGACTCACTTTTCTTACACAAATCGAGACTGGTTCTACACTCCCACTGTGCCTCACAGCTGATTTCCTGAGATGACTTCTCTTCAAAGCAGGGGATACCAGTGATTTAATTCAGCTCTTGTACTATTTTAGTAAAAAATTGAGTCCTGTTACATGCAGCAAAAATGAATAAAGTGTTGATTAGAAACATTCACTGTAGTTCTCAGCAACTGTCAACTTTTTTTTCTCCTGATGCATTTCTCTGTGCAGAAATGGAGCTTTGAGATCAAGAAAAAGTCTACCTCACTTACCAGAGGAAATCACAGTGGGTACCTGGTAGTACCTAAGAAACAAGGATCTGATACAATACAGTTGGCTGCAACATCTTATAGACAGATTAATGAAAAAATGTTAGAGACTAGGGACAGGTTTAGCATGAAAGCTAAGAAGCACAGGAGCTAATCACATGGCCATCTATCAGTCTCCAAGGACAAAGAAATGGATATGTCAGAAGCCCCCAGAGCTACACAGAATCTAGAATACTACCTATTTGAAAATGTCAAAGCTATCCACATACCACATGCAGTCAGCAGATTACACAGAGCTGCAAAGAGCCAGAAAAATCCATAGTCTGCACCTCAGTGAGTGAAATACTGTTACACTGCAGCAGCTACAAACAACACAGCAACCACAGAAAATACAGTCCATACTGCCTAGTTTGTTCTTATGCCATAAAAATAATCAACCTTAGGTATTACATATAAAGGGATGCCAGAACTTCTCTTTTGGCATTTCTATAGATAAAAAATATCTCAGAAATCTTTTCTGCTCATTTGATTATGCTTTTTTAATGGATAATAAATTGTATCCTAATATTCTTTGAGTGTGAATGACATTCAACACCAAGTAGTGTTTTTTTCAAAAAAGCATCAGCATTAGACTTCACCTGAAACATGCTCAGGACTTTAGTACTTTCTAAGATCTCTAGCAGATCCTTCCTTCTCATTAGTTCCCACATTCCAGGAACAGTTTATGCAGAACTTCATAGAAAAGATGGTGAAGATACAAATAGAAAAAATAGCATAGGCTGATAACTCCACTGGTAATTGAACCTGGCATATTTCCTCTGTTCTGGTCTAACAGGGATTTAAATGTTTGTTTCCCTCAAGTAAAGGTTGTGAAATCCCCTGAAACACAAAACTATGATGAAAAGGTCCCTAGTGTGCAAAAGATATTTCCTTTACTTGTGCAGTGCTTTGAGATTTGATTCTTCGCTTAGAGTACTCGATTTCCTTGGGATGATGAAAGACTGCATAAAGCCCAAGGGAACATGGAAAGGTTTAACTCCCACTTCTGGATTTCTTTCATTAAGAAAATAATTTCTGCAGATTTGGTGGAGGATGGAGGGGGGTGTCAGTTCTTGGGTTGATGACCAGTGAAAAATTACTGAAAGGTTTCAAGATGTGTGCAAGAAAATACTTTATCTATGTTCAGAGAAAAAAAGGTCCAAAGCCCTTTAGTGCCAAATTACTCAGACAAATCTGTACAGTAAGTTTCATGTGACAGTAAACTATGAAGCCTTGTCTTTTAAAAAGTCCTCTGTCAAGCACCGTCGACAGTATGTCAGATAAATCTTCTCTGCTTCTGAATTTGAGAGGCTATTTTACCCTATTCCTCTGATAAAATCAAGTTTATCACACAGTCATTTTCCTTCCTATGCCTTTTTCTCTCCTTATACTTGCTTACCTCTAATAGATTCTGCAACTTTTGTGATGGGTAATGGTAATAAGAGATACCTGCATGGTATCATGTTAGTTCCCATGTGCCAGCTCATTCTTTAAATACTCAGCTCTTCCATTTTTGAATGCATCCTCACTTGAATGGGATCTTTCTTTTTTTTTTTTTTTAAATCTTCTCCAGCAATGTTCTGTGTGTAACTGGCAAGGCTACCCCTCAGCCCAAGTACCAAGCATTCTGGGTGTTCTCTAGTGGAAAAAAAATCCAAACTACCTCACACATCTTGAATTTGAAAGCCGTTTTGGGTTTAACTTACTGGTCAGCTGTCCATCAGATACACAAAGAGGTAAAGACTGGAATACCTGCAATAATAAAGACTAGAGGCAATGGAGTGGATATCTTTCTAAATGTGATTCTTTAAAATGAGCTAATCAGAGATATGCTTGTGTATTATTTTTGTTCAGGTTTTGTACATATATTCATTTGTTACTGGCTTATGGTTCTTGAATTTTTTTAAAATGGCCTCACTCTCTCTCCTGGATTGGGTCTAATATAGTTAAAACACTGAACACAGCCTCTTTGACACAGCACTTAAAACAGTCTGGGCTACTTTGTCTTCCATAGGCACAAGGACATTTCTGACAGTGTTCTCAAGAACTGGACCAAATTCTTCCACTCTGTCACTTCTCATCACAGTAGTTCTTCTTTGCATCAATGCAGATTTGGACCTTTACTCCTTGCATTGAAGGAGATCAGGAAGCAAGTAAAGACCCTACATTGAGGACCTAGGAATAATATCATCTAGCCTCAAAAGTGCTTAATTTGATTATATTTTTGTCATACTGTTCAAACAGTTAGAGTCAAGAAATTTCAATAATTGCTAGCTATTTACTTATGTCTCAGTTTCAGTTCTTCATAATAATGTGAATTCTATTAATAATATGCATTCATGGTGCTGTCTGTAATTGTGCATTAATTAACATTCCTCCTAAAGCAATGTACTTTTTGACTACATAAAATTTTCCTTCCTGCCTGCACAAGGCACCTAGAATTTATAAGATACAGGAATTCAATAATTACTCAAGACTACCATCAACAAATTAATACAATTGGAGCATTTTAGTATCACTGAATAGGCAAGACTAAATCCTGAATGGAAAGGCCAGTCAGTTACCTGAAAAAAAGTAGATTTTATGCAGAGGAGGGTAGCAGCCTGCAAAGCTGAACACATGGCCTAAGATCTTCACACGAAAGAATATTACTTAATATACAATTGCATGGTACTTAGCATAACTAAACTTACCCTTGTGCTGAGCAAGGAGAGGTACATCTTAAGATAAACGTAAAATTATGAGGTTGCTCTTCCATAATACAGAGAACACATTCCTAAAGAAGGCCCAACAGTCCTAGAGGCAAACATGTGGCACATTTTAAATACTGCCATGTCAAAACCTTAGTCTCCACTTCTGGCAAGTGATCAGACACATTCTGCAGATTATTAAGAACTTCCTGAGAAGAATGGATAACAAATTTGACAGAAAATTCAAGGACTGATCATCATAACATAGCAAGTATAAAGAAAAGAAAACATGAGATTGGACTGGATCAAGTAATAGTCGATAGCACAAAGATTACAACTTATTACTGTGTAAATACTGTGGCTGGAGGCAAGTTAGTAATAGTCATATATGTCATTAGGATTTCTTTGTGGTAGTCCTGTAAATTATACATGGCCTGTTTTTAGGGAAATTACCTTCTTTGCACTCCTGTGGATTTTATGCCAAATGAAAACTCAAGGAAGCAAGCAGAATTATTCCTGCCTGTATAGCAATTTTAAGAAACAAGAAGGAGTTCCGTAACTGGGAAATAAAATCACATTACACCAAAATGAATTAATGCAGTCAAAATTAATGAAATTCCATTCTGTCCTGTTGCACCTCAGAAGGTATGCTTTACCTAACAGCTGCTGGGAGAGGGTTGAGAAGCTCCTTAATAAACACATTTACACACATTTTGGTGTGTGCGTGGTATTAGCCAAGTGCTTAAGAATCTCACTAAATTAAGACATCTGCAGGAACGATATACAAAGCTGTCAGAGTGCAGCATAGCCCGTATTAAAAAATGCTAATTGATATTAACTGATACGAATTAATAATTAATTAACATGCAAAAACCTCGTCACATTTAAAGAAGACATTTTCAAACCTTGGAATCCACTCAGATTAGATTACCATCTCTTGAGCAAGCAGGTTTTTTGACAACTCCAGCCAGAAATCCTTTCTTATTTCCAGGACATCAGTTTTTTCCTATCTGATTCAAGATTATTATCACCATTTAAAAATAAATTACCCAGTAAAATTATTTTAAAGTAACCAAATATTAGAAGATAATTTTTCAGTTAAGAGTTCATGAAAATCTGATTGACAGAAGTATGTGTGACAGGGCTAGAATCTTAGAATCATAGAATCACTGGGTTGGAAAAGACCTCTTAGATCATCGAGTCCAACCATTCCTATCTGCCACTAAACTATGTCCCTGAGCATCTCATCTACCTGTCTTTTAAATACCTCCAGGAATGGGGACTCAACCACCTCCCTGGGCAGCTTGTTCCAATGCCCAATGACCCTTTCTGTGAAAATTTCCTTTCTGGTAACTAGTCTGAACCTCCACTGGTGGAGTTTGAGGCCATTCCCTCTTGTTCCGTCCCCTGTCAGGAGAAGAGGCCAGCTCCCTCCTCTCCACAACCTCCCCTCAGGTAGTTGTAGAGAGCAATAAGATCATCCCTCAGCCTCCTCTTCTCCAGGCTAAACAACCCCAGCTCTCTCAGCCATTCCTCATAAGGTCTGTTCTTCAGCCCCTTCACTAGCTTCATTGCTCTTGACTCACTCCAGAGCCTCAACATCCTTCTTGTGGTGAGAGGCCTAGAACTGAACACAGCATTAAAGCTCCTATGACTGAGTGAAAATTAAGCTGACATAATACTATCTAACTCTGTTGCTCCATATCTGACCAGAAAATTCTCACGGGTTAACCTTGAACCAGGAGGCTTTATGACAGTTCCCCAATAACAAGTATGGAACCACTGTACCCTCTATAAATGAGATCATGTCCATTCTTGATTCAGATCAAATTTGTGCTGCTGGAAAGACAGGAGTGCATAAACCTCATTTCAATGACTGTGGAACCGCAGCCAATTGTAGTAAATGCTGGAGAATTTCTGCAAACAATAAACATACAGAACCTACAAGAGAGTGAAATTCATGCAAAAATACATTAAAGCCATTAGAAATATTTAAGAAATCTACATCGTAGAATAAAAAAATTCCAGTATTTCGAAAGAAAAAATGCAGCAAAAAGGAGCTCAGATAAAATAACAGCTCTGCCATATACGTTTTCTTTACATCAAATAAAAATAAATTTAACAAAATAAAAGAGCTCTACTTAGAAAAAAATGAAATTACCTAATTGAACATACTTGGGTGTAATTTCCAATGACTTTGTTACTCTGTCAGCAAGGAAGAAGAATACAACTTTAACCACTAGAACAGGCATGACCATATTCACACACTCAAGGTACGGCTAACAAAGTATGTCCCCTCTTCCAGACTGAGATACATTCCCATACCTCAATAAACAGAACAGAGCAAATCTTGACTTCAGTGTAAAGCCTAAATAAATAGCTGCACTTCCAGTATCTTTATAGGGTTTAGCTGGGACACCAATACTTTCACTTCATGACAAAGTGCAAGGGTACTGCATTTCTGTAGGTCTGACTTCCCAACAGATGATCCTTTGGATTGTGATTCCAAATTGTTCTGGATTCATTTTACATGCACCAAGCATGCTTCTGAGGATCACTTAAAAGGAGGAAGAGCTACCAGTTAAGTCCAAGTCTATGGTTCAAGAGACTCCCTGCTCAGATTATTTTCTCCTTTGGCACAGGATTTGACTCACTGTCTTAAATTTTTAATTATCCAGTCAAATTTTCTGTAAGAAAAACAACTAATGAAACAGAAAAAAACCCCAAAGCAAACACTTTTTCCTCCCTTAAATCAAAACCACTGTGCCAGCTTGGAACCACCTCATGACAACATGAGTCCAAGATGGAACAATGTCACAGTCACTTATGAGAAATCACAAAAAGTGAAATCAATATTTCATAAATGGGAAAGTAGAAGCCTGACAGTAAACCGAGGTCCTGTCAAGGTGTTGTTCCAAAACATGGATCAACTTGCCGGAACAAGCAACCAGAATACAAACAAAATTGTGCAACTCTTTTGATGTCCTTTTGGTGGCCCACCTAATTCACCTGCAGAACCGTATGAAAGGAGAGTGGTAAATTACTTTTGAAATGAACAGTGATCCATTTCCTACCCACTGTGTCATTTCTCAATGAATGTCTGTGGATTTGCAAAAGGAGCTCATATTTAGAAGTTAATGGTCACACACACGATACCAGTTTTCCTTCATACACACCTGGCCACAAGATCTTCTTATTTTCCTTCAGTTGTACCCCATTGTTCTTGCTCAAAATCTCACAGAATTTCCAAGGACTTGTTTTCTCCACTGGTGCTGCACTTTGCACCTCATACACATGGTTAGGAATCTTTAGCAACTTCAAGTTCCTTCTTCTAACATTATGAGCTGGCACTTCACTTAGCTACTGTACAAGTATGGTGAGTTACCACAATTGCCCTACTGTTACTGTCATAAAAAGCAATTACTATTCCTTCATTAATATTCAACAGTTGATAGCTTTTGATATATGCTTAAATTTTACTTTGTGAATTATTCTAAAAGACTGGAATTCAGATTTGGTTTTAAAAGAATTTTGGCATTTCAGATATAAGAGAAGTCTTTAATTTTAAATTTTATTTTCAACAGCTCACTCCATTTACAGTGATGCCCTCCTTAAAACACAATAAAATAGTGAACAGTGAAAATGGATGCTCTAATTTTCTTTCTAAATACATTTTTGAAAGAAAAGAAAATGTAATAGAAAGATAAAGCCTTCATAGAGAATTCCAACAATTATATATCCACAGCTACATTATAACCCAAAACTTTGCAAAGGCTTTGATTATTGAACCATGGCTGAAGTGAATAATTTGGCTTTCACTAAGAAAACAAGCACATTCATTCTCATGACAATGGAGAAAGGCAGTTTTAATTAAACCTTATCAAAAGATGAATAAAGAATAAACTCAATACCCATTCCACAGGACTCTATTTTCATCTGTTTAGTTTAAGCTTGCCATGTTCATGCAATAATTAAGCACTGTCCAAGGAATACTGGAGTTGTGTTAATGTTGGTAAGGATTTAATTAGTTCAATTATCTGGAGAGTACTGAAGGCTCAGCACAGTACCAATTTCTTCAGGCTTTATACATACCTCAGATCAAAATACATTAGACTGAAATATAAGCGAACAAAGAAAACTTACAATTTCACTTCAGTTGTTGAATGAGTGCGTTTAATAATTTTATTACCCTAATTTCAAAATGAGGTTTGAGAAATATGATATGTAAGCTGTGACTTACAGTCTTCCATATTAAATCTTCCTCCCCCCCGCCCAGTCAGCTTACAAACATATTTTAAACAAAATAAGTTCAATTTAGAAAAGAAAACCCAATACTTCTTTATACAGGGAAAAGTATAGTTCCTTTTATATCCTCCCCCCCTCAGCATTGTCTATGTATTTTATGTCTTTCATGGAAAGTGAGGCATTTAAAAAGCATTGAAAGCAGTGACACAGACAACTGTTTCAATCTGTCAGACAGCATGGACAGACATTTCAGAAAATAGAGCAGCCCCCCAGCGGCCTGACCTTCCTGGTGGGAAAGCGAGCACAGTGCGGTGCTTTACAAGCACGCCAACAAAGGAGTATATTTAGTTCCCCAAAATTCTGACACGCTTCTCACAGGAAAAAAGCAAACCAGGATGAGGCATCATCAACAAAGGGTAATTTCTAATTGGAGATTGCACTATTACCATGAAAGAAAAAGGAAGAGATGAAAAGTGAAAACATTACTTCACTACACAGACTGTCAGCATTGGGAGTGAACCTGGTTCCTATTTTTTAAAACTGTTCAACTCCATATTAGAACCCATTCAAGATGTGAGACCTGTGGATCTGTACATGAAGCTCCTGCTGCCTTCAGTGGGAACAGAGGCCAGGAACGGGAGCATTAGATCTCCTCCTTTGTGTTACTGTAATATTATCATTAGCTATTCTTTAGAAAGGATACTTGAATAAACAACATTAATTTCCCTGTAAGGCTTAAATAACACGTTTATTACTGCTGCAGTCTGTCCTTTGTTTTCCCAATACTGTGTTTTAGAGCATGAGTTCTTCATAACCAGTGAAGGCTGCATAAAGATGGCCTGCATGTGAGAAAGTCATATCAGTTTATTTCCTTGAGGAGCTAAGAACCAAAGGAGGATGTTATAATTTCCTTATGAAGCAATAAAAACTTATGAGTTAATATAATATAAATGTTATGAAACTGCATACTGCATTATATCCAGGTTGGATTCAAGCTCTCTATTTGCCTCTGTAGGCAGCCAAAAACTACTTTAGGGATAGCACTGCTATACTTCCCAGCAGTAAACACCATTTGGTAAACAATAACACATCATACCTTATCTTCTATTACGCATTATCAGTTATAAAAATGTAAACTCTTTAAGGTACAAATTGAACTAGTAAAAGATGGTGTGAACTGCACACTGAGTGACAGCTGATGCCTCATTTCAGCTCCTATTTTTGGCCAAAATTTGATCTACACTTCCAGTTTTCTCTTGGGTAAAAGAGAAAGGTAGACATTGAAATTCATTCACAGAATCACAGAATCACAGAATCACCGGGTTGGAAGAGACCCACTGGATCATCGAGTCCAACCACTCCCACAAAAAACTAAACCATGTCCCTCAGGACCTTGTCCACCCGTAACTTAAACACCTCCAGGGAAGGCGAATCAACCACCTCCCTGGGCAGCATATTCCAGTGCCTAATGACCCTTTCCGTAAAAAACTTTCTCCTAAAAAAAAAAATTTTTGTGATTTGATGAAAAAAAAAATCTGTGATTCTGTGATTCTCCCAGCTCATCTCTCAGGTAAGAAAAAAGAATGACGAAGTTCAGAAGAGATCTTAGTAGAGGCAGAACACTTTATCCCAACTAAATTTTAAAACACTACTTTTAGTTGGCAGGAAACTGTCCACTTGCTTAACAAAGAACTGCTTTGGAGAAGGCAGCAAGCATTTGGCTGCCTTAAGCCTAAGGGGTATCTGATTTTTATGCTCTCTCAACTCAAATAAAATTCTGTTTTTCTCCTAGTATGAAAACATTATGTGATATATGAGTTCGGCCAAGAAGTTTCAACTTTGTCTACACCAAAAATGGAACTTTAGAGCATTTTGTGCAGATAATGAAAAGAAATTATACAGTTTTGCAGTGTAAGTGATTTTTACCACAGAAATTCCCTGCTGTTGTGTTAGCAAAGAGGAATATTTTGAGTCTTTTTGTTTAGAAGATCTTCAAACAGACAGTAGTGTGTAAACAATCCCAAAGTACATAACTTTACTAGAACAACCTCCAGTCTGTGAGCAAGGGCTTCAGAAAGGCCCCTTCATCAGATTTCCCTTCTGCTCTTGTCCCTGAACAAAGCCTTTGCTGACAATACTGAAATCTCCTCCTTTCTTTGGATTAAAACCCCTTTGCAGAAGTATGCAAATGCTATACCGGTTTCCCTTGCTGAGGCTACTCTAACCCAGCTATCTTTTCACTGTCTATTTTACTCCAGCAGACCATCCTATTGGCTGACAAGGAGACCAGCCTTCCAATTCAATATCTTTCACAACACTGACAGTTGGATGCCCGGGCCTGCCATGAACTCTAAAAGGAGCTCATTTAGTCATAATTAACTATTCCCTGCATATTTCCAAAGGTATGGTAACTGTGCTAAAAGCCAACAAGTGAAGCATTCATTCTTGTTTTCTTTTAAACTTATTTTTCCACAGCAGTCTCTTTCTCTCCCCTTCCTTTATTTTTCTTTTTTTTAAAGAAAAAAAATCTTTTCCTTCTTTCTTTTTTCTTTCTTTTCCTCCTCCCTGGAAACATTTAGAATAAAGAAAAGGAAAGATGTTGAGATAGGGAGCTGCAGAAAACTGTGATGTACGCAGTTCAAAAGGCAAAGTCTGACATATGATACAGGATTCCATGGCGGCACTGAGCTATTCAGCTAAGTAAAACAGAAAGAAAAATGAAATTAGTAGAATAAAGCAATGACATTAATACAGGATGATAGACATCCTATTTGGGTAACAGGGAGTCATGAATATACGTTTCTAATTCCTTAGACACGGTGATAAGGGATCTCTGTTTCCATTAACATCAGAGCATATGTACCTGACCAGTTTAAAATCTTCAAAAGTCATGCAAATAACTTTATATGCTTTATGCTTGTGCCAAACCCCCGCCTCTCCCCCCAGACACATATAAAGACCAAGTTCCTCTACAGGCCATAGGGGTTCTCACAGGAATTAGGTATGATGGATCCTGCCCTATAGACAGACCACATTAACCACTGCTGAGACGGAAAGCCTCAGGAAGCTGACACGGATTATTTACCTTAAAATGGCAGCATGTGACCTAATGTCTGCTCTTATCTGTTTTCTGGTTTAGGTTAAATGAAGGAAGACCTGACAGCACTCTCCATTTACTTTCTGACTTTGTGCCTGCTGGAATTCTGCCTTTCAGAAACTTTGGGACTTAGAAGATACCTATCCATCATAAATACACATTGTCTGTGTAGAAAAGCAGGTGATGACAAATCTAAATCTCTTCACATTCCTATCTCCTTTCCACTTGGATGTGTACCAAGAGCAAGGAAATCACCCGCTCTTGCAAAGAATCCGCAACAGGGCTCAGGGGTGAGTTTGCGTGTAGGGGTGTTAACATTGCAAATTCAGTAACTGTGCCAAAGGGCCAAACACAGCACAGAGGTTCCTTATTGTTATGCAGCATTTTTCCAGTGCCACAACATGTGGCAGACTTCCAAGAACAAGGTAAGACCTGTGATCTGCAGAATTTACATTGTAAGGTTCAAGTGTAATGTAAGGAAAAAGTTAATACGCAAAGAAAGAGATAAGGGAGGGCAAATCTTCAATTAGGTCATGGCACAAGTCTTTTTACTTATGTTGTTATATCTGTGATTCTGCTTGCACTTTTTAGTATCATCTACCTACCTTTAGCAAATATCCTTATACTACATTTGCTTTAAACTTGTAGAATATTTTAGAATAAAAAGACTTCACAATTTTTCTTTCTGCAAACATTAGAGTACAACTACTTTTTGAAGAATCAGTCTTCATATTAAAAGAGTAAGCTGAACAATAATGTTAAAAAAATCCTTTTCTCTTCCCTTTATTTCGAGACTACATCAAATGTGTGGATCAATGTGGTTTGTAACAGCAGGAAGAACACTCTAAGAGCCAAACTGACAAGCTGTTTCTGGAAATCTTAATGAACTATTTTATCATCGTGGTCTGGGATTTTTGTTTTCTTAGGGCAGGAGGTTGTGGGTATGTGTTTGTTCAACTTCTGTCCACTATCATGATCATAACACACAGTAGATTAAAAATGGAAATTCAGAACATCCAGGAAAATCTTTTCCCAATAGACCCGAGATTAAAATTTTGATGCTTCCATCATGTTAGTATGAAACTATGCTTGGTTTTGTGCAAATAAAATAGGTGAGAAACTTCACATACACAGAAGTTTTGTAGGTTCACCTGGTCTGCTATTTTTGCCTGCAGTGTTCTGTGCACATTTGAGCAGCATAGCTTCCTTCAGTCCTGCAGCTGGAGGTCCTCTGCTACCTGAGGGACATGGTTTAGTCTTTGATAGGAATGGTTGGACTCGATGATCCGATGGGTCTCTTCCAACCTGGTGATTCTCTGATTCTCTGATTTTATGATTTTTAATACCTACGCTTATATAAGGGCCCTCACACTCAGACTGAGTTGTATTTACTCTCTGCCTTCTACAGTTATTCACAGAAGAACAACTCAATTTCTAAATCACTCTGCTCCACTGAGGCACATTTTAGATGTCTTTCTAAATCCTCAGGTGTGATGCTGTTTCTCTATCCTGCATTTAGGAGTCTGGCAGAGGAAAAGGTGGACTATGTCCTGCTGTCTGGTGACATAAGCAGTGTTATGACTTATTAATAGTGCTCCTACTTTCGATATCACACAAACTGGTGCAGTAGTTTCCCAAAGAACTGTGAGGTTTGGAGATGATTTTGGGAAGTGATTGGTACAGCCTACGTAAGAGAGCAAGTCCAGGACTTGAAAATTCATAAAGTCTCAGTTTTTCAGTTCTCTGAGAAAATATGGCAAGGGTTAATGATCCAAAAGCAATGCTCCATCTGCTAAGAAAATCAAAATCAAGACTTATGTGTAAAGTTTCTGGTCAAGGATTTTGACAGGGTCAGGTCAAGAAACCTTCTATGTGCCTCAATCTATCTAAACATACCTCGTCAAAGAGTTAGAAACATATGTAAATAGCTTGTGTGGTATTTAAGGTAGGGGTAGGACGTAGTATAAAAAAACCCCATAAAACCGGTGAGGTAAAGTCTTAGAAAAAGATTTGGAGAGAGACAGTTTAGTTTACTGCAGCCCATGCTTAACAACATAGATGGAAAAAAAGATTAAAAAGTGAATGATATTGAAGTCAAAGTGTACAGACATACTAATAAAATTACATGGCCCAATCCTAGGTTCAACTTAGGGATTTTTTAATGCTGTCCTATTAGTTTGAAATATAATACATAAACCAAGAGTTGAAATGTTATGGATTGAACCACAGTTCATCTGCAGCTGCTCACGTTACACAGACTTGTTTAGATGACCTCAGGCCTCCCTGGATTTTTCCAACACTCTCTGCACATCCACACATCCCTACAAAAAGAGACACAGGCAATTCATATAGCAAGTGTTTTTACACACAAGGAATGATAAAAGCAGCCACTGACATGGAACACGAACCATGTGCTACAGCCTCTTCCTAGATAAAAAGTGATTCATAAACTACACAGAATGCATACCAGCAAGTTCCAGTGATTTCTCAGAATTTGGGGGTAGAAAAGATGCACAAATCAGTTTATGAATATGCAATTCTCCCATTCACTGCTCCTGCCTGATCTTCCCTAGGAGGAAAACATGATTCATTTAGGCTAGAAAAGTCAAGATTTCAGTGAACAACAAAAACTGTACGAATAATAATTCTGAGGGACAGTAAGGCATTTACCAACTCCTTCCTGGCTACTACTCTTCATTTCAATTATGAGGTTCGTAGAAGCTAAGAAAACACTGAGTCAGTTTTGAAAAACCCAAAGTTGGCAGGTTAAAAAAAAAAGAAACTAGGAATAATGGTTAAATTCTTTCTCTGTTTCAGACTATACTTCTTTTACTTGCCAGAAAATGTAGATACGTGGGAAGTACTAGTTGTTTAACTGTGTTTTTCTAATTCTGAGTGATAACTTCTTTGGTCATGAAACTAAGACATGCACAGGTCACAATCCTGTGTCAGACACATTCTTAGGAAAGAGCCCATCTGCACTTGCCTGACTTCCTAGCCAAAACATCTTGGTTCCAAGCAGCTGCTGTTAGATGCTGACAGACACTATAGCCACCACAGGTCCCTCAAATATATCTCAGGGTTAAAGTCTAGCAGGTCTGCCCAGGGTTTACTGATCCTTGTCTTTACTCCACTGAGCCAATGGACGTGGAGATTTCCTGGACAGCTTGCTCTTTTCCCAACAGAATTCTAAATCTCAAACTCTATTCAAATAATTTAAAGGTATATCACTTCCCCAAACAAAGCACCAGAGCAGACAGTGAGTAACAAATACCTTCTGAACTTTTCAAACTCATTTCCAATTTTTCACTTAAATAGTAATTGGGCATCTGGAAAGCCACCATGGTGGGAAATTTTCTTCCATGAGATCTGCATAGAGGGTATTTTTATTCCAATATTCTGCTCTCTTTATCGAACTTTGCAAAGGACTGAGTGTGTGCATTCATTAGCACAGACTGTGGCAGTCAATATTCACACTGTGTATCTGTAAGAAGTTTGCACTAAAAAGTTATCTGAAAGGTAAAGAATGTCAGTGTTTACAGTCCTTTAGTAACTTTTCTTTTTGGCAAACTAGCAGACTGCTAGTGCTGAGCTTTTTATATGAAATACAAAACTCAGAAAACACTCATCTATAAGTTTTTGTACAAATATTTTGATTAAGAAACTCATTTTAAAAAATCTGATTCTGATTCACGTTAGGCAGAGAAAGGGAAATTCAACAGCCTGTGGTTAGTCAATAAAGCAAACATTGGCTACTCCATTACCAACTCCAAAACTTTGATGGGTGGAAGAAAATGAAAGTTGAAAAAAAAAAATCATCAAAGATCTGAACACTAAGCAAACATTCCTCAGCATTCAACCAAGAGACTGCTTAGGCATGAGCTGCAAACTTCTGAGAGAAGTACCTGTTTAATATATAAAAGACAAAATTCTTTAACAGGAAGAGATATAGTTTGCAAAACAGTTCTTCAGGAACAGCTTGCAGCCTTTAAATCTCATTTACTCGGCCTGAGATGGTATTGTTGTGTCTATGTTAGTTTTGATAAGGGAGACAGCCCTACTGCCATTGAAGTCAATGGCATTCCCGCATTGTCTTCAGGAGGAGCAGAGCTAGACTCAAAACCTCACAAAGACACCATGATAAAAGACTCTGGAAGGTAGCATGTTCCCATCTTATTTTCTGAACATTTCAGAAAAAAAGTCTCTGGGAAAAACAATCTGTACAGCTCAGTTCTACTGATATGCAAAATGTCTTTTATATCAAAATACAGACTAGAGAAGCAAATGAATGCTTAGCAACATTAATAGCCAGGGGCAAGCTAAACTGCCTGGGATGAAAAATTTGCCTGCATTTTTACCACTACAGAATGCCTTGATGAAGACTAAGCATTTTGCAAAGCTGGTATTTTTAATTTAAGATCAGCAGACCCTATAGTCTTCACTTCAGATTAAATTTTATACACTAAAACTAAATGCTTTACTTATTTTTTAAATCCACACTTTCTAAGGGCATGTAGTCTTTCTGGAAATGAAATTATATCATGCAACTGGAATTGCATTTTATGCAGTCTGAGTAAGCATTAAAAATGAGCTCGGTTATAATTCATCTTGCAACAGAAACATGTCTTTTTACAACAGCAGCTTGCAAAAAACCCCAACCCCACTGCGTCCAGAAAACAAAACACTGCCCATGTTAATAACGAATGCAGCTCGTATCTATCACACTCTGTTAAATTGCTAAAATTGCCCAGATAAACCATTTGAGAGTATGTCAGGTTTAATTAATACAACATGACCTGATCACTTCCACAGCTGGGAAGAAAGAAGCTGGCATTCTTTAAATCCAGAGCTCAGCCTGGAGATTATGCTAAGTTGATTCATTCATAGTCCACACTCCTCTGCACATGTCAGGAGGACAGCATTTGTCCCCTCTAGTGATAAACAAATTATACATGAAATCAATTGCACTTCACAATAATTTTCCCTACTGGGTATTATCTTTCCTTCTCTGCTCCCTCCAGTTAAGCTTGCATCCTGTAACTTGCTAATGAGCTGGGGGCTTTCTGTTCCAGGTGGCACCCCCTGCCTCGAAGTCATGACATTTCCCATTTCGAATGCTGCTGGCATTTTTCGACAGCTCCTGCTAACTAGCCTTTTTGACCTACACTAAGAGGAACTCATCTGATCGAATCCTCTAACCTGCCAATCATGCCAGCAAATGATCTTCACAGTCACTCCCAAGGCGGGGGAGGTGTGTGTGTGTGGAAAGGAGAGCAAGAGAGGGGGAGCAAGAGAGAGAGCTAGTGAGAGAGTGATGGAGTAGGCAAGCAGACAGCTTCTGCAGCTACCTAATGAGAGTACTTTAAGTCTCTGAAGCAGCTGAAACATTGCAAAACTGGTGGGAAAATTAGGACAGAACTGAATGCCTGGCGTTATAATTACTGCGTTCCATCCTGAGATCATTTTGAGAGCAATACCTTTGAGATGTGCCATTTTCTGAAGAACACAAGTTAATTTTACCATATAAATGGGAAATAGATATATTTTTCCCTGCCACCATCAATATTCAAACCTCATAATTCTCATCTGCCAAATGGCGTTCTTTGCAGAATTAATTAGGAACTGTAAGCTTGTTAAATGAATGTCTTCACCCAGGATGATTATGAATATTTTTTGTTGTTGATGCAAGCCATAAATAGCATTTTTAACCTAATTTAAATGCTGGCAACATTTATTTACACCTCTGTATTTACAAGTGTCTGTATACAGATGTATAAAACAACAAATAGAGTATCTACACAGTGTAGATGTAACTTTGTAGGTTGGAAGTAGGCAGAGTCATGATAATGATTAGGTTGTTTTGATTTTGTTTGTTTTGTGATGTACAGATTTCTTACTGCTGAATCTTTCAAGCACACAAGGACAGATTTAATTGTGTAGCTTTTCTTTGTCTTCAGATAACTAGTTGTGTTCTCAATCCAACTTAGGTGGAATATAAGATAACTAGATTTTAATACACATGCAATGCACATACTGAGTAAGAGAGGTATTAAAAGCAATTGTACACTAAAAACTTCTGGGAGAAAACGTAAATAAAAAAGGCTTACATCATGAACAGGCCTTATGAGGAACAGCTGAGAGTGCTGGGGTTGTTTAGCCTGGAGAAGAGGAGGCTGAGGGGAGACCTCATTGCTCTCTATAACTACCTGAAAGGAGGTTGTAGAGAGGAGGGTGATGGCCTCTTCTCCCAAGTGACAGGGGACAGGACAAGAGGGAATGGCCTCAACCTCTGCAGAGGAGATTTAGGCTGCACATTAGGAAAAAAATTTTCACAGAAAGGGTCCTTGGGCACTGGCAGAGACTGCCCAGGGTGATGGTTGATTCACCTTCCCTGGAGGTGTTTAAGGCACGGGTGGATGAGGTGCTGAGGGGCATGGTTTAGTGTTTGATAGGAATGGTTGGATTCGATGATCCAGTGGGTCTCTTCCAACCTGGTTATACTATGATTCTATGCTGTTACTGTATTGTTACAATACAGATGCTGGAAAATATAATGCACAATCACTTGTTCTATTAATGTCAAAAGACAGTTACAGAAATGGTTGTCCAGAAGTAATAGCAGGGTACTGTAGGCAGAGAATTATCACCCATAATTAGTAATTCAAAATACATATATGCTCCAAAACATTAATAATTTATAATAAGACCACAAAATTATGGAAATAGCCAATTTTGTTTCTGCTTAAAATATCTGGAGATATTGTTTAAATGTTATTCATTTTTATTCAAGAATTTAGTATTTTTTCTTATTTTTGAGGGTTTCTTCCCCAGACTTTTCATAGCAATTTAACAATAGGAGCATGTGGGAAACCCATCCACCTTCATCTCTGCTTATGGGGCAGAATAAGTTAATACATTTTTATTAACTGAGTAGCAAACTATTGCTGCATTTTCAGGTGAGTACCTTCCCAAAACTAGGAGCATTCAGTGCACTGGTACTTTAACAGCTGTTGCCTTCAGAGCCAATTTTGCACTGTTTGGTTTAGTGTCTTTGCTTCACAGAGAATCACAAAATGCAAAACAGCAAGACAAAGCTTGCACTCCACAGAAACAATTCTGATATATGGCATTACTAAAATTTGGGTTTTGGCTGTAAGTAAAATATTCCATTAATTCAGAATGCTGCAAAGGATGCCTGAGAGGTGATGACTCTCATTAGCTTTGCTGTCTTTCTGGGTTACAGGCCATGTGTCAGCACTGGAAGCCTCTGCATTGTGTGCAGACCTCAGTTTCTCCCATTCAGTGGTTCCACTTCTCCTGTTAGACAAAGCCTAACTGAGGAGTCACGTAAGGAAATAATCCTAAAGGAGAGGTGACTGTCCATGGCAGAATAGGGAGAGTTTAGACCAGCTTTTGCTTCCCTCCCAGTCATTGTCATTTATACGCTGCCCTGTCTGCATTCAAATGTCACCCCAGACTATGAGCCCACTGCAACTCAAATGGCCTTTCATGCCTAGACACTCCTAAAAGCATCAACAGACCACAAAGACTGTCCAGTGGGAATCACTTGCTATCCTAATATTAATAATACAATATAGTGCACTTGAGGCACAGAGGATTCCACCTTCAGGATCCTAAAATTAAGAACAAACAAACTGAAAAGACAGATAAACAGCAGTGCAAGTGAGCACATGCATTCAGGCAAACACCACTAATGCCTTTCATACAGCGTAAGTAACTATTAAATTAAAAACTTCTACACTAAAAGTTATTTGCAAATGAGCCTTCACAGTGCTGAAGGCAAGTTATCATGCATAAAAATGAACTGAAAATAGGCTCCAGACTATGCAACGGACAAGAAAATATGATGTTGTCCCTTAACAAAAGCTATATATGATAGTAGTGATGCCTCCTGTTTCTTCTGACAGCTCCACAGATGATTTGGCCGTGAAACACTGCAACTTAAAAAAAATATCATGCCAATAGATATGTAGCTACTAATTTCACACAGGATAATATCAAGCATATAATTGCAAAGAAAACATCAATGTCTCTTAGTCATGGAGGTACGAAATACTTGCCTAACTAAGTACAGTAGGTAACAAATGTCAAATCCTCCTCTTTCCACTCTGCTTCCTTCCTTTCCTCCTTCTTCCTTCATCCCCCCCAAAACTTCCAAACTACCTCTTGTCCCAGAACGCTGCCCTTGATTTTGGAAATCCTGTTCCCACTTATTCCCATCTCTTTATCTCCAGGCATAGACACTGTCCTGGTCTTGAAGTCTACACACCAGACAGGCTTTCAGCACTGGTATTCAGCTGGTTTAGCAAGGTCATGAGGCGTGTTTCACTGATTCGCTTTTCATACCTCTATGCATTAGGTTACCAACTCTAAATAAGGATTTATCACAAAAGCCATAGACTATATTACACTACTTACACTGACTGCAATTAACCAACAGTGTATTCCATGTGACAACAGACAAGGCAAGCTATTACAGTACTGACAAAGGAATACCACCAAATCTATTTTGAAGTCCCACAAACTCCGTGATTGGGTGGTGGGTTCCCTTTACTACTGCATAATGGGGGAGCTGATGGTCTTCTGTATGGACAGTTGTTTCATCTTCAGTCCCCACATGTCATTTAAGTGAGAAGACAGCCCTGCACTGGCCAGCTATTTGTTCGGTCCACTTCACTCTCAGTGCAGAGACTACTGAATACATGAGAATTTTCTTTATGGCTGAATAGAGGGCAAAATCCAGTCTATTTTCAGACCAATAGGAACAAGATAATAAATTCTTAGATACCAACAGGAGAATGTAGTCCAATGCCTGGAGTTCTTCCTTTGTGCATTAAATTTAGGGCATATTCTAACAGTGTGGTGATCTTATTCTTTGACATTAAGTAAAGCACGGCTGGAACAGACTCATAAAACCATTTTGTTGTTAACATACAAAAATAATGGCACTAAAAGCATTAGAGCGCAAAAAAGTATCTTGGATCCTGCAGTTATCTTTTACAGCTTAATACTAATGTAACATTTTACAAAATTGATGTTACAATTTCAACTCAGTTTAGTACTGTCATTACTAGACTCAAACCCAAATTGCTTTCAGCTGCCCACCACAACTGCATCTGATTAGCCTTCTCATGAAAGCCAATTTATGCAAATCCAGTATTAGTTAAATAATTAAACTGACCCTCAACATTCATGTGTAGACATTGTCTGGCACTAAGACGTAAAAGAAATTTAAACCTCCCATCTTCAGTGCTTAGGCCTCCATCTTTTCAACTGCAGCAGCACAATGACTGTTTGTATACATCTATTTGAATCCATCTATTAAAATAAAAGAAGTGCATTTAGAAAATGAAACTGTTAACTGTTCTGCTTTTCTCCCTCAAATCAGGTTTTTCCTGAATTTCAAGACCTCACACCTACAAAGCATAACCACTGGCCACTTTTGGCTTTTGATTAAATCAACAATGACAAAATCTGGCTGACATATATTAACTCAGTCCAGAATTTATCTTTTATGCAGACCTTTCTCCATTGTAATTACTACAGTTTTATCCCCTGGAACTGGAGAGATGAAGACTTAGAAGCACAGTATATTTTCCATGGTGATTCAGGACATTTTCCGGTGCCCAGGACAGAGTAAGTGCAAGGGAGTAGAAAATGAAAATGACTTTTCAATACTGACTGCTAGACACATACACTGTTGGACAACAGCTTCCCTGCAGGTCAACTAGAACAAAGCAGGCAAAATTTATGTTCCTACACAGCAGTGCTGAAAAGTCACTTTTACACATTTTGTAAATGTTAAACTGAAGATGACAAACAAAAAATAAACTATTTGGATGGGGATGGATGCAACAACAGTCATGTCTCTATCTAGCAAGGACAAAAAGGTAATTTTACGTAATGATTTTGTGCTGCTGATCATCCCTGGTCAGAAGTAACCAAATCACAAGCATTTTTGCCATTACAGTGGTAATGGTCACCTCCTTCAGTTTTATTCTGTTTTACACAGCTGAACCGACCTGAATGATGCCATTGTCCCTTCGATTGGCTGGGCTAGTGTCAGTTGCTGGCTTAAATGAACACAGAAGAAAGAACTCAGCATTCTGTGATTTAAATTCAGGATTGTTCAGATGCACATGCATGTGGTGAAGCAATACAAATAAAGACCACTTTTTGTTTTGCTCCAGTGAATTGTCAAAGAGATTTAGAAAGCCAGGGGATATCATTATGGTAATATAGGTTAAATACTTTAAAAGCATATGGAGTAACCATCCTGAATGAAGCTGTCCCTGCCAGCTCCTGGAAGCAGACAATAGGTCAGAAACACATCTCATGTCTCTGGTCCACCAGTGGGAACTGAGAATTATAAATCACCAAAAGAAAACATCACACACCATCTTGTATCATGTAATGCCTTTTCTTTTCAATTACAATTTGACTCATCCTTCTCCAAAGAAGAACAAGCTCTAGCCATGTATTCCACTGGCCACAGGAAAATGCAACTCTAGAGTTTCTTATGGTCCATTCTCGTCTCAAAATAATACCTGTAGAGATGGGTGAATACAGTACATGATATATCTCAACAATACATGTAGAAGTGGGGAATGCTTCCACAAAGATGCTTCCTGCCTATGGGGAAAAAAAATGCTAGTGAAAGACATCAGGCACAAAATAAAAATGTTTTGCTTTATCACAAACTCTAAAGATGCTTGGCTACAACTAAAAGATTTCTTTCATTTCTTCCCCAAAGGCCCCATCTAATTCACTGCTGACAGATTGTTGTGTGTAAACTGGAGCTCATTACCACGTATCTGCTAATTCTCTCCAGTAGGGAGCAGTCTCAGAATTGACCTTGATAACTTCAAATGTCAGCTCTTTCCCCATGGGCACTGAAATAATGTGTTGTCTCTCTCCTGCAGCCTATGACAATGACACAGTGTAGTCCACAAAGACCCTATTAGCAGTCTGGGTCTGACAGGGATTATCTAGGTTTTCAGAAACATGTCCTATGTTACTGCTATTTCAGGGAAGTTGTTTTTTATTTGTACACAGCTATGCTGCAGACAGACAGCTGAAGCACTACAATATTTCAAAGACATTTAGAAATTCTCAGGGATGCACCAGTGTCTTCAGCTGTTCCTAACAGCTATTTCTGAGGGCAGCAGACAAGCTTTAACAAATGATGATGGGGCCATTTAAAAGTTACTGCCTTTAGCCCCTCTCCCTCAATAATCTGCCAGAAATTCCTGCTTCCAAAATTGGCAGCTGCTGATGTTTGCCCATGTCTCAGCCACTCCTGTGCAAAATCCAGTCTCTTTGCTTTCCAAACCCTAAATAAAGGTGGATTTAATTCAGTGGGTGCACTATTACGGCAGTAACTTCTGGCAAGCACATAGAGAGAACAGCAGGAGGCAATAATTTCTTTAAAGTGTCACAGCAAGATTCAGCACTCTATAGTTTATTTTGTATTCTGCCCTGAAACAAAGGAAATTAGGAACACTTGGAAGGAAGAACCAGACACCAGACACAAGACAAGAATTTCCTTCAACGCCATTGAGGTTCTGGAGATGGTTGAAAATAGTTTACTGTTTGGATTTTTTGTGCATGTCTTCTAATAAATACTTTTACAATTTATTAATGTATAAAAATATATAGAATAGATTAAAAAATAGCAGACATACCCCTCCACACATATCAGAGGATTTAGAGAACAATTATCTACATTTTTTCCCTTTCACAGCTTCCTGATGGATACTGGAATACCTGAAAATTCCAGCCCTTCCTAACTTACTTACCACCTCTATATATGCATAAAGTTAGTTCAAGATGATGGGTAAAATACATAATTACCTGACTGGTCCAAGAGACAAGCTGTAAGTATTTGTTTGCCTGTTTTTTTCATAATCAGATCTATTGGCACATCTTAATTTGCCTTTATTCCTACTAGCTGTGATATTATCTGACTGTACTTATTGACATTTTAACAGCTTGTAGTGTTTGTCTCCTCCCTCTAACTCTACTTGTCTCGTTTACCTGTTAACTTCACAACCCTTGAGAGCTACGGTAATTTTTCTGCTTGCTTTTCATGCCTTTTTTTGCTTCACCAAGCCTTGTGAAGGGAGACTTTAACTCAGTATCTTGTAATAAACACCCCTTCATTAACACTACTATCCTGCTTACTACAACTCTAGTCTTCTACTAGAATAACTGACTCATCTCCTGACTCATCCATGTTACTGACTGAACATCCTACTTGCCAGTCACCACTCAACTACTTAAAATCACAATCACCTGCTATTCCTCAGAATGGTTTTGATTAGAAAAGACCTTTAAGATAAATAGAGTCCAACCATCAGTCCAGCCGTATTACATCCAGCACTAGACCATGTTCTCCAAGTCCCCAACATCCATGTATCTTTTAAACACCTCCAGGGATGGTCATTCAACCACCTCCCTAAGCAGCCTATTCTCATGCTTGACAAACTTTTCAGTAAAGAAATTCTTCCTAATATCCAATCTACATTTCCCCTGACAACTAAGCTTTCACAAGATCTCCTTTTCATGTTATCAAAACTGCAGTCTTTTTTTTCCCAACTCTTTTCATTCTCCACACAGGCTCTTATTTCCTCTTGCTTGGTGGTGTGATCCCTTTAAAAGTTTCCTCCCATCCTAACAATTCCTTACCCAAGTCCAGGTTCCATGTCCACATTCCTTCTGCCTTCTCTGCTATTCTAGTTTAATCTCTTCAGTTTCCAGCCCTCTACACTGTACAAGAGGACCTCTGATACTAACACTCCTTCAGTACTATCTGTGGTCCTTAAATCACAAGCCAAATACTAAATCTTCTATTGCACTGTAAGCACCTAACACAACAAGGTCCCAGTCACAATGGAACACTGTAATGAACAGTGTATACATGTCACAACTTAACATTTGTTAAGTGCCTCCAGATCTTATAGAACAGAACCTTTCATTGTGTATTAACGTTGTGATAGAGTAACCACAACAGCAAGGTATGTCAAAGGCACATGTCTCTTTCTTTCTGCATTACATAAATTTAAAAAGGTTTATCTGTATCTGCTTAAACAGATATTCAACAAGAATGATCAAACACTTTTCTACTATTTCATATGCTCACTTACAAATACAAACTTCCTACCACATATTGTATAATAGAGAGATACATTTGTTTGGAAGCAATAGAAAAGAGATTCTGAATGTGAGAAATGAGATTCTGTATGTAACCTTCCACACAATGTCTTTAGCACAGATGGGAACATTCTGCATTTACTTTAGATGGATGGTATGCCATGTTAGAACAGACAAGGTTGAAGAGATGTCTGCAGGGACACAGCCTCAGGAAAAAGGAGGGATTAGCTTGTCTATAAAGATGTAAACAGACTGCTCTGGGGCAGCCACATTTCTGATATTAGAAAATTTTATATGGTTTGCTGGCAAAGAGCATGTGCAAAAATTGGGGCTGGCTGTCAAGATCAAAATCTATTAATTTCAGTTTTTCAGTAGTTGCTGCCTGTCAGGTAAACAGCCTCCATAACATTATAGGATTAAAAAAAATTGCATAAGCATACAACAATAAAACTGAATAGAATTCATTAGAGAAAATTACACCTGATACTATAAAAAGCAGACTTAGCTAAAGAAAGACTTCACAGGACTATCAACTACATTTATATAAAATTGTTTTCAAATAGGTACACAAGCAGCATTTGCATTTGTCTTAGCTTCGAGAACTTCCATGACAAGTTGTTATAATGGGAAGCACCCATGGCTTTAAAAAAAAGGGGGGGGGCAGGCCTAAGTTTTTTAATTAAATGGATCTGCATTTTGGGTATTTTGTGAGACGCACTGAGTATAGAACCATTTAGAGAAGCATAATAAGCAAAGCACCTATGTAAGAGAATACTGCTAATCTGGAAGAGTCTGACAAGGGGTAATTCCAACTGAACAAATACTGGATTGATGCATACAGGCAGAAGAGTGTTAATGCCATGATACAGCAATCATTTCATTACTTTAAGTTAGTAAATAGCCTTTCTACCCAGGTTCTGTTCTACTGTTAGAATACCTGAAGTCATACTACACACTTTTTCACTCCTGAATAACTAGGGTTAAAAAGATAGGATATTGAATGAAAGCCAAGCAAGAACAAAGTCAGTTCTAGAAAATCTAGTGATGTAGATCAAATTCATTCACTCGACAGCACCCCTATCTCTATCAAAATCATCCTTCTGCCATCAGGGCTACCAAACCTACTAAATGAATCATTTTTCATCCTTGCCCCAAAGTATAACAACAAAACAGATATTTTATCTCACCATATCTTCCCAGGAGAAAAAAAAATCAGCCCAAATTAAAGGCAACCTAGCGTTTAATTGCGAACATCAACTTGAGCAATATTTTCAACCTGTCAGTGACACTGATCCTGCCCAAAAGGCCACGGACTTGCACTCCTCGTATTGATCATCTATAATGCAAAACCAAAATATCTGCTTGAATATGAACAATTGAAGAACTATGGAGTTGAATTTTATGTTTTGTTTCTCTAAAGAGGAAAAAAAAAGTACAGAGTATTTTCAAAGATAGACCTTCCAATAACCACATCTTACCTGCATTATCTGTTGTGAACATAGGTATTCTTCAGTGTTTGCTGTTTGATACACCTTTACCATAACTATTGTTTTTTCCGAAGACTCTCATGCTTTCTCCAGTCTCTGGTTGTAATCTTACATTTTGAACACTAAAAATAGAAGACACTGAAAAAAAGAATGCCAGTTCAGAAAGTTTGGGGTTTTTTTCCTGTAAAAGTAGTAATTTCAAAATAACTAATTAACATATATGGCAAACACAACATTGAGAAAATATCTAGAGCTTTTACATATACCACCTATTTAAGCAAGTAAGCACTGATAAGTTTCCAAATGGAAAGAATTTACATGCATTATGATGGAAGATGCAAACATTCTCAGTTGGATCCACCACCACTACCTCTCCCCGCCCCAAAAAAACCACCAAACCCAACCTGTTTCCAGTGGAGGGTGTGTTCAGTTGTTCGTCTTTATATTGCTAGTAAGGTTGCAGGCAACCTCAGGCTGTGTGACTGCTAATCTGCTAGGGGGCAGGAATGCTCAACAGAGAGATCTGTACAGGCTGGATCAGTGGGCAAAGGTAAATTGTATTAGTGCTGGAGCGTGTGCAAAGAAGAGCAACAAAGCTGGTGAAGGGTCTGAAGCATAAGTTTTATGAGGAGTAGCTGAAGGAACTGGGGATGTTTAGCCAGGAGAAAACGAGGTTGAGGGTAGACATTATAGGTCTCTACAACAACCTGAAAAGACGCTGCAGTGAGGTGGGTGTTGGTTTCCCCTCTCAGACAGCAAGTAATAGGACAAAAGAAAATAGTCTCAAGTTGCACCACATGAGGTTTAGATCGGATAGCAGGAAAATTTTTTTTGCCAAAAGGGTCATCAAACATTGGAACAGGCTGCCCAGAGAAGTGCTTGAGTCGCTCTCCCTGGAGGCTTTTAAAAGACGTGTAAATACAGTGCTTAAGGACATGGTTTAGTGGTGGACTTGGTAGTGCTAGATTAAGGATTGGACTTGATGTTCTTAAAGGTCTTTTCCAACCTAAAATATTCTATCACTCTATATGATTCATATATTCCATTTCAAAATTTTCTCTCTCACGGCATCTATAAACAAATTTGAACGTGAAAAAATCACAATGCAGCAAGGTTTTTCATTAGTTTGACATTGTGTACTACATCTTCAAAATCCTAATGCCAGTAGAACTGAGATGTTTTGTTTTACTTCATTTTATAATTAATAAAGACCACTAGGCTTGTTAAACTATCCCAGCAACTCAAAAAGCTATTACATAAAGCAAGCCCCTTCTGCATGAAGTATAAGAAAAAATGAAGATTTCCACATAATACCTGGCAACAAATTATTAATAAATATGATGATATTAATCATAGGGATCAAACCGAAAATGGTTAAGGACACACATTTTGATGATACAAAACCTCACTTTTACTTAGGATGCCTTAAACAAGTAGGGAAAAATTACTGACTTTTAATATCTTCTAAGAACAAATGTCCATATAAAAATATCTTCAGAGATATCTGACTATCTGCATGATTGGTTGAGGAAATGTTAATAGACAGTCTGTTTAAAGAACTGATCATGGCTGGAACAGTTTTCTTTGTTTCCACGTTACTAACTCATTAAGCTGTAAGTTTTTTGAGCTAAAAGACCCAGTTATTGTTTTATGCACAAGAACTTCCCACTGTATTTCTAATACCTTAATTATCTTAACTTGCATTTGATCTTCCACTACCCTTGAGAATTATGAATGGCATATGTTCTATGAAAATAAATCAATCTGAGCTCTCAATCTGAGCTCTCAAATATGAAAGCAGAAAAGGGGAAGGACTGATTTTTTTTTTTAACAGAAAATAACAACTACAAATGTTTAGTAAGAGCAGTTAATCTACATACTACTGTCCAGGTCTGAGATGAATGAAGGCAGTGTTTCTTCACTGACTGTACTGTATTCCCAGACAGTATTTTACCAGCAGAATTGCACAACTCTTACCTTTTCAATGTAATATCTTTTCAACTGAAAGTGGCTAGATGGTAAACAAGAGCTCATCTGGAAACTGAATTTTTAATTCAGATGAAATGATGATCAAAAATCCAAATTTTGCTTCTCACATAAACTCATTTTGCAGACATTTTTAAAATAAAATACAAGACCAAAAAGTGATCCTGTAAACTGTTATATAGTCTATAAATACATAGTACTAAAGTCAAAAAAAGAAGGGAAAGCGAAACAATTCTATTTGACTTTTTCAATGTAGACAGAGACACCATACTTTGAGAAATACTGTGATTCCAAATAAACAGTATTTTCAGATGGAAAATAATTTGACTGATTTTTTTGTTTATTTCTCTTTCCTCCTCCTCATCCAAGAGTATTTCCTTAGTTTTTAGGGCTAAGTCCCAACATTTTCACAGAAAGGGTCACTGGGCACTGGAACAGGCTACTCAGGGAGGTGGTTGGTTCACTTTCCCTGGAGGTGTTTAAGGCATGGGTGAACAAAGTGTTAAGGGGCATGGTTTAGTGTTTGATAGGAATGGTTGGACTCGATGACCCGGTGGGGCTCTTCCAACCTGGTTATTCTATGATTTGCAATTCAGCACTAGCAGCAGATCGAACAGTATATGTTCCCTGATGAGATTTCATATTCTCTCAGAGATTTGTAAAATTGCAGCAGTGTCTTGATCAAGAGGCAGTAGATTTTGTGTATACTCACACTTCTGTTGTACATAAAGTCTCAATGTATTTATATCTACAATGAATTAACTATCAATAGCAATTATTTCCCAATGTAAAATATTTAACAGAGAACTAGAATGACAAAAATTGGTAATTTCACTACACAGTAAACATTTTCCCAACTCTCCAAAGTATATGACTTCTTTGTTTTGTAAATATGTTTACAAGTATATCCAAGTCATACTAAATAGAAATGATTGTAGTATTTGATACTAGGATTGTCCTTTCTTGCATCTGGATTTATGCTTCATAATGATTATCTACTAGACACAGAAATAGTCTTTCTGTAGCTCAAAATTTTACTGGAGGCATTTAGAAGAACCTTGCTTTAAAATATAATGATTTTTCATCTTTATTCTCCCTCCTTCAAAAGGTTTCACTGCTCCTGATGTTTAACGTTATGCAAAGACGTGTTTCTGCCAATGAATATCGCCTTATGGTTATGCTTCTGCAAATAACCTGCTGTGAGCTGATAAAAGGATTAATGCAGCCAAAATTCTTAATCTGTGAAATTACAAATTAAATTCTTATATTAAAAATACCACCCTGAGGTATTTTTTGTGGTTTTAATTCCCCTCTGGTGTTCTGCTTACATTGTGCTTGTTAATGACTAGGACAAGACTGTCTCTGTTGGCAGTCTGCTGCAGAGTGATAATGTGTAGGCATTTACTTCACTGATAGAACTGGATTTAACCACTGACTGATAAACTAAGTGGCAAGTAGGTAATAAGTCCATATTAACAGAAAAGTACTACTGCAGAATTCAGAATTCAAAATCCTGGCTAGGCTAAATCACACAGTCAGAAGGATTGAGATGTCACAACTGCAGAGTGATTTTTGTTTCCCATTTAGTGAAAAAAGGATAAATGAACTGGCATTCTTGATGTTTCATTAGTCTCAAAGAAATGAATCTCTCTGCGGCAATTTCAGCAATAGCAGACTTTCAACAGCTGCTTTAATTTACACTGCATCCTTTGAATTTTCAGCTTATAATGTACTGCAGTCAGCAAGCTCAGTGGTGGGTTAGCATGGCAGAGGAGGAAACTGGGAATCTTATTTCAGAGTAAGGATATGGTCTACAACAAAGGTAGCAATGGATCAAAATTAATGGCGCTGGTTTAAATTTAATGTTCATATTCTACAAATGGGAAAGTGCCTTTCAGAGCAGAGCTGAGAGTAGGCTTTGCAGACAGCCAGGCCACAGAAACAGTTCAAAATGTAACTACTACAGCTGTCAAGGATGGAAAAGGTAAACTTTTGGAAGACAAAAGTTTACATCCTGACACTTAGGCAAACAGAGTCAATTGTGGATTAATATTCAGAAAGAGAACTCAGTTTTTACATCAAACTTCTAAATCAGCCATAATTACACACATGTGCCCATTGTTGCATATATGAACTTTTTGCCTTGGAGTACTGGATTTAGATCTTTTGCTAATAGATGTATGTTTGAAAGCAGAAAATAACCAACAGTTCTAATGCAAGCATGCTTTCTTCACCTCATCAAGCTAAAGGACATTGCTGATTGTTATTCCCCTGTGAGACCCGTTAATAACAAAACCTTCTCTCAGTCAGAAATATCATGCATGATAATATTTCACCCCAGAATATATAGTAGTGTCCTTTTAACACTGAAAAAATATATGCACACATGTGATAGAAATTATTTACAATTATTAAAGAGATAATTGATAACATACATGATGATAGGAATATTTTTTCCAAGTTAACTGGAATGCATTTTAATAAAAGAAATAAAAGCATATACATAAATACTAAAAGAATTCTTAGTTAATAATATCATCTGCCATCCTCTTCTTACAGTCTAATTCGGCAAATTAAGTGATTGTCTACTTTGCGTCTCTCAAGGTTTCTGAATGCCGACTGCTTTCCTAAAGGCTAGTGTTATAACAGAGAGAGATTCTGTGAATAAAATACAGCTGGATTTTTATCCTATATGGTTCAGCTAGTTAAGAACTATCATATGTTATAAAGTAAAAAGCACTAAATATGTAAATTGTATTTTTCCTTTTGCTTTATGACAATTCAGATAATTCTCTTGGCTGCACATATAATCAAATACAAAGATAGCTGGCTGCAGACTGCAGAGCNCTGCAGACTGAAGAGCAAAAATAAAAAAAAAAAAAAAAAAAGAAAGAAGAATCCATTTTTCCTGTGTCAAGCTAACTACATAATTTCAAGCTAAACAACTGCACTTGAATATTTTCTGTGTGTCTGTGTATGTCCACGAAGCTGTTTAGCATACACACATGTATCTGCATGAACTAGAGTCTTTGTTTTCAATCAACTTAGAGGTGATTATACTCACTATCAGTTAACTCCCATAGCCGTGGGGGCAGATCACTGAAATACTCATGGCTCAGGGCTGCCTGTGCTGACAATCTATTCTTTGGGAAACACTGGAGTAGTTCGGAGGCTAGATCTTCTGCATGATCCACATAGCTCAGCCTGAAACAAAAACAAGAGGTTTTTTCTGAAAAACAATCTCATTATTCTGCTGATTCCGTCTGCAGTCAGCACAGTTGAAACACCAAGCCTTGCTAGCCAGGATAAAGACAAAGGCTATCTGAGAGCAATAGCAGGAAAAATATTCCTCAGGTTAGGGAGTCAATGAATTATTTCTGGATTGACAGCTCAAAATGAATACAAATCTTACAAATACAAAAGCATATAATATGCCTTCTCACATATGCCCGGTCTAGTATGCTAAAGGTTCGTGAACAACAGGATCTTGAAAGCAACTGCTTTGACTCTTCCAAATACATTTTCTTGAGCGTATTGACAGAATTTTACAGAGCTGGAAACAAATGGTTATTACTATCAAAACCCATGAAATCCAAGCTTAAAATAACAGCGGTACTCATACAACCTTGTGAAGTATCAAATTTTAAAATGCAACAGATGCATCTTGTTTCATAAAGTCATTTGTCTTTGGTGAAGTACTGACTTCTTTCTTTCACATATTCACATGGCAGAGGCTTACTCTTCATTAGGTGTTAATGGAATGCAAACATTAACTTCTGAGTAAGTGAATCTAAGCTACTAGGGAAATCTGAGAAAACTAACTGGGAGCTATACATTTGGCACTATTATAAGAAAATAAAAAGCAAAAAGCATTGATTTTGAGGGAAGAGAGTAAAATGGTAATTAGCAAGATGTGGGTTGGGTCCAGCAACATACAACTGCCTCCTAAATTTACAAAGCCACCAAACTTACCATAATAAGTAGTTGGAAAAGAGGTGCTGAATCTTGTTGACTTCCCATTGCTGTTATTAGGTAATTTCATTAATTCAGCCATGCCTTTGCTCAATAAAGATCTCGTCAGGTAAAAACACCAAAATATAAGCAAGTTTTCCTATTTTACAATGCATTGGTTTCCCAAAACAGAGTAGACTACAGTCCAGAATACCATGGTACATGAAAAAGACGGTATTATCCTCTAAAATTAATAATCCTAAAGCATGTTTCATGCAAATGTTCATTTCGTTCAGCTCAAGCTGACTTTCTGGAAAGCCATTCAAGGAAGATGTATTAAACAGAGTCACTCTTTTATTTTCACACATTTAATATTGAACAAATATGGCATAATTTTTAAAGATCAGTGTATGCACAGGTGAAAACTATCTCTGCAATAAAGAACTAGTAACACAGAAATGTTATTACAGTGAAAACTTTAAGTCACAAATTTTACAGACACAACGTTTTATCCATGTTCATACTGCACTCAGTGCGGAAAAAAAAATAGTCAAAAGCATCTCTGCTAAATTATGTGCTGGCGTATGTATGACATGCTGTTATTTGTAATGATTCACAAAATATGCCACTGGTTGTCATTTTAACTTCTAGCAACTGTCGATTAGAAGGGAATTTGAATACTGTGCCTATGTGTCCTCTTATGGAGAATAGGCAGGCTATTTGTCCAGGGATGAACTGTTCAGAAGTGCTGACCACTTCAGGACATTTTTATGTCATCAGACATAATCTTACAGAATTCCCAGGAGTAGTATTTGGAATCATTATTCTAAGTTAAATACTTTAGCATTTCTGATGGGCATAATCTTTCTGCTTTCATTTTCAATTTATGACTAAATAAAGGCATAAATTAGATGCTACAACAGGATTAACTCCAGATTCCTTAGACTAGCAGACTGCAGAAACTGTTTCATTCAACTTTTCTGAAAATCACAGGGAGGTTCATTAGAGAACATAGCAAAATACCAGGAGAAGAGGCTGCTCTTAACAAAGACAAGACAAGGATGGGTAGATATTCAGGGAGAAGTGGTATTAATTCCTCTACATTTCAAAAATTCCCATGGACTGGTGATTATGCTGAGTTTGTGAGGCCTGTTTTGTGTCTTAATCCCACCTGCACCAAAAATTTGTTCCAAAGTCCTGGCAAATCGTTCCACCAACGTACTTTTTTCCCCACAGAGGTAGCTGCATCCTTTTTAGGAGCCATAGTAAACTTGCTCTGTCTTGAATGACAGCTACTGTTAAGTCAGAAAAATGAGATCACTTGCATAAGTAATGAAACACTACCCTCCAATACAAGAATTGCACCATTCCTTAGCTGATCCATAAGCATAGCGATGATGCTAATTAAGTAAGGCAGAGTAAAAGAAAAGAACATTCCAACGTCACTGACTTCTGAATTGCAGGTGAAAATAATGGATGATGACATCCTAGTTTCTTGTTGCTCTTGAACAGAACAGTGCAAACATTTTGACCATATTAAGAGTCACCAATATAACTGGCACACTGCTCAGATTTTTTTTAGCAAGAAATTCAGATTAACTAATATAAACTGAGAATATTTTGAGTAGGAACAGTTTTGAAAGCCAAAGTCACCTTTCCAGTTTAGAAACAAAAAAAATAGTTGTTTACGGAGATCAATCAAGAAGTCAAAGATAATTTTTAAATAATCAGTAGATTATACGTTATTATAACATAGAATCATAGAATCATAGAATGGGTTGGGTTGGAACCAAACAAAAATATCTAAAGCTGCAACATAATCACATCAACTAACAAAATAATTATGAATAAATCAGGCAAAATTAGAACCAGTTTTATAATTAATAAATAGGAAAAAAGCCTAAATTCATTGCACGGTCTGCACAAATAGTTCAATCTGCTATAATTACTACATTTACTTGCCCTGATAGTACTCTGAGTAATGCTGAGGGGAGGCTACTTGTTTCTACACTGCTTTGTGGATTCCAATTGCTACATTATTGGCATTATGTTCCCAATGATTTATAGATTTTAAACTCAGAAGGGACCATAATTATCATTTCTCATCTCATCTGTAATACAGACTGAAGAAGACCATCCATGTAACTCATGGATAAAATCATCACTTTTAGCTAGGTTCAACTTTAAAATCCTACATCAAAGTTCTAGCTTTGTTTATGGATCTTTGCACAATGAAAAAATTCTTCTCCAAAACTCACGTCCTTTGAGAGGGCCACTTCTGGAAATCAGCGGACACTACAGAAGGCATATGTATGTGGGTTCCTAAGGTTGTCAGTGTTAAAACTGATGGCTCAGTGGTATTCATGACTAATTTTGTTGCTTTGTTTAAGGACAACCTATTCTTCCACTTATGAAAAATGCACTGTATGATCAACTATTTAAATTACATCTACTATATCAGAATTGTTTCAAGAAACCCATTTAATGCATAATCTCAACAGTCTGGAACACCAGAATGTTTGATTTGTTTCTTTGCCCTTTGTTTTTTTTGTAGCCTTTTAAAAATTTCTTCTTTAACATGATTAACAATTTGTCTGATGCAAGTTTGAAACGTGATTCCTCAATAGGGACAAAGGCTGAATTTTCTGATGCAGTTCAGTAGTTAAGTGTCTAATACAGAAAAGTTAACAAGAAGAACTAAAGAAAAAAGATCTGATTTTTAAACACACCTCCTTCAGTATGTGACAGGATGAAATTTTATATAATATGGTTTTGTGTCTAAAACATAATAGCATGTTTTGTCTCACAGCAGTTGGGCCATACAGGAACTTGGCATGCATGATATGGCAAGTCTCAATATTCACGCTTCACTTAATGCCACACTAATCACTGAAGAAGAGTTACTAGTCATGACAGAATATATACTTTCAGAAAATGTGGTGTACAGCAGAATACAGAAATCTTTGGCAATAAGTATTAAATAATATGTAGATATCATTTTGAGAAATACCGGGAATATTATCACAGATCTATTCTGACGACATTCATGAAATACAGTTTTTCAACTTAATCTCAAATCCTATATATGGCTTTAGCTCAAGAAAAACAAACACCATATGACCCTATCTCACTTTAAACTTATATGAATCTGACTAGACTTAGGCAGTTGTAAATCTCATTGGATTATAAGAATTTTATTCAATTTCAGAAACAGGCTTAAATGTCTTTCTACTGCAGAGGAAGGTCAGTATTTGGTCAAGCAGAACATGACTAAGATCACTGAAGTTTGGTTTAAGCTCTTCAGAAAAAAAAATTTGGGGCATGTGCAGTGAACTTCTGAATTTGGGGTGATTTCCTTTTAAATGCAGTGAAGAAGGCAGCTCAAATTCACATTAATAATTAAGACAAATGGGCATTAAAACAAATGGAGATAATATGCTCTCTATATACTCCTAACAGCATGAGGTAAATATCTCCCAAAGCAAAAATTGATTACTGCGCATATTTTCCAAGTGAAGATATGACTCTCAGCATATCATTAATTCATTTCTTGACTGGCATTTATAGCATGGCCTAGAGGAGTATGGCACCTAATTCCCTTTGAAAACCTCATCTCTGCTTCTTTATTCTAAGTAATCCCTTGCAACCTGAAGTGCTGAAAGACAAAACCACAGTTAATCCAATCACACTATGTTAGGCAGTTTAAAGTTTAATGGCAAGAGAATAAACAAAAAAATTAACATCTTGGTGCAAATCCAACAGGCCATACAGTAACTCGCAGCTTCTTTTACAGAGGATGCTTTGCTCCCCTCAACAACAGGGCTCCTGTACAGCCCCTGTGGTTCCTCACCTATCATAACACTGCCACGATGGTCACATTCCCCAATTTCATCCATGTCTGCTTGAAGACAGCAGTTATTTCCCCACGCTTTACACCTCTCCTGAGTTCTGACACAAAACTATGCCATCATTGTATACTGTGGTTAATGTTTTCTTTGCAAATTCATTATCTTCTAATCAGCTGAAACAGACATGTCCTTGTGTGCCTTGATAGTCTGCACCTCTGAATATGCATGCAATCCTACCAGCATCAGCTCAGCAGCACACAAATTGGAGCGGGGCCTATCCTAAGTAACATTTCCTTTTTACTAAGTATCACCAGCCTTTTTTGCTGTTAGAGCCATGCAGGGAACACCTACTGTCTTGAAAGACCTGACGTGCCAGCTCTAGCACATAGTAGCTGCTTCCCTAACACGCCTGGTGTGCCTCCATGGAGCTGTTGCAGAGATTATTTAGCCATCATGAAACCACCAAAAGTGAATGCAAGTTTTGATGTGATGCCTTTAGCTTTTGTTACAGATGAAGGCATAAAGCAGCACCTCAAGACAAAAATCTAACAGAGTAAAGATGTTATCACTCTTCTCTATTTTACAAGCAGGGTGCTGAGGAGTAAAACTGATGAACAGAGAGAGACAACAGCTTTTGAAGGCTCACTGAAAGAGGGTTTTACTTGTTGCTGATCAATCACAAAACACAGAATTTTCACTACAGCACAGTGTAATGGTACTTCAAGCCAAATGATACAGTAAACACTAAACTATAGTCAATCACAGTCACAGGGACCATGTTTCAGTGTTGAGATTGTCCCTCACACCTGCATAAGGCTGCCAACAACAGTCCTAATTTTGTGCTCGGTTGTGTACACTCTTCAGGAGAGGCAAGTCTCTGAACATCCAATGCCGCTCTTGTTTTTCCCAAATTGAGGTCCTGGCAGCAGTTTAGCCTCAGAAACACTGAGCTCTCTACAGATACAGGATGGGAAAGTACGGTCTCAAGGTTCCCAAGGCTATCACTTCAATTGTACTCTTCTAGCTTGGTACCTCACTAGAAGGAAGACTGCTACACTACTGCAACATCTTCAGTGAGCTAGGCTGGGACAAATCCTGCACTAATGTGGCTACACTGCTCCCAGCATCTGCCCTTGCTCTGTGCTCCTGTACAACCCTGCACTCCACAGTCTTCAGACCTTAATTAATTCTGTAAAGGTGTATAATATTACCTCTTTGGAAATTAAGAAATTAATTTGATCCCTTTTAATTCTATTGCCATATCACAGCATCAGCAGACTTATCTGTTAAAAGTACTGAAAAGGTGGTCAAAATGTTCATTATTAAAGTAAAAGCCATGACAACCAGTAAGTATTCACTGATACTGCACAGAGCTAAAAGTATCAGTGTGTTTCATTCTTTGGTATTGCTGCTAATGTAGGTGCAAAAGAGGTCAGAACCCCATTGTGAAAGCTGTGGACATAAGTTCATTCGGTGCATTCCAGGAAGGTAATAACCCGTCTGAACTAATTCTCACTTGACAGTTGCACAGATGCCATAAGCTGGAAAGCAGCCAAGTTGAACCATGAACAAAAGTGAATAAAGCAAATAAAGGTTCTAACAAAATAGGTAAGTAGGCTGGGATTTTTCTATTTTAATCAATATAAATTTACATCTAGGTATGTTGGTTTTATACACTTCGTAATTTTTTTTAAGAATTCACTGACCCAGTAGGTAAACTGTAATTATAGTTGTAACTCCTGAACTTCCAGAGTGGAGAATTAAGATGCTTACTTAAACTGCTCATGAGTTACACGAGGCTTCAGAGGTTTCGCTTCAGTCACATCTAAGCTAGACAATAAGTGATCCAACCTCTCCTGGCAATTCATATTTTATAATGGCAATCAAGCTCAGTCATGACTAGCTTAAAATCATTTGTATGTGCCAACACCGAATGTAACTCAAGGCCAAAACTTAAATATGAGTCTATTTCCTCCTGACTTTTTCTGTGCAGGTTTTAATATAGTTTAGTGTCCATTTCAGTTATATTACTGTATTTTTACAATACAACACTGCCTGTGATATCAGGCTTGAAAGGTTTCCTTCATACTGGGAGCAGAACATTAACACCTGTACAGAATACAACATCATTAAAAACTGAATGTGGTTTATTTGAGCTTTAAATGCTAAGCTTAAAGCGAGACAACATACCACACAAGAGACTTAACAGCATCCTGAATTTCGGCCTTCTAAAAATTGGCATGCACCTGGGCTAGTTCTTGCTCCAGTGCCTCAGAATAAATACAGTCGGCTATGAAACCTTCCAAAGAAACCCAGTGCCAACTATGGACAGCTTAGGGTGTGAAGACAGCCAATACTGTTCACTGACCAATACTGTTCACTGACAACACTGCAGATACTTCCCTGGCTTGTTCTACAGCATTTTGATACAGAATAAGTTTTAAATTTGATACTAGGTATCTTTTGCCAGGATAATACCTGCTGGAGTATGAAATGAAGCAAGAACTATGGAGTCTCCACAACCAACACTAAAAAGAAAAATAAGCTTATTTAAACAGCAAATATACAATATAACTCCATGATAACATACTCTGATCTATTGAGAATGTGGATTTCAGTGATATGATCACAAAACTTCCTTAATTCCCAGGAATTCTGAGCTGTGACATTCCAGGCAACGTGACTGTTGGGTGCAGTGCTCTGCTACTGCTTAAAGCAACAACTAATTTTTTAAACTAAAAGAATACCTGGAGTATTTCACACTATTTTGTTCAGTTTTCAGCAGTTTCTCTCAAATATAGGTATTTCCCAGAAAAAGTATTTTCTAAGAAATTTTAATCAGAACATGCTTTACCGTTTTGCCCTATAAAGAACTTAGCAATACTTCTTTTACTTTACATGCTACCACCAATCAGCTATTTTAATTCTTTCAGCATCCCAGTTAGCCCAGTACTAAAGTTATTAATTATGGAAGACACAGTGTATTACTTACACTATGGTAGATTAGTACTGAATATGACAGATTGACAATTTACTGGAAGAATTTTGCTTGCTGTGAGTGTAACTAATGAAAAGCAAGAACATGGTGGCGACATATCATCAAAAGCTTTTGATTATTTTAAAATTCTTTAAAGGGCATGAATCTTCTGATCAAGGACTATGTTTTTTAAAGGCTTTCTTTGTGTACTTCACCAAGTTGAACAAAATATCCTTGGAAAACAGAGCTAAAAATAATTACTAACACCCAAATCACTTTATGAGCTATTATTTCACCAGAAAATGGAGAAAATATATCTTTAATCCTGAACAAAAACTCCTCAAGGTTTATGTTCTTTATAAACCTTTCACTGAGAACTGAAAATATAAGTTAGTAACACAATAAATGCTCTAACAAATATATCAGATTTTTCACTTAATGCTTTTTACAGGCTTAAACCAAACTGAGTGAAAGAAAATCACCTTTTACAGTCTGACTCTTAAAGGAAGAATGCCTTTCTGTTATGCTTTTTAAAAGAAGGCATGGTGAATTTATATCAACTTCACTGAATCTTGGGGCATGATAAAAGGAAGAAAATAAGGCAGTGGAGTTAACAATCCACAACAGTCTTTCTTCACATATTTATATCCCCACTGGCTGGACATAAGCCAAAAAAACAGGAGGGAATAACTCCACCCTCCCAAAAAAAACCAACCCAATACACCCCAATGCAACCGTCACCATCCCCCAAGTAAAAACAACACAAACCACAAAAGAATCCATAAAAATAGCTGAAATAAACTTTTGGCACACAATGCAGTCAAAGCTTTCTGCTCTACCCCCTTCTACCCTTGATGATCTGGATTGTTTTTCTCTAAAGAAATCAAATAAAAAACCCTCCAAAGAAAAAACAACTAAACTCTTAATTGAAAATTTGTCAGAGGGTGCAGCCACTACCACAGTAAATAAAGTTTCCCCTATTTTCCCCTCATTAAATAACTACAGAAATTAAAAACAGCTGTCTTTTTGGACCTATTGCCTTTTGCAAACTTAAAAAATAAACAGAACTAAGTTTTAGTAAATAAACAGTAGCACTGCCTTTTAAATCTCTGCCTTCTTGTCCGATATTTTATCAACTCGGGTTTGAGAAGTCTTAATTTCATTCTAATGTAAATAAGAACTGGTCTGTTTGCACAGTACTTCAACAAGAATTTGCTGCAAGGTTGCAGTATGCAGGCAGTGCCCCAAGAATGGTGACCTTGCTTTAGTCAGTGAAGCCAAAGATCATTAATCACAGTTAACCTACAAATCTGTCTTGCTAGGGCCTCAGATCCATCAGCCCCTTGGAAGCAGCTACTTATCCTGTCCTCCCACAGCTCCCTAGAACACTGGATGGGTCTGATCTTTCCTATTGTTGTACACGTCTCAGCTAATAAAATATTTTTTATAGATATGGAGTGAACTGGAGTACTTTGCATTTATTTATACAGCTCATTAATGGTGGGTAGAGATTTAGAGGCAAAGAGAATGCCCCAAGCATAGAAAGCTCAGGAAGACAGACCCCAGGCATATGCATGTATTTAACTTTATGTATATGAGTTGCCTGGCTGAACCCAATGAGGCTAAGCAATTACATAGTAGTAGGCATCCTAGTCTTTCTTTTCACTGTACTCCTAAGCTAAGACATGGCAGGGGAATGATGCAGAACTAGTAAACGTTGACAGGAGGCCGTCAAGACTGTTATAATCAGCACATCAACGATATATTCAAAGCTTCACAGTCAAAAATAATTTATTATTATTTTTATACTTAAGTGTTTAGACAGATATATCACACAGAACTAGTTGCAGCTCCCTGACCCTGAGGTACTTGGTTCAGGTTAGATTATGGGATGGAAACCCATATTCACACCATCGTCATAATGCAGAAGGTGCCATTTCTTCTTCAGATTCACTCTCCTGATTCAGCACACCACTCTTCCTCTTTACATTAATGGAGATAGCATTCTAAAGGGAACATTAGATCATCTTCCAACAGGGAGAAGCTGGCAGACTGAAAATCCAGTGCCTGATTCCAACAGAGCAGTAATACTTACTGCGAGGCACATATGCTTGTGCCAATCTGTTAAAAAAGTCTGAATTTTACTTTGAACTTGAACAGAGATAAAAATGAGTGTAATTATTCAAGGGCTTCTTAGACACAGAGACCATTGTAGAAGGAGAAAACAGTGATCTCTCTCTAGTCTGCAGTTTGGAGAAAACGTAACATGATTTTGCATTGAATTTTTTTTAAAAGTGAAACATTACATATCCACACATACATGTATTGAAGTGTCTTTTAAAACAGTTGCCCAGGTTTAGTACAACAGTTTATGTCTTTTTAACTATAAGTAGGCTGGAGATGAATGACCAAGCCACAAATTCCATATATTTTAACTATCAGTTACTGAAATATGTGGATTTTAAGTGCTTGTATTCACATACATGTGAGGATGGAGTGTTATCTGACACTCAGAAATTGGTTTTCAGTAAGGAAGGACTCAATCTTGAACTATTTTTGCAAATCCTAACCTGTCAAAGTAGCATGAAAGAGAAGCTAAGCAGGGAGTTACACTATTTAGACATAAATCAGCATAGGCAATTTAAGAACTAAAATAAAAATCACTATCTATAATAGTGACCATTAAAGGTCAGATTTCTCCAAGAGCCAACTAAAAACTGACTGCCAGTAGAGCTCAGGCTACCTCTAATGACCCAAATTAGGCAGGTGGATTTTTAAAAGATTTTGCGCACATGGAATTGTGGAATCCATAGAGCACCGCAACTCATATGGTCATCTGTGCTGCCACTGAATTGGAACAACCAGGTAAATAAACATCTGGGACCCATTCTAGGGCCTAAAATGCATATTAAGCTCCTGTGAAAAGAGGCATTTGAGGCAGACAAGGACTAGTCCTAGCAGATTCCAAACTGAGAACTGCAAACAACTGGTAAATGTACTGTCTGGGCACAAGCCCATCTGATTCCCAGAAAGGAAGACAGAAGTTGTGAGTCTGCCTGAATTATCTAGAGGACAGGAGAAGTTCTAAATATGAGGAAGAGATCACTGACGTAAGAACAGAGTATAAGAGAAAATATATAGCTTTGTGAAGGAAGAGACAAAGAAGCAGAACTATGGAGGATTTTGTAAAGGGTAAGATGGAGCTCAAAAATGATGCAGTGGCACAGCCAGTGTTGGGATCCACTGGAAAAATAAACTGAATATACTGGTTGCTTTATACACGATATAAAGAATGGCATTAGTCAGGAGAGGACATTTGAAACCTACTACAATAATTGAGAACTGAGTGACAGAGTTGGTCTTTGGGAAGGAAAAAAGTATCTTGGAAAAGCTATAAAGAAGAAGAAAATTGTAAAATGTATATATCAGTCTGGATGCACAGGATAGGAGGGAAGACACAAAAAACAGCCCTAAGACTTCAGTCCTAGATGACAAAGGATGCTAGCACTGCGGTGAGAGAAGAAACCACTGGGAATATGCTCGAGTGTGCAAGAGGCAGGAAATAGTAAAAATCTCTCTGTTGAAGCCTATATTGTCAAATCAAGCAGGGCTAGGGAGACAGTCTGACCACTCAGATACTGAGTGCCCACATTACCCTCTGCATTATTTTGCCCCATGCCAAACAGCATTCTCCAAAACCACTCCAAGATGCAGTTCAGGGAACACACCATGCCAGGGACCATTCCCAAATGGGAGCACATAGCAGCCTTGTGTAAGTAGGATGTGCAATGTATCACCTTCAATTCCATGTTAGAAAATACAATTCTCATGGCCTTCAGCACTGGTCTTACGTTATTATGGAAATATTGGGTTAAAATACTAATACTGAATGCCCCAAAACCAATAATTGAACCTGCAGCTGCATGGGGACCACAAAAAGCCCACAGGAGATGCATGCCCAAGCATTACTTAGTAAAGCTGTAGCTAAGGTCTGCCACATGGCCTCAGGGCCAGAAGATAGTCCCTGGCTCTGCAGCATAGACATAAGCTGTATCTGACAGAAAAATGATATTCACAAAACCCTATCTGTCAACATCTCGGGAAAGATTCATGCTCTTATGGTTGCAGAATAAAGCTTGACTCAAGGGCACTTTAAGGATCAAATATGAAAGAAATAAAAAGAATATAAAACTGTTCTACAAAAGTCATAATATTGCAGGAAGGTCAAAATAATCTTGAGCATGATTTTCATATCAGAACGGTAATATTAGTTTGAGGAACACTAACAGAACACTGTAGTAAGCTGAGCTTTAAGACTGCTACAGAATCTAACCTAAGAAGGCAATGCAAAAATTATGGTCCATTCTTAACTTGCAGTGGTATCAGACCAGAAAGCTTAAGTGTCCTGCTTTTATAGGTCTTTTACAAAAGTTTCCAAGTTTGGGCTACAACAATAGCAGTATTTAAAAACTACTCTGGATTCTTAATAGATTAAAAAAAGGCAAACATTTATGATAATATGACAGCAGTAAAAATTTTATTTTTTCTATTCAAACCCTTTGCAGTAAGGTTCTGAGTTCATAAATCCAACATTAAAAATCAGAGCTTTTAATCATTTTTATTTCCAACCTCCTACTGCAGCAGTGATCATAAAACAAACACAACTGGCATCTTTATTATTTTATTCACTGAAGGATTTAGCTGGACAAACATCACAAAGATGGTGGCTGCTTTCATTGAATTTATGATCAAATATGCTCCAGCATAAGATCAACTCTGTAAGATCAATTATTATGAGATGTGAATAATTTAACAGAAAGTTGTCTTTTTGTAAATCAGATGTTACGGATATAAATTCAGCTGAGGTTAGCAGATAGTGGGTATACACTGTAGTATACGTTACATTATTTAAGAGAATGCAGGTTTTTATGAATCATATTTAGTGATAAATACTGTGATTTACACATTCTGGTATCCAGCTAGCTGCTATTTCAGACAAACAACATTTCAAAATCTTATCTTAAACTTCAATTGAACTTAACTTAATCAGAGAAGAACTTAAGTCTGTTATTGATGTCTGTCAAAATTACAGAATATATTTCATATAAGGGCTTAAGTAAAAACAAAACAAAAACCACCATCATTTTCTGGTTTTTTTCCATATATTCTCACCAAAGTCTGTTGTTCAGCATATTACCAGGAGAGTTATAATAATTTTAATGCAGAATGTGTGCCTTAGGATATGGGATTGACTCAACGCCTGAATGAAAAAGGTCAGTTCCCTTTGGAACCACTTGCCTCTTTGCCCTCCAGCAATGACAGGTGCACCAGCCCAATGCCGAGGCTTGTTATTCACAGTGTATTGCTGATGACACATAATCTAACCTCTCCATTTCAATGCATCAGCAAGGATTATTGTCTCCTATCTTCTCATTTTGACACTCAGGTCACTCAGGCACTGAACATATATACATGATGATCTGCCTGCATCCAGCATCTTTCACAAATTCCCAAACAATAGCTTCAAATGTTCTAAGGTTATTGAAAGGAATCATTAAATTTGATTATGAAAACTGTTTGGCTAGCAAATAACTTCAAGTTTTGAAACAAATCCCTGCTTAAATATTAGTCTCCTACAAACCCATGTGTTTCTGCATCACTAATTCAAATAAACTGAATGAAAAAAACCAAAAAAAAAATCGTTTCCTTGTGCTATACAGCAGAAAAGAAGTCAGAAATCTGAAGGCAGATCCATGAACCGCTGCAGCCAGAAACACAGGAAAGGAACAAATTAAAATTTTCTAGGGAAAAAAATACAACGAATTCAGGGAGACTGCCACAGAAGACTCTCATGAGTGGCAATATTCTAATACCTATGACTACCATCCTAACACAGGAAAGTTGGTAGTCAAAATTATGCTGAAAACCCCATACCAGCTCATCCTAGGAGTCAGTAAAGCAGGTGTTCTTCTAAGGTAAAGATATTTTGTCATGTTTGTACCACTGCAGAAACCTGAACTGCTGTCTGTAAGTCTTTGGCTGGCAACAGAGCCAAATGGCATGGGGTTTGAGATCAGCTTAAACCATCTGCAGAGGTAACAAAACTCATCAGCATTATTCATATTGTTACACTTACTGCCTGTCTGCACCATCCTCCAAAATTACATACAATTCTGACAACCTAGGATGAAAACCATAGGAACTGTTAAGTTAAAGAAAAATTATCCATTACAAAATGTAGTGGAAAACATCAAGTCACTTGAGCCAACTGTAGTTACTTAGCACTAAGCTCTTTCAAACACCAGCCCAATTCTCAAGATGCCTGTTGTTTTGGCTGTTGTGTTGCAAAAACTCTACTTTTAACAGCTACATGCAAATAATGAGAGACCCAGCTCTAAGGTCGACTTCACTTACATTACTGCCTTCATAGTACGTCTGCAATTCCTCAGACAAATATTTTTAAAAGACATCTCTGAGACTCATGTTTTGTCAGCAACGTCATTATCTAGAGAAGAAAGATTTCAGCACAGAGAACTCCAGTACAGAATTCCAACAAAGAGGGCATAATTAGGAGTGCAAGGATATAATGATGCCTGGTGCCTCTGATCAGAAAGTATTAGACTTCAAACCAAGAAAAGACAGACACTATGGCTTTATATGAGTAACAGACTACCAAAAACATAATCCTGAGAAATTAATAAAAACATTGACATGTAGAAATGCATAAGGAAAATGAACATCTGGAACCATCTGAAAAGAGCTGATCAGTAAGTATTCAAAAACATTAATGAGGAACATACTTCGAAAAAAACAATCATACCTGGAAACACCAAATAAATATGTCGACATGATATACATCTCAATATCTTAAGGAATTCTTAGCTAATTTTTCTCTACCTTCTGAAGCATTTTACTAGACTTGAAAAAAATACGTATACTTTCTTTCTGGTTTTCAAGTAAGGAATCTTGTCAAATACATTGCTGGATGTTGATACACAACAAAAAAAGCAAAATATAGACAACAGAAACAAAATGCAGACAGTAGGGATGCAAAAGACAAAATGGCAATCAAAAAGAGATGACTAATGAACAAGACATCAGATAAACTAATAGTTTTTTAAAATGGACTAAACAAAGCAACAGAGATAATGTTTGATGCAGTTTCTCTAAAAAAATCTTGTTCTGTGGACAAATTCTGAAGAGCTGGGATGTGATATAATATCTCATAGACTGAAAACTGGCTGACAGACAATAAGCTAAGGGTAATGATGGGTGGCAATCTACTGAGTTGGAAGGGAAGTGTCCAGCTGTGTGCCAGAAGGATTAGTGTTAGTCACAGTTTTATTTTACATCTTTATTAATGAACCAGACTAAGGGATGCACGACACACTGAATAAATTCTTATATGAAACTAAATGTTGAAAATACCATAGAGGACAAAAAAAAATAATGCAAAGAGATTAATAGAAGTGAGAGATGCAGGCAGAAAATCTACAAACACCACAGGCCATCAATAACTACAAACAATTACTTTCAGGGACAAATAACTCAAAATATGGATAGGCTGAGAGATAACAATGCCAACAAACTCTAGTCCAATGCCAGAAACTAAATTAAATATTGCATAAGACAACAAAGAATATCCATGTACTTTTGGATTGTATTTTCACAGCTGTTATGGATGGGAAACATATAGTAGTGTAATAATATACTGAAAAAAACTTGAGAGTTATTAGTTCTCTGAAAAAGAGGACAAAAGCTTTTGTGGTCAGTTTAGGAGGCTTATTAATATTTTTAACTGGACCAAGAGGATGTAACAGAATACCTAAGGCTTAGTAAGAGAAAAGAGGGAGGATTTTAAATAAAGCAAAATTTGAATGTCAGGATAAACATTTTATCAATGAGGCCTATTAGGAATGATCTCCCCCCAGATTTTTAAATGTATAACATTATAGGAATTTTCAGTTGCCCCAATTTGAAAGAAGCATTCAAATGTAACTCGTAAAGAATTTTTCAGCTTAGCAAAAAGATAAACAGAGAAACTCTAAAGATCTTTTTCAGGCATTGGCTTCAATCAGCATCATATAATTCACTACCATAGAGCTGACAAAGCCTGCAGCGCATTTCAGTTCAGCACTAACCGTTCCTGATTTGGGCTGAGAATGTCGCCTTCGCCGCCTGCACAGCCGAGCGGCTGCAAGGGGTCAGAAACGCATCAAACTGCACTAAGCGGGCGCGACGCACAGTAGGAGACACACAAAAAAACAAAAAGGCACTTGAGTGTAAGCACACAGCGTCCACCACCCTGAAATCAATTGAATAAAACCGATTAAACAACGAAATAGCCTGGGGAAAACACCTACAAGGAAAAGCCTCTGCCCCTGCTGCGGGAACCCCGAGGCGGCCCGAGCGCGCCCCCTGGCGGAGCTGCCGCAGATGGAACCCGCGCGTTGCCCTCTGTACAGCCCGCTAACAGAGGCCTGGTCATGTCAGGAGTCCTAAGGTCCCTCAGGCAAAAGGTAACGCTCTACAGGGGGATGTGGACAGGCTGGATCGATGGGCAGAGACCAAAGGGATGAGGTTTAACAAGTTCAAGTGCAGAGTCCTCCATCTGGGACCCAACAACCCCAACGCAGCTACAGGCTTGGGGAAGAGTGGACACAAAGCTGCCTGACAGAGAAGGATTGGAGGGTGTTGGTTGACAGCGGCTGAACATCAGCCATCAGTGTGCCCAGGTGGCCAAGAAGGCCAATGGCATCTGTTGGAGCATGTCCAGAGGGCTACAAAGATGGCCAGAGGGCTGGAGCAACTCCCATATGAGAACAGGTGAGAGAGTTAGGGTTGTTCAGCCTGAGGAAGAGAAGGCTCCAAGGAGGTTTTCATAGTGATCTCTGAGTATCTGAAGGGGCTACAGGAAAGCTGGGGAGGGGCTGTTTACAAAGACTTGTAGTGATAGGACTAGAGGTAATGGGTATAAACTGGAGGAGGGCAGATGTAGGCTAGACCTAAGGAAGAATTTCTTCATTATGAGAGTGATGAGGCACTGGCACAGGCTGCCCAGAGAAGCTGTGGCTGCTCCATCCCTGGAGGTGTTCAAGGCCAGGCTGGATGGGTCTTGGGCAGCCTGGTCTGGTGGGAGGTGTCCCTGCCCATGGCAGTGGGGTTGGAATTGGATGACCTTTAAGGTCGCTTCCAACCCAAACTGTTCTATGATTCTATGGTCTGTATCAGAAACAGCTGGGCTAGCAGGTGCAGGGAAGTGATTGTGCCCCTGCGCTCAGCATTGATGAGGTCACAACTTGAACACAGTGTTTAGTTTTGGGCCCCTCACTACAAGGAAAATTGAGGCACTGCAGTGTGTCTAGAGAAGGGCAACAAAGCTGGTGAAGGGACTGGGGAAGAAGTCTTATAAGGAGCAGCTGAAGGAACTGGGAGAAAAGGAGGCTGAGGGGAGATCTTATCACTGTCTACAATGGAAAGAGGTTGTAGTGAGTTGCGTGTCGGTCTTTTCTCCCAAGTGAGTGGCGACAGAATGAGAGGGAGTGGCCTCAAGCTATGCCAGGGGAGGTTCAGATTAGACATGAGGAAAAATTTCTTCACTGTAAGGGTTATTAGGCACTGGAACAGGCTGCCCAGGAGGTGATAAGTCTCACCATCCTCGAGGTTTTTAAAAGATGGGTAAATTAGTAGTGGACAAGTATGGTTGGACTCAGTGGTCTCAAAGGTCTTTTCCAACCAAGTAAATCCATGATTCTGTGGCTGATAAAGGGGTGTTTATGGAAAATATGAAAAAAAAGGTAAAATTAAAGATTATTTTGTTTAGTACACCAGTGTGAACAAAGACTATGTTTATCTATTTGCCTTAAACATTTTGTCTGAGGACTACCCACTTGTGGCACCAGCTTGTCTGTCATGCCACGGTTCAGCAGGGGACAGTGCAGGAGCAGGCACAGCTCTCCCTTGCTGGGGTGAAGTCGGGCCCCAGTGCTGTTTTTTGGCAGGGGGAGGGAATGCAGCCGTTGCTGCTGCCCCCGCTACCGCCCCCTTCCCCCCGCCACTTGCTCACTTCCGGAGCCCACCAAAACAGACTCGGGGATATAAGGACGCGGAAGGGAGGAGTCGGGGCTCACTTCCATGCTGGCACTCACTCACACTCTTCGATCAGACTAGCCCGGACCACTCGGCCTAGACCACGCGGCCTGGACCACATGTTCCCAAGATCATCTGCTGTGTTTGATATGATGACTTCTTTCCCTCTCTCTCTCTTTCTCTCTCTCTTTCTCTCTCTCTCCCCCCAGTTACCTCATGGTGTGTGTGTTGGGTCAGATCCTAGGGACTTGGGTTGGATTTGGGGATTCATTTCTGTAACTTTGGGTTGATGCACTCCCCCCATCTTTGTTTTATGCCCTAGTATCTTGCTGTGTTTAGGTTTGCTGGAGCCAGAAATAAATACTGTTTCGATATTCACCCTGGGAGTGACCTTATTGGCCTCCGGATAACCACACAGACAAACAAATCCACTTTCCTCCCCCTGTCAAGGCCAGACGCGAGTGTGTGTGGCTCGTGGGTCTGAGTTGTGACAAGCAGTATCAATGAAAGTCATCAGGAAACAGAGGCTGGTTTGTATGCCTCTAAATCACAAATACTTCTTTGAATTTTTTTCATTTTGTGCCTGGTTTCTGGCTTGTTCACCCCAGCATGATTCCCAGTCACTCCTCAAATGCAAGTGAAGGAACAGCCCCAGCTCAACCTCAATGTACTGCAACTGCAGAGTCATACACATATAATCCACTTTTTGCATGTGTATAGTTCTATAGTCTTATTACTTAGTTTTATCCATCAGAAAGTTTTCAGCAATGACAAGACTAAAGCTTTCCATTCCTACTACACTTGAGAGCTTGAACATCCTTCAGTGGCACTACAAACTACATCCAGGAGGTGAAGGTGATAAAAGCGACAATTAGAAGAGAGATTTGTCTTTAGTCAAAACTCCACTACGGCAAACATTTTATTTAAAAACAAACAAAACCCCCAAACAAACAGAAAGAAACCTAAACAAAACAAAAAAAAAATCCAACCCCAATCCCCTTTCCAAGTCTCAGGTCTAAATTCTGTACTCTGTGTCATACTTGAAATATAGACTCAAAATACATGTACTCATCTCTATTCACTCACTTTGCTTTCTTCAGGAAGCTTTCAGTAAATAACAGTCCCAAAATAGGCCTTTCCATCCTGGAATGCAACTTTTAAACAACCTGGCCTCAGGAAGGGAGGTATCAAGTACAGAGGCCATCTTGTTAGAGGAAGAAATCCTCAGCAGTGGGATTAGCCATGAGAATAAAGGCTATTTATATAATAAATATTGCCATGTTTTGGAATTACTAAGTGGTAGTCCTATTTATCTAGGGCAGAATTTGTTTTCAGCTGCACCTTTTCTCACAATGCAACCCATTATGACAGAAGGATCTTAAAAAGCCTTTTATTTCCTACCAAATATACAGGAGGATAATTCTCTTTTGTTATCCTTCGGCAAGAGTTTATTATTGCAGAGAAGCTTTTGCAAAGTGAAAGAGGTTGCATGGCATTCTGAAGGTAGAGCTGTTCTTGGTTTTTATTGTATAGAAATAATTAAACAGAAAAGTTCAGGAAAAAAGGCGAAAATCAAATTCCTTATGAACTCCACAGGAAGATCAGATTACCACTTCCTAATTCTTTTTAGACCAGTATTTTATAATCACATTCCACAATATGTTAGGCCATGCAATGTAGGTGGAAGCTTTACACTAGATAGAAACAACCGTTGATGTAAGTTTTGTTTCCTAACATTATAAGCATTTTCTACAAAATTAATAAATCACATCTTATCTAGTAAATACTTTTTTTACAATCTTCAGGTAGTTTGACAACCAGTGAAGATATTCAGTATTAAAATCTTCAAAGAACTTAATTCACTGTAAATAACAGCTATATTATTTCCCTCAAACACTTCCCAAAAGCAGGCTCTCTAATACTGATCAAATGTATTCTAAGAATTTTAGAAATCTGACTTAAATTATAAGCCTCCTGGGTTTCACTTTGTCATTGCAGTTACATCCCACACTTTCAGATAATTTCCAGTTAGACTGGGAACTGAGTGCCACTGCCTTGTGTCCACCACTGTTCTATTGTCTGGCTCTGCCTTTAAAATTCACATCTCATGCAAGCTGGTGTAGCCAGTCAGGAGCATTTATTTTGCCCTCAATCCACCATTTGTGACTTTTCTTTTTTTCGGGGAGCAGGGACGGGTTGGGGTTGGAGCTGGAGTTTTCTGGCTCTGTTCCCTCTGCCTCACAGGCAGGACACTAGCTTGGTAGGTGCTGGAAGAGTGTTATTCTTCCTTCTAGTAACCTCCCCTTGCTTAAACTGAATCATAATGTACATTTCAAGGTAAACCTCTTCTAAGACTTTTAAACCCATGTTCTCACTCTTCCACACTAGGACCTCAAAACATATATATATATATAAGACAAGATAAATTGGCAGACTGTGCCTGAAAGATGGAACAGTAGATGGTGAAAGCTTTATTGTGTTTAGAAAATCAAAGGTGTTCTCTCCCATTCTGGGAGCATGAAGTTCAATGTTGCACCATTTTGCAGTTCTTGTGTGACTAATTCCTTAATTTCTTTGTATCTCAAACCCCTCTCCATGTAATGTAGCAACAGGACTTCACCTCAGGTAAGTTTAAGTACACACTTAAATTCTTCCAAGACCACAGACATTGTGCTTTAGGTGTATCTTTCAAAGGTACTAAGACACCAAGAGGAAGTAACTGTAACAAACTAATACATATTTAAAAGCAAAAGGCTGTATGTTTTTCTCTGTCTTAGGCCTCGTATTTATCCCAAATATCCTTAAAACAGTTCTATTTCAAATGGGACATTTTTATGTCATCAATAGCCTTCAGCAAATGAAATGAGAAAGTTAAAAAGTAATTACTTTTTTTTTCTTTACAATTAGAGATTGCTGCTTTTTGAAACATGCCAATAAAAATCTCTCGAATGAACCACTCTGCCCTTGTATTAAGTTTTATAGTTAAATTATACACTCTTGGAAATATGATGTCTATAACAGAAATATTTATACACCCTTAACTACAGCTAAGCAAGCAACAGTGCTTTAATACAGCACACAGATAAAAAATTACACTAGAAAAAAAGAAAATCCTTTAAATTTTGAATGTAAATGATACATAATTTTGAGGCACTAAATATCTCTCATTATAGTAGAACCACACATATGAAGCACTGAAGTCCATGCATTGTCATTGCTTTCAGACTTTCAATCTTTTCATTTATGCTGAAAAATTGTAAACCCCTTATATACAAGGCATTGAAAATATAGAAACATTTTTGAAGAGCTTTCCTAGAAATGAAAAAGCTCTGACCTTATTTAAATCAGCTTGTGATGTGATCATAACTTGTGTCAATTATGAAGTGTCAAAGACTGGTGTTGTTTTAAGTAAACTGTATTTCTATTTTACATTAACAGAAATTTCATGCAATATTCTTGAAGGAAATACAAGATTTCAACTTTTAAAATTCAAATCTCTTCTTGTACTTACTCATATGTAGGAGATATTGCTAGGTCTAATTGCTGTTAAAATAAACATCCACTCCATTTCTGCTGAATGGATGGAATAACATGCCAGTATCTATTCACGTTACTTACACATATATATGCCTCCAATCAAACATATTCACATCAGTATTAGTTTTCTTGTCACTGCTTCCCAATCCAGATCTAATTGCCTATGTTGTAATATAATTGCTTCTTCCAAGCTTTTGGATTTCATTAACTACTTTCAAAGAAAAGACAAACTTGCAAGTTTGTTCATTGTTAAAAAACAGAAAACATACTATTTTAGACACTTACTTCCCTAATGACAACCGTGACTTTCAGGGAATTAGGTTATTCCAAGCAGTAAGACTGAGGTAGAGTCAAACATTGCAACATGCCTGCAAGAATCAGGCAAAACTGTTTAAGAGATTCACAAAAGCTAATTACAAGTGAAGCTAACAGTCCCATTTCTCCCTCCAGAGTAAGGAGGAGATAGACTCTTCCACAAAAGCTGTCAAATGAGGGCCCCAGTCTGAACTGGACAAGCTGGGTACTTTTCTATAGCCTGTTGAAAGTCAATGAACTCAGGCAGGTGAGACTTAACTATTGTGAAGAACTTCACTGGCTTCAGATCTATCACCTTCAGTGTCTCACTGTAGCAATCAGAAAGTTACTCCTAACCACAGAGGATCCAGTAATAATACCAAGTGAGCTACAGGGTCATAAAAGATGCTTGGCACTACAGAAATACAGCTTCTGACTCAAAGGATGAGTATTTGATGGCATCACATCCAACAAACAGCAGCTAATTTTAACTATGATCCTGGTACATAAGGAGATTTCTCCTCTCTCAGTTAACCACAATTTCAAAAGGTTGGGGTTTGGGGTTTTATTTTTTATTTTAATGAAAAATGCCTTTGTGTTTCAGTCCAAAACATTGGACCAAAATGGGTTAAGAAGCAGACAGCGAAGAAATGATAGAACAGCAAAGTAAATATAAATCTCATCACATCTTGGGCAAGTGACCATGCTATGCATTTTTGAGCTGTACACACTCTCCATTTCTAATAAATTAGGATACTGAAAAAGGATTTGGACTTTTACTGTACCAGTAACTTTTTTTCCTTATAAAAGGAACTTCCTTCACCAGAACATTTTGTAACTTCAACTTCTATGGTGAACTTGGAGGAGATGCTCCACTCTCCTGCTGAACCTCTTGAACTCCCTGGTAAACTACCAACAAGACAGTCAGTTTGTACCAACAACAGAATTGTGAATGAGTATCGGAAAGAAAATAGCAATGCTGGCACAGTAAAGGCCTGTTGCATAAAATATTAGTTTTAAAAAAATCAGAGAAAAACCCTAACAATTTTTCTGGAAAGACCAGTTGTTGATATAGCTGTTATCCTACTCATGCAACTCACACCTTGGATGCTTTCTTCAGAATATTAAAGATGTTAATCACTGAACACAGTGCTGCCCAAATATCCTGTCTACAAAGATTCTTCAGGTGCTGAGAAATCACAGAATGGTCAGGGTTGGAAAGGACCTCTGGAAATCATCTTTTCCAACCCCACTGTGAAAGCAGGTTCACCTGGAGCAGGTTACACAGGAGCACATCAAAGTGGGTTTTGAATATCTCCAGAGAATAAGATTCTATGTCACTGGGCAGCCTGTTCCAGTGCTTGGTCACCCTCACTGATTAAAGTTTTTCCACATGTTCAAGCAGAATATACTGTGCTCCAGTTCGTGCCCCTGGCCCCTTATAATTTGTTGGGCATTCCTGGCCTAGTAGGTAACCTTGCTGGATTTTGAGCACAATATATTTATATCAGTGTTCATCTGATGTAAATGTGATTAATTTCAGGAAACATTACAAGGAATAAAAACAGCAGTGAGTACACACTGATTTTTTTCAGCCATGGTAATTAAAATATACAAAAGTATAGTCATATCTCATAGCAGTGACCAGATGGACCTGGCAACAGGGGATGATTATCTGGAAACAATATTCAAAGTTGATGAAAAACATATTATTTAGAAATCTCTTAATTGTTATAGTGGAACAGAAAGCAAGATTCAATATTGATGGCCCCAAGCAATAAGAGCATCTCACAGTGAACTCAATAGACTTGCCAACTGACATCCTCAAGAAGAAAATATTACACTATACAGTTTCTCCCTATTAGTAACTGGCAATTCAAAAACATTCAGGAAATAATACTACTCATACTGTAATTAAAAAGGATAAAGCCATTTTAAGTTAACTACGGTGCCTTCAGCTTGGCATGAATCATATCCTTGAAGCATCAAAGGAGTAATTAAAAAAAACAAACAAACAAACCACAACTTACTTATTCCATGCTTGTCTAAGATTTTTAGGACTGTACTGTGTAAACCGTTCTGAAAGAAAAAGAAGAGGAACATTCAATTATTTATGCTAAACTACATTTCTATGAAATATACTTATCTATTGTCAATTTTCATCATTTCTATGTAACTACTGCAGCTCAAGTCCTGAGACAGGGAAAGAAAACCAGCAGAGGAGCAACTGCCATACAAACAGGGAGAAAAAAGAACAAAACCCAAACTACCTCCCGAAAACCCCAACTTGTTAAACAAACAAAACAATCTTGATCTAAAGTTAACGGACATTATTACAATTTTTTCTGAAGTAGTATCTGTGAAGTTTGAAGTCCTAATTTTTTTCCATCATCACAAATTCTCTGGGATCTCATCATCATGTTTTCATGCATAAGGGTGAGCATGGGTCTGTGTGACACACAGGGACACACCAAATGTGATGGCCATGTAAGAGTTCATTTTCGAAAGAATATGTATAAAAAATGAGCAGTGGTAACATGTACAATGACAGCTTATTTGCTCAAACATTACATTCTTAAGCTCAGATAAAAGTACTTTCCTTCTCATAGACAAGATGATGTTTGCTTTGCAGTAGGACTCTAGTTGGCAAAGGAAGATGTTATGAAAGCTGCTGCAGACGTGAAGAGCCAGTACTGTTAATCCTTTAAGCAGGCACTAAGTGCCTCTCAGGAAGAAAAAAATGCAATCCAGTTGGAGAATATAATATTTTCCATGAAGCCTCATCACATTGAAATCCTAACATGTAGACTGCTACTCACCCTGGCCTCACACCCTAGTGTGATGGCATTAGTTCCTGTCAAGAAGACTTAAACTTACAAAATCCTCCATAAAATCTCAAAAATGAATTTTGTTTCTTCTCCACCCATAAGCACAACATTTAATCGGCACACTGTAGAGTTACAACAATGTCATGCAAAAACAATGGCACATATAAAATCCCAGCATCAATGTGAATTATTTTGCTTCTTACACTTATTTTCTTTTTTTTTTCCCCTTAACTGAAAAGGTTTATGCAGAAATTTCAGTGCTCACTGACATTGCTATTGGAAGTTTTCTGCAAATGGTTGACCTGCAAGCTACGTCTGAGGACCTCTTCACATTAACAAGTTTTGCTGTTTTAACCATACTGATGCAGTTAAAGCAGTGATGACACTCTGCTTTAGATATGCATGACAAGCATACTGGAAACTGAAAGTTACATGACTATAAGAAGTTTTAGCATGAATATAAATTATAAATATCACTTATGTAATATTGTGTCTAAGTTACCTCAAATAACTTTCTTAGCAAAAAAACCCAAATGCTACCTACACAGTCATACCATTAAAGGTTTTCAGATGTAGATAAACGTACCAAACAGCGATTTTTAAGATCTCTCCTTTGTGGGTTTGTTTTGCTTTTTGTATTATCAACAAAAACTTTCTGCACTTGGATAATATTTGACTATTGTAGATGATCATTAAAGTAGTACCTAGTTGACTTTCCTGTGTTATTTTCACTATAACATGACTGAAGATGAATGAAGATGCTTACGTGAGAAGACATGACTCTCAACAACTCTCAGATGTGCTACCATTACACAGTTCTCAACAAACTAAAATTATTAGGCTGAACTCTTATGAACTATATTATGCAGTGTTATACATCTTATTTTGTTGTTAGGACTAGGATATTGGAGAAAAGAAATTATAGGTCATATGGTACATTTTACTAACAGAAAATACATTGCTCCTCAAACAATATTTTTCATTGCTGATTTTGCGCACATGCTGGAGTTAATTTCTGATATGTCCCATTGTTGAAAATGCTACCATATTACTTAGTGTGAACTTGAGAAGCATTTAAAATGAATACAACACTACTGATATTATCCTAAATTTTTCAAATTGGAAGCCCTACAGCACACTTTCCAGTTTCTGAGAAAGTCAGCTATCCTATGCACTGGCAGCTTGGATACTACAAAAACGATAAACAACTGAAGTTATGGTGGTAGGTTTCTTTCTATTTTCTGTTAAGTCCCAATAACACAGTAAGTGGGGAGAAGTTGCTGGGAACGCTTTTAGCAAAAGCCGTGAGTGAAGAGACTCCCTTATAATTTTATGTGTGCATGTACTACAATAAAATAACTTATTACACCTAAGGTGTCCAGATTAAAACAACAGGAAGTGCCAATGCCACAAGGCAGTTCTTTAAATCAAACAGGCAAAGTAATCAGGATCATTCTTAGATGTGGTCATGGTTCAGTACCAGTAGCATGGCACTAGAGTCAGTGTCTGTGATTAGGTTTTAATATGAAATAGCACGAATGAAAACTCAGTACTGAAGCATGTGTTCTGTAGCAAGTAGTTCAAGCATTGTATTAGCATCGATAGTATGACCCAAGCTTACAAGAGAGAGCAACATTACAATCCAAATTGTACCTGTTGCTCACTAAGCCAGCTTCTGCTCTCCAGAAGAAAATTCTGAGATTCAGTAACATCAGTAGCACAGTTACATCAACCTTAGCAGGACCTGAGCTCAGCCCTGAATTTAGTTTTACTAATGTGCATCAAAAACACCTATGCAAGCAGATACCCACCCATAAAAATTGGAAGAAAATAAAGACTTCCTACACTTTATAAGTGAATAATCCAGCACTGTCCATTCATTTACAATGAAGGACCGAAAAATAATATCCAGCTAGACAGCACAGCATAAAACAAGCCCAAGACACACAAGGAAGTTCAGCTAATAAAGTGCAGATTTGCACATCAATCTATTTTGGTGAAACAAAGTGCTGTGTGGAAAGAGAACCAAACTGACTTGCATCACTGCTGAAAAGCTAAACTAGACCTGGGGAAAAACAGATTTTTATCTTGCCTTTCATTACGCAATACATTTGGTCAGATAGTGAGCTGGTTCCAACTGGCACACCAATGCTGACTTCAGAAGAGCTACACCTACTTAAAATGGTTTTGAAGTATTGTATGCAACATATTTTCTTGACTGGACTGTGAGAGGTTCCCTCTAATTAATGTAAGCTATTTTTACTGTGGGAGGAAAACCGAGAGTAAACTGCTCGGCCAAACTGCTTTAAGGTCTTAATGTCCAATGATCTGTTTCAGTTCTGCAAGAAACTGACTATTGCTTTGCTACACCAGGTAAGTGCTTACTAGGCAAGTAACACACTGGAACTAGTTACATAAATGCTGTTACAAGGGACATGCATAAGCAATATGAATAAGTTTCTTAAAGGGATCGTCCTTCTTTACTCAGTCTACTGCTCTGCTCTAACTCTCTTTTTAAATAAGCATCTTATTTACCATATTCACCATATTTATCAGGTAAGGAGAGGGAAAAGTAGGAGAAAAACATGGAAAGGCTGAAACTCCCTCTACAGAGAGGCAAATTTTAGTCTTGAGTCCTTAATTTCAAACTCCCTTTCTATGCTGTGTGACTGCAGACCATGCTTTTCCTAATCATCAATATGAACTATTTCCCCCCCTACTCCAAGCAGACTACAGTCTCCTCACTTAAGTACTGCATAAGGAAAGAAACCACATATTGATAAAATATAGCTCACATTTTTCTACATAATTCTGTGGCCATGCCTCCAACTGAAATCTGGTTACAGTATAACTAGATGGGACTAGTGGTAATTACACCCAGCCTTGTCTACGTGCCAGCTCTCAGTACTTTCCTGAATTAATCATTCTTCAGAGAATAAAAATCACAGTAACAAAACCAGCTGATATTTATTTGAGAGATGCCAGAATAGAGAAGCTACAATCTTGTCTTCGAGTTTTTCTCCAAAGTGATCCAGATTTTTAAGTCCTGAACTGTGAAACCACAATATAACATACCGACAAACACCGATCTAGCAGTCGCAATACAGACAAAAAGACGTAACCTCCTAACTTTTATCTATTCTTGTGTCCTGTTAATCAGAAAACTGGAATTCAGTCTCACAATTACATCCCCAAGTTTTCTTCTGAGTTACTTTTCAGTGTGAACTACTCTCACAAGCCTGTATGAATGCATCTGTCCTTTACTGCTAGATGGATTTAATACAACCAAAGCTAAAGCTATACATACGCATTTCTGGCCAACTGCACAATATTACATTTCATACTTTCAATCATATAGCTTTGCTATTTGTTTTTCAGATGTTTCCATTGATTTTATCATAAAAATAAGTAATACCAGTCTGTAGATCCTGACTGGTATGCAAGACCCTAGAAGTTCTGCAATCAATGCTCCCCCAAGAAGTCTTACATTATGAAGGGCAGCAGCATAGGTGGTACAAATCGTGGTCCAACCTTGTGAAAAAAAAAACCCATTGAGTCAAAACTCAATACACCTCCCTCAGAACTGAAAGGCAAACAGGCACATCGAGAATTTCATCCAGCTGCTCACATCATTACCCACTCACAACCATCCTCTAGTACATGCAAGCCACTGTCAAGAACACAAGGCAGACTGTCTTTCTGAGGCAGCTGCTCATTCTCATCAATGAGATTAAAGAAGCCTAAAAAATCTATATGTTTATGGATCAAGATTTGATCTGATGTGTATTTTGAATTTTTGTAGTTCAAATTGTGCATATATATACTAGAGCTCAAATATTTTCAGTTTATTATTATTAAGTTGTGCTTATTTTGAATAAAATCACTGGTGGATTGACACTGCAAGCTTATCTGAAATATAAACCAAAAAGTGTGATCTTCATTTCCTATAAGCAAACACTTAAAAATTTGCAAATCTTTTTGGAACAAATTCAGAAACAAAATTTGATCCTCTGCTTTTTTATCTGTCATGGTTTAGCCCCAGCTGGTAAGTAAGTATCACGCAGCCTCTTGCTTAATCCTTCCCTCCCTGTGGTAGGATGGGGAGCAGAATCTGAAAGAAAAAGGCAAAACTCTTGGGCTAGGATAAAGACAGTTTAATACAAGAACAAAGGAAGAGAAAAACAGTAACAAGAATAAAAGAATATGCAAAATGAGCAATGCACAGTGCAACTGCTTACCACCCGGAAACGAATGCCCAGCCAGTTCCAGAGCAATGATCTCTGACTTGCTGCTTAAATCCACCAGTTTATGCACTGAGCATGACATCACATGGTACTGAATACCTCCTTGGCAACCCTGGGTTACTTCTTCTGATTTAGTCTCCTCCCAGCTTGATGTGCACTCCCCATTAAACTTCTCACTGGCAGGCAGTATAAGACAAGGAAGAAAATTGACTCTACCCCACTCAAACCCAGGACATTATCCCAAATAGACAGTCATCATCCTGACTGGTAAACCATGTCTCACTGAAAAAGAGCTGACTTTTTACATAGGTGCAGTATTTCGCTAGTCAAACATGGCTTTTTGTTACGTGAAACAAAAGAAGGAAGAAGGTGTTTCGGTTTTTGTTTAAATCACACAGTGTTCACCATTTGCTTCCTGGAAGGCAAAATTAGCCAAACCTTGACCAATTAAGCAGCATGTCCATAATGAAATGCTGTGTAAAGGGGTGCATAAATAAGAGCAAACATAGAGTACTCGTATTTCTTACTGGAAGAGGTAGCAATTTAATTATATTCCTGCAGCATATAATTTAATCTGAATATTTTAAAAGATCACAGAAAAGGATATAGATGAATATATTACATCCACACCTTCAGAAGCCCAGCCTCAGAGCCACGATTCACTGTTGTGCTGGACACTAAACACAACCCACTGAGATGCTGGGTGCTGCAGTTACACAATCATTCTTCTGGCAGTCAATGGATTTGAGTTGCTATTTGCTTCAGACCTTGCAGCACAGCTTATACAATGCCTCATATGCCAAGCAAGCTTTTACAACTCTTCACAAACAGTAGCATCCACTAAGCTCCTTGGAATAACAACAAAATGGAAACAGAAGTGAGCAACCAGAAGAGATATTTCTTAAGATGGCTGATCTGACAAACTTAATGCAACAAAAAAAAATTATGTTCTTAAAACCAATGTTCCCAAATTGTACTAATCTTGAAGGCTTTGGGGGGAGGGGAGAGGAAGAGGAGCCTGTGCCAGAAAGCTGATCCATTACACCCAGCTGTATTAAGTGGTCTTAGAAACAACAGTATTTCTATTTATTATTTCCTTTAGACAACTGCTTTACAGCAATACGGTTTTATGTGCATACTCACTTGTGTGTCCACATGTGTACCTACATGCTCTCCACTGCAAACATCATTATCTGCCTGATAAACACACTCCATTTGATAGCCCTGCATCAAGGGCAGGTTCAAACAGAAGCAAATTTCAGCAAAACTCACTAGTGAGCTTATTAGCAGACCACCAAAAGAACTACTGGTCTGTTGTGAGAATTCAAAAAAACAAGCACTTGCATTTTAAGTAACATAACAAGATGAGGAGTTTTTCACTTTTATCAGTCAGAAAAACACACGAACTATTATGCTTTTGCCACATTTGCCTTGAAAGGACCTACAATAGGCAAGAAAAGCTACATAAGGAATTAGAAGCAGACTACATTTTATTTTTAGCTCCTTTTTTGCACTATTGATAATCAGCTTCTAGTCTAAACCAAAGAACTTAAAATGCAGTTTGACTTCAAGGCATTTTTTATGTTGTTAATCAAAATATGCCAGCTAATATGCATTCCTTGATTAATGTCCTTCCCTATTTAAAACAAATGTGATTAGCTTAAATGCAAATGTTTAAACATCACCATAATTAATATTTGAAAAGTCTAATGCATGATTTTTTAAATGGGGTTTTCTTTATATTTAAAGTCTAAAGTGACTAACACTGTATTGTGATATGAAAGGCTCATGCTATTTTTATTAAATATTCAATCCTAAAAATATTTAAATTGTATTAGCTAAAGATATAAAGATACTGACAAGCATATTTTTAAGTACTATTTGCAGCAATAATGTGCAATTAGATTTTAATGAAGTTCAATCACAGTTCTGCCAAATCATGAGTTAAACTTTGGGTTTTTGTATGCCAAATGTCTTCAGAAAAATTACTTCAAATCCCCACTTTCCATCCCTGTACCCTTCTTGCCTCCTTTCCAACAGCATTTTCTTTAGCAGAGCATAGGCTGTGTGAAGAGGAAGGACAGATGCTGTTTTCAGAAATCCCTACTGAGCATTAGTGGAAAATGTCATTTTAATTGTCAGCATTGTCTAAAGCACTGGAGTTTTATATTAAATGGTTCCATCTTTTAGCAGTGCTCTCTCTGGCTCCCTTGCCTATAGAGTAGTCACTTAAATTTTTCAGTTTCATGGAATTTTGTTTAAAATACAGTGAAAACATTGACAAATCTGCTTCCCTTGGATTTTGGATACCAGTGACCTGAGGAAACACCAAATATTATAGTTTTGCTAAAACTAAAGAAGAGGAAAAAAACTGACATCAATGCTCCTTTACAGATCCCTCTCTCCTTTCTTCAAATGATCAAATTCCCAAAGACTATATCTATACCAGTAATTTAAATGACCTCAGGACTGTTGCCTGAGTGAGACCTCATCACCACCCCATGTCTGTACTACTGCAGCACACTTCCACCTCCATCCTTGAATAGAGGAGGTGGAAACGTTTTTCTTACGGGAACTGTCCCTAGACCACACTAACCCTCAAACCATGTCCAGGAATTCATTGTTGGAAGTGCTAGTTATCATCAGCTAAAGGCCTGTTAGAGGCTGCTGTGACAGTTTAACAGCAGAGTCCCACACCACCTAGAAACACTTCCTGGCATCAGCACAGACATAAACAAACAAGATATTGACTCAGCATGTAACGAATTGTTGACAGGCTTTGGTGAAACTCTATAGGAAAAACTGTTAGGGAAATCTGAAAAGCCATATGTCCTCATATACAATATTTCCATATGTTTGTGCCAAAGGAGTTTAGTTTCTCAGCCCGGCTCTTCTCTAAATGAAGACATAATCCTTTGAAAAAACTTAGCTAGTCATCACCTGTTAAGATGGAAGTAGACAGGTCATATTTCTAACCCAAATCTGTATTTATTGATCATCTGGGAAGCAAAGCATAATTTGTGACTCAGAACATCAGCTCTGCAGTGGTTTTGTCAGTCACAGACTTGGGAGTTCATTAATATATTCATGAACTATCTTTCAGTGTCTGGCAGACTCCATGCTATGCAGTATCTCCTATGAATGCTGTTTTCTTGCTCTAGTTTCTTTTTGTCTTCCGCCTTCCCCTTAAGGAAAGTCCCTTTCTCTTAAATCTCTTCATCCTGACTTTAAGGATTCTCTTTTAAAAATCATATTTAACTAACTTTCACCTAGAAAGACTATTGTAAGGAAACTAATGAAGAGTGAACACTACAAAGCATTCGCACGTTTTCTCCACCTTACTAACAAGTTACTACTTCTCCTTGACTGTTACCATCCTATCATGGTCACTTTATCTTCCAATGTGACCAAACCTTACTTTCTCCTATTCTGTTCACTGACAGTACTTTCTGATAAATCTGTTTAACTTTTTAGGATGGAGGTTATGCAGCATCTGTCCCAAAGACTAATTGAGAATGTAGGAAAAGTGAAAACTTTATTTAAGTGTATATGTTGATTAAAAGGCTTATCTTACTCAATTAGATGGGCAGGACTCTGTCCCGGAGAAATGGCTAGAGAAGAAAAGAAAATAAGACTCCAGACTAAGAAAAATGGGATATTTAATGACTATAGGAGGAGCAATACACAAAAATCAGGAAGATTCAGACACAACACTGGTAAGGAAGCAGCTTGTTTTGGAATACTGCTTCATCTCCACTCGTGCAGAAAAGGCATAGCAGCTGCCTACTTTCATTTCATTTCATTCTTGGAGACACTAGTCCAATGATAAGATCAGTGGTTGGATCCATTTTAGTGCAGTAAATCTATATATATCTTAAAGTACTGTAACAAAAGAACAAATAGTGAAAACATTCTTGAAGTCATGTGTCAGAGGACCATGTCCATCATTTATGATGTCTCTATCCAGTAACCTGTAACATGGGGCTTCTAAACTCATTGAAACCTCAAGATTTTATTGCAACAGCAACTGACACTTTTTCATAATTTCATCAAACTGGCTTCTTATTTGAGGGCAGATAATTTATTTTCACAGGGATCCCGAAGAGCTGACTCTCTTCGGTGATGCCTGAGTACAGGAAGAGCCACTCAAGATTGCAGCAATTCTAACAGCTTCAAAGTGAAACCCAAAGGTAACCCAAAGTTACTGAAATAATTTTGAAGCACTTCAGGATTTTCAAATTCATTATTCACGTTTTCCTTAATAACGTACTAAGCAGGACATGTGTGCCTGTGTGCACAGGTGCAAACACAAACTGAGAGGACTGAGGCTGAGGTACATTGAGTGCACCCTTAGCAAGTTTGCAGATGACACTAAGCTGGGTGGAAGTGTCGATCTGCTGGAAGGTAGGGAGGCTCTGCAAAGGGATCTGAACAGGCTGGACCGCTGGGCTGAGTCCAATGGCATGAGGTTTAACACGGCCAAATGCCGGGTCCTGCACTTGGGGCACAACAACCCTATGCAG
>WAAB01004151.1:76342-94949 GCA_013389865.1 Piaya cayana | reverse complement strand
GGTGATTCTGTGATTCTGTGATAGAAAGCTCAAAGACCAGGCTAATTTTTAGTTTTAAGTATCTCCCATATTACCAAGAGTATCTATAAGATAGGAAGTAATCAAAGATCTCAAAGCAAGCAGATATTTACTTTATTTTACTTTTTAAACAGCAAAACTAATTATGACCATTTTATTTTCACAGTTAAAAGCTATTAAAATCACTGATGTGAGGAGTTTAGACAATGCAGAGCCACCCACAGCTAGCCTTAGGAACACACTTCTTATTCAGCCTCAGAAATGTTCCTGCGCATTAAGATGTCAGAGATCATCACTGCTTATGCAGTAGTTGCTTTCTGTAATAATCAGACCCTCAGCCACTCTAGTACAGAAGAGACTAATGCCAGGTTTTCAGCCATGGTTTTCCTAGTAAACTGTGAGTAACTCCCTGCAGCACAGAACTGTGCCCTATTAAATCACAGCAAGAAGATTAAGTTATTTTAGTCTGTATGCAAACAAGAAATACAATGAATTTTTTTTTCTACTCTTAACAGTCTTCCCACAGCTATTTAATGTGCCCAGCATTTTTTAACTATTGTAACTATCATTGATACTTTCTGTTCAAATTCTATTTTTTTATGCTCACACAACTCAGCTCATAGTATCAAAGCCTTGACTGAGTGGAGACTGATATCCTCATCACCACTGTCCTTGGCACTTCTCAATTTATCATACATTGTTTGTAGCTCTCTTTAAAACTCACAATACGGAAAGTATAGGAGTTACTTAACCCCATATCATCTACACTTAAATGTGGTAATTTGACAAATATTAAAGAACAATAGAATTAGTTCAGATTTGGCAAGACTTTTTAGGTTCCCTCCTACATTCTTCTGCTAAGGAAAGGAAAAGTCATCTTTAATATATTATTAATGCATTAGTGTCATTCTAGCCCAGCTCGTAGGTCAGAGCACTTTGTGCAGAGCATGCTTTAGATGCTGGTAGACCAGTATGATCCCAGAGGCGATATGGTTTGCTGCTCTAATTGTTCCACACTTTACCAGCATCAAATCCAACTACTCAGTTTTGGGGTATGTAAGCCAAGTTTTGGTTGTCCAGTTAGATTATGTAATTTCTAAAATCAGCAAATAAGGAACTGTAAGACAAAAAAATATCCTTTTACCAAGGCCATGAAGGATATAGGGTGGTACAAAGGTATTGCAGAACACAGTATTTGTACAGAAGAGGGTTTTTTCCACCAGAGTGTTCTCAGACCTCCACAAGGTACAAGAATTAAGGAGCTCAGTGCTTTGCATTAACAGGCCTATAAAGATTAAATAATTGCCAGCAAGAGCAGTAATTACTGACCTGCAAATCTACATAAATCATAGATGTGGAAAGGATCTGAGAGAACAAAGACCACACCTTGCAGAAAAGGTAAAAACACCAAGTGACCATTTTCTGTCTTGGAGGTATCTTTCCTTACTGCCACCATTCTGAACTTGTATAAATATTATGTATTCATAAAAATACATAGTATGAGATGGAGAAAATAAAAGCTAGATTTAACAAACTTCCTTTTGTGGATTTATTTAGTTCCTGATATACTTCTGAGGTAATAAACCTACATCCTTTAACACACTTGGAAGTCAAACAGAAAAACAAGACCAGGAAATTTCTTGGCTGCCATCTACTGTTCAAAACTTTTCTGTATTGCACAAGAGAATAAACCCAAGAATAAATCCAAAGAGCACTCACTGGTATATCCAGGACATCTCCTTCTCTATACTGTTCTTGGATAAAAACAATGTCTTTGGACTGCTGTTAAAAACCACAATATTTCTATGAGGATTCTGTGTATATGCTCAACTTTGAACCAGTACCAAACCCAAGAACAACAAAAGCTTGTACACTTAATGACGCACTGATTTAGGGAAGAACACTGTAGTATTCTTAGTATTTCAATGAAAAGTTGTACTTTAACGTTAAGGTTCTACTAATGCACTGGACAGCACTAGAGAGTGATTTTGCTATACAGTACTAAGACAGCACTAGACAGTGACTGAAAAGTAATGCGCAAAAAAGCTGCATGCTCTCCCTTTCTCAAGTTTTTGTGTTACTATCAGAGTAAGTCCTACAGTATGTTTGTTTCTCTCTCTCTCTTATTTTGAGAGCTGCCTAGATCTCTTTGTCCTTTTCAACTCCACTGCCCCTTCTCCTTCCTCTTTGTTGCTCCAAAGAAGCCACTATGATCCTGCACATCTGACAGATAAGATGGGTTGGAATGAAATGGGAATAATCTTCTTTATGTCGAATATATAACACGACTTGGAAATTAGGTTTAAATTACATATGATGTCAGGTTGTCAAAGTTTATGATAAAAGTGATGGGGCTATCCTATCATCTGCAGTAAAGGAGAACCAGGAGTTTACTGAGAGACTTTAGACCTGCAAGGACAAAAATACGTTAACTTGTATTGTTGGGTGAACTGTGTCACTCACATAGAGACTTGGTCATAAACCGAAGACTCATCCTAGTAAAATATACTGGGAGGCAATTAAATGCTTCATCTCCAAGCATTTAGTAACCTTCTTTTTACCATCTAGTCCAAAGCCACTCACAGCAGGTCTAACAAGTTCTGGCTGCTCAGGCCCTGTCATGTCTGGTTTTGAAGAGGATGGAGATGTCTAACCTCTCTGGACAACCAGTCCTGGTATTTCTCCACCTCCACCAGTCAACATGTCTCCTACTCACTCACTTGCTTGGCATCTTTAAAAATCAGTAATTCTAAGATCCCCACTTGCAAGACTATATACATATTACATATATAAATATATACACATAGAGCATAATGAAAGTACTTCTAGTCTCTAGGGAACAAACTGCTCCCTCTCACATAAAGTTATCAGATGGTAAAACATCTTTTCAAGAACAGTTGTGGAACATGACAATTTCAAGTACAACACCCATTAAAAAAATTGAACCTTTGCAGAAAGGTACTAAGAGGCAACTCTGTAGTAACTTCAGCTTTCAGTCTTTATTCTTTAGTTTTCTTTAATATTCCTCAAAGTTCAGGGTGGTCTGTGGAAAAGTGATGTTGATGGGAATTAGCCCACCAGCAGTCTGAAAGCTATGAAGCTCAGTGGCTGAGGAATGCAAGCAGATCTAGGCTCATACTGTGATTAACAGGAGAAAATGCAAAAGAAAGCAAAGATATTAAACAAGAGGAAAAACACCCACCCTCAGCACAATAAAAAGCAAACAGCTAGGAAAAGTGCATTATGATTCGTGCACTGTATACCACGTCATTTTGAAGCTTGTAGGTGGGCATGTAGTTACCCATGTCCTTTATCTCCAGGAAGAGAACTCTGATGAACTTGGTACTTTGACCTACCTGGTTTGAAATGGGGTAAAGAGTGGACTCCAGGCCACGTATCTTCATTTGGTGTTCCAAGTACCTGCACACAAGAAAAAAAGAGAAGAAAATAAAATGAAACCTCACACATTACTTTAATGGAAAAGATCTGACAAGTCAGAGCACTGCATAAAACCACCCCTCACTGTGAGCTCAATGTACTTTGAAATCCAAAATTTAATTAGGTTTAATTTAGGGGAGGAACAAGAGAAAGATGGTTAAAAAGTTAAATTATTACCATGGTTCTGAGGTACTGGTGCACTCAGTAATGCACTTAATGGTGCTGTGTTCCTGTCAGGTTGCCTATTCAACCAATTCACAGAAGCTAGTTATTTTAGCTCGAAAATCATTTCAGTCCTTGAAAATATAAATAAGATAACAGATACCTAATAGATGCTAAGATAGAAGATTTGCACAGATGGTAAAGCAGATGACCAAGAACATGGTATGAACAAGAATGTACAATGAATAGTTATCATTTCAAGCGGATGCAGTACACACAAAATTAGTAAATTTTTAGGAAATACAGACTTTATTCATTTATGTACTGTGCTTGGTTTCTGTTCACTTCAACTGTCTTCCTTCTTGTAGTTTAAGTCATACCAACTTAATAGGCTGACCAGGGAGGTGGCTGAGTCACCTTCCCTGGAGGTGTTTAAGGGATGGGTGGATGAGGTGCTGAGGGGCATGGTTTAGTATTTGAGGTATGGTTGGACTCAATGATCTGATGGGTCTTTGCCAACCTGATGATTCTATGATCCTATGAACTTTCAGTAACAAAATATTTAACATTTCTCACATGAACCTTATTTTCTTTGCTGGCACAAAAAGTTCACCCTTTGGGTCTTTAGCACAAATAAATTTAAAGAGTTGCTATAATTATTTCTCCCACACCTGTTTTTGCTTCATGAAACAACTGTCAACACATAAGGTAGCAGCTCTACAAACGGATTTCTGAATGAGCTGTGGAATTTGGTATGTTACTAGTGAGATCTTCCTTATTACAAATTTACACCTGATTTCTAACATGAATGCCAGAAACTATTGGAAATACTTGTTATAAGCTCAAGCCTTGGAATAAAAAGCTGATATTCCAAAGTGAAAGCATTTCACACCAGTCTGGTGCTTGTTTCATGTTGTCATACATGTACAAAATACCCTGCCAGTCCTGCCTCAAAGAGCATGGCAGATTTTCCGGGGGGAAAAAAAAAATTTAGACTTATTTATCTTGAGGCCGCTTACACCAGCACAAAACAATCACAAAGTTAATGTGAAAATCTTTGGTCCAAGTATGCAAAGGTTTGTGACACTTCAGGGCAGCCTATAAGATATCTACTCCCAATCACCTGAAGCTGAAGAGATTTCTTTTAAAATTGTATCTGCTGCAATATACATATGCATTAAGAGCATTAAAGGAAGGGCCACTCTAAAATATTTGTTGCACTTCTTAAGCTATTTGTTCTTGTCAATAAATTCAAGCTTTAAAAAATTCTCAGAAGCAAGACCAGGAAGCTAAAACACAAAACCATTCTCTTCAACTCCCCCAGAAATTTATTTCATAAAATTTAGAAACTTGCTTAAAAATTTGAAGCAAAAGTAAGTGACTTCTTAAATAGATACAATTCTTACCTAAAGATGTGCTTTACAGCTCTAAGGCCTCAAGTTTGTTAAGCAATTTATAATACTAAGTTGTCGTTTTATCTAAGAATATTACTACAATCATCTCTTTCACTATCAATACAATCAGCAAATAGTCCATTCAGTATGACCAGAAGGAGGTGAAAGCAGAGCACCAAGGTGATGATGAAACAAATATGACAGTATCGGTGCCATTAGACAGTATATGTTCATGTAGATATTTGGATATGCACGTTCACTGATTTTATTTGTAAATATTGTTTGTAGGATGTTGCTTTCAGCCCATGCAAAAGACATCCTAATTAGTATTTGAATAAGATAAACCCAGCCCTGCAACCCTGATTCTTCACAACACTCATATTCATTTAATTATTCCTATTAGGAAGAGCATGATTGTCTGATTAAACACAGAAGTAGCAGTAGTTAGGAGACATCATTGATACTATGTCATGATTAAATCAATTTGCAAATAACTTTCGTCTGGCTTCTGTATGAATCAATCTCCTGGTGGCAAGTGCCACCCAGGCCAGGAGAGGGAGCCCGTGGATTAAGAACAGAGATTCTTTCTCCTTCAGTATAAATTAAGAAACCTAGTCCTCAATTTTGCAACCCCTCTTAGCAAATCAAAAGGATGTTATTTCATGAAACATTATGAATACCAGAAAAATTAGCTACATCCTTCTAAATGTATTTTCTTTATCATCTTTTATTTTAGATGAGACCTAGGCAGCTAAGGTGCTGTACAGATGAATATTAAAACCAGCTAAGAAAATCTGAAACCTCCAGTGCAAGGCAGAATGTTTATTAGACTAATTTAATGTAGAACTTGGAGCTAAGAAATGGTTTATTCTAATTTTCAAAGCAAAACCACGTCCAGTAACAGAGGGCTTGATGGGAGATCATTTTCGTAAAGAATCTTATGACTTGCGATTTTTTGTTTCACCAGTTTTCCAATCCATTTCTTTAATAATATTCCAGTACATCTGATGCTACAGTGTTTAAGAGCCAGCTACAAAAAAGTTCTCAGCATTGGAGTACTCAAACTACCTACAATATTTATACCTTCTATCAAAGACAGCAGTCAGGCTAAAACTACTAGGTTTTCTATCAACTAAATGCCTACCATTTTCAAGATGGGGCACTTCGTAGTTCAGGCAAGAATCCAGACACAGTAATTTAATGCACTGTGCAAACACCATAAATATCATCCTTCTTTCACATATTTTTTAACATGCACAACACAGAAATTCACATATTAATCAAGAAACAAAGAGAAGGCAGCAGTGAAACACTGGTGGTTTTGGATAAGATGAAACAGTCACTGCCCACAGGTAGGTCAACATAAAGAGATTTGTAGACATCACCTTGCAAGCGATGCTACTAAGTAGCAATCAATCCCATTTTGATGAGGTGGGATTAGGCTGCCCAAAGCAATTAGTTTTGACACTAGCTATAAACAAAGCAAAGTGGAGTTCACATATATCACCATAGTGGAGAAGGATATGCCTTTTTTATGGCTTACAAATGAGAATTAAGGGACCAACATAGAAAAAGAAAACAGAGGAAGAAGGGAGAACCCAGCAACCTTCTGATTTTACTCCAAAACACTGTCTTTTCACAGCTAAGACCAACTGTCCACACAAAACCACTGGCAAAATCTTAGATTTGACTCATTATATGAGGGACCTGGCTGTAGTAAACCACTGTTTATCCACCTAGTGCTGAAGAGCAAGTCTAACCATACAGCAGCCACTGGAAATGGAAGATAAAGTAGACACAGCAGTCAGGACAATGACTGAACACCAGAAGCTGTTATTTTATGGGCAGTCTTATAGCACTGACTATCCTTTCATAGTATATCACTTACTTCTGATCCCAAGCATGCTACCAGTTGTTCCCCCTTCTACATTTGAACTTTTTTTCATTTTGTGTTCCAAAACACGAAAATAATTACCACTGTCATGGCAATCAGTATCCAAGTTACTATTTCTATTGAGAATTCTTTGAAGAAAATAAGACTAACTTGTTTGTTTTCTTTAGTGATGATTTTCTTCTCAGTGAGGTAAACATCCAACTTTCATGGTTTAATATCCTATATTTTTAATTGAATTACTAACACAAGAATAATCTACAATTCACAGATTTAGAATGGATTTAATGTTTTCCATGCTCCAGGATGGTCATGGTTTCTGTGAAGTAAACTCCAAAACCTAATGGGGTTTTACTGTTCCACGCTGCATACAACTGTAACAGAAAATACTCTTTTATTCCCTAATAAATGCAATAAAATTACTTCCTCATTTGAAACTTGCTGTTCAAAATCAGAATCAGATTCTGAACTAATTTGTAGGGTGAGAAATCTTTTTATATGAAAATAATAGATTTGGAACACATCAGGGTACTGAGGGCAAAATACCTTACAGACTCTCTTGACATTGTTATGGTTTGGTAGAAAGTTATGAAAACAGAAGCTGCTGTTGTAATCTCCATATACAAGCATGATATGAAAAGATTTCTGAGGAAATGAAACAAAAATGCATTAAGGTCTATTGTATTGCCTTAATATTTTAATGTAAGACAAAAAACTTGTTTGCTTTTTGTGTCTGATTTTATAAAGATTCATCACTCCCCCAATTAACGTGCTCCCTGGTGGCCATGGAAGTCATTATTTTATGGTGAGCATTATGCCACTCTATCAACACAATTAGTCATCTTGTCCTGTATTCTACTGAAAATGCAAAAGCATTCCCTATTACTACCAAATAATTTGTTAATTCTGGGTAACAATTTGTCCAAAGAAGTTATTTGAATCTTTTGTGAGAAGAGCAGCAGTGCAAATCTTTCTGACCAGCTCTTTACCAAGTGCTGGCCTAATTAAGACAGAATAAGCATTCCCATTTGCGCTATAGCTTTTGAATATAAAAAGCTGTATACTACTGACACAATGTTTTAACCCTTGTTAATCTGACAATTCTCAAGAAAGGCAGTGTCTGGACTTCAAGACGACAAAGAACATGCAGCTTGTGGTATTATTCAGGGTTTTGTAGCAACAGAGCAGAATGAAAAAGAAGATCAGGATGCAAATGAGTTGCCTTTCCTTAGACAACATTTATGGAAATCAGGCTAAGCAATTTGCTGAATTTTCATTTTTTCATGTTAGGTCAACTTGATGAATAAACAAAGTTTAATCAAAAAGATGCCAGGAGAGTCAATCTTCTCACCCCCCCCCCCACCCCCCACCCCCCTTTAGTCACAAAGTTGTTTTTGTTGAAGAACGCCATAGAATTTTAACTAGAAAACTTAGAAGATATATGTTAAAATGTTTTCTTATTTTATTTTTTTCTTTTAAGGATCATCAAGATTTCTGTTCCAGTCTTCCAATTTGCTGCATAAAACATACTGAATTTAGTGAGTCCTTGGCTGTGATATACAATGATATACATATTCTCCCAAAATATATATTTCTAATTAAGCTTTCAACTTAGTCAAAACCTAGTAGTCATTTTCCTTTTTGTGGAGGTAATACATTACTGTTCTAGATTTGGCTCCTGAGAAGCAGTGCAAGTTCCAGGGGTTTGCTATGGCAGCTCCATCAGAGGGCAGCCCCTCTCAATGTGAAACGTTTCATGTGGTCTGGAAGGGGGTAAGTTTATGTTACCATGCTTTCTTGCAGACTACCCTGGTGCTAAGCAATTTGCCTGGATGATCCAACTACGGCTGCATTCCTCTCCCAAGGGTTTGCTGTTAGGTACGTCTTTACCACATCTTCCACAATTAGGGAAAATGGTGTGTTAGTACTTCGTAACATCAAAGAGCACACTAAAGGAGGAAATTAATCCTTCTGCTTTGCATTTGTTCTTAGTGTAATGGGTTAATAAAAATCAGCAACTATTTTTGTATTATGTATGCTGACTCAGTCTGCTGACTGACAAGTGCAGGGAGGCTTCCTTTGACTCTCTGCTGGACACGACAGATGACAGCTGAGTGTCAAGTTTAATATCCAAAAGACAGAGACAGAAATGGAATTGCCTCAATACTAGTAATTTCTTCACATCAGGATGAAATTATTTAGCTGTTCTGTTTCCTTAAGTGAAAATAAATCTATTCATTTGTGTAATGCACTTAGGTGTTTGTTCTATAAGAGGCTGAATGCATTTTAACTTTAGGAAGGTTGTGGGTGTTCTGCAATGCCCAGCTGCATTGAAAAAGTCACCCCATTCTTCTACAGAAATGTCTATCAGCGAAGATGACAATATATTTATTTGGATTTATGAAAAATAAATACCACATTCCTATTCACTGTCCTTGAGATTTAAAACAATCATTAAGTGAATGGCAAAAATTACACATTGTTCCTAAACCAGGAATCCACATCAATTCAAATTTAAAACAACTGAAGTGTGTAATCAAGGCAGTCTCATTTCACATGGAAAACACTAAAGGCCTTGTTCAGAGCCTGAAAACACATCACCACAGATCCAGCACTGGAGACCATCAGGACAGGACTAAATGAAATCCCTTTCCTTACAACAAAGCACTACAAAGGTGTTATATGCCAGTTTCCTTAACCACTCAGTCAAGTGTAAGTTTCGTTTATTCATAAATGAACCTACTAAATACATACTACACTTTGAATCACAGAAATTGTTCTGTCAATGATGTGAAATTTAGAAACTAGTTCTGCCCATAATCCAAATTAAAGTGAGGAGAGAGAGTGCAAAACCAGAATAATATAGTCTAAATTCCACAACGATAAAAAAGTAAGTATTAAACAACTTTTCCTGGGCTCAGCAACCTCTTCCTACAGGTAATCACCACTTCTCATCATAACATCCTAGTTTAGTAACTTACAACTTTTACATAGTGGAAGAAACTGGATCTTTTTATTAATGATTCTTTCTAGAACACTAGAACACTAAGAAAACAGGCTTTGGCAAACTTATTTTGGAAACAGGTGGGCCTGTGCTGTAGATAGAAGATCTCGAATTAGCAGCAAAAGGAAGAAAGGCAAACTTCTGACAGATATTGCAGTTTCCCTCAAACCAATGTAGCCATGTGGCAATTTATCCAGTTTACAAGTTTATTAAATAGCGTAGCACATGGTAAAAGGAGACAATGTTTAGCTCCAAAGTGAAGAGAGGGCTCCTTTGTGAGCAACAGTACATGCTGAAGCAGCAGAACAGTGGACTCATCCCTCCAACTTTCCCAGCCACCTGTACTGAGAAGTGTCCTTCCATCAACAAACAATTCCATCAACAGAATAAAAAATGCTGACATTAAACTAGAGTTAGTGTCTCCAACATCTGCTTTGGAGATGCAGAAACTATAATACACCTCAACAGGATGGAATCGATCCTTATTAAGAAGAGAAAAGAATTTGTAAGCTTTTGCAGACGTTGAAGTTGTGGAACAGAAAAAGACTGGGAAGAAAACTCATGCAGAGGAATACAGCTGACCTCAACAGATTTCTCTCCCCTTCCTTCAAGGATGCAAGTTTGCTTTTCTGGCATTGCCAGAGCTTGTGAGCCCTCAAATAAAGTTAAAGAGAAGGGACGATTTCAGCAAGGAAAATCTTGGTGTTAATACATGTGAAGAAGCAGCTGGTGATGATTTCTGTGCTGGAAGATCGCTTTCTTAGCATTTGGGAACAAACAGAATTGCTTCCTTTACCATGAAGGAGAAAAAAGACAGCAATTTTCTGGAAGGACCCCTTGGCTCACACAAGTCATGCTTTTTCATGTATCCTTTAAAATCTGCTCTGATTTACTCTGTACAGAAAGGCATAAAACTCTTGAGTGTCAGATTTCCTATCCTGTTTGTGTTGTAAAGCCTTTGGAATAACTCACTGAAAAAGTCCTCTCTTAAACATGCTCCTTAAAGATTTATTTGAAGCTTTTTTACTGACTTTCTTCTTTAAACCAAAAGAGGAAATAAAAAAAAACCCCAAACCTGTGTGAAGCTTTTATGAAATGTACTTCCACAAGCCCTGCTGTGCTGGCTCAGCAGCTGGTTCATTTGAATTCCAGGTATGCACTACACAGTGGTTTTTTGGAAACACTGGCTTATCTGAAAAGCAATGCTGCTTTTTGATCATAAAGCTGGCTTCATGGTCTTTTTAAAGACCATAAAACCAGCTCATTTAACACATATGAATTCCTACCAAATGTCACAGTGTTGAATCTCATTGGCACAGGCGAAGTTACAACACTGCATCAGGATACTGAAGCGCTTAAGGCTGCCATTCAGCTAGAGAGTTTATTCAAATAATTACCAAAACAAATTTATGCAGTTTCCTATGAATCATCATAAAAAATGTTTTCCTTCCTGCTTTTATTTAAAATAAAACTACATTTTTTTTCACTATACCATCATTTAACTATGTCTATTTGAACACTGTACTTCTCAGATGCTGAAAATCCTTTGCTTCTGGCCCAATGCTCAATCACAACACGTGGAATGAGCATGCTTCGTTACACCACCACACTAGGACTTGCCATTCCTTATGCAGAAGGAACAGCATACACACACAGCACAACAGAACCTCATGACACATGTCGCTTACATGACAGAAATGCATTTGCAGTGGAGACAAAAGCTGCCGTACTAAGGCAGACAGAACACTATAGCTGGGCTAACTTAACTGCTGAGCTCATCATGAAAAGTCTTTACCTCACCTAAAAATCCTGAAACATGTATATATATATGTGACCTTGTGCTCAGCATCACAGAACAGTATGATACGACAATCCAATCAGATCATCCAGAAGTTTGCCAACTCCTTATTTTGCCTACTAAGGTCTTGATCTTGTAATAATATTAATTTTGAATAGATTTGTGCAGCCACATAGAGCCCAGCGAAGCAGTGGGTATTAACATGAGCATTTTCAAGCAACCGTTTGTTCAATCTGCAGTACATGGAGGCAGCCAGTAGTGCTGTCATCTGAAGAATGTGTGGTCCAGGTGTTACAATGTTTCTGAAACAGTGAGTCCATTAGTAATGAGCTCCACCTCTGCTGGGTATATGTGGTGGATATAAGAGCACTCTTCCTGGATGTCTAAACATCCTGCTGATCCCTGCACTGAACCTTATCAGAATTCCCAAATCAAATAATTTTTTAAGATGTCTAACCTTATCACTAAAAATCCATTTCAAGTGATTAAGCTTCAAGTGTCTCCTACAAAAAACCACAGCATGATGCTTGGTGTATTCTCTGCAAACAGCAGGATTTTGCTGCTAAAAAAGCAAGAGTTTTATACTTTTGACTCTCCTGCTGAATCACAGGAACAGAACAAATAATCAGAATGAAAAATGTAAGTCTCTAAGGAGCATAGATTTTTTTTTTCCCCCTAAAATGGGGGAAATGTCAGTCTCCTTCTCATGGAGAGACAGTGGTTATAAAAGCGGCTGAGACATTTCAACCAGGGTCACAGGGCTGAATCCCAGGGAGATAATAATTCTCACCCAGAAGACAGTTAAGATCCATGTGGAGGCTGTGGCTGAACAGAATCCATATTTTCCTCTTCAGTGCAGTGAGCTAGCACACCTTGTTCCAGAGCACTGAAAGTTTCCAGTAAATTCGCCAGAGCACCCAGCTATTTTTCTGAAATCTTCTTTACCCATTTCCTTGCAAGTCCAGTAAGACGGATAGAATTATTTTCCTGACATTACAAGGTACATGCTAAAATGTAGAGATCAGAAGTGCATTTTGAAAAAATGTCAAATTTTGAGATGCTCAAATATTTTGAAAATTGGCAAATGTGCAATTTAACCATTTATTGCTCATTGAGCAGCTGTGGTTTCAGCAATCAGCTGGCAGGTGGCCTGACTTCTCATCTTCCTTATTTAAATGAAGGTGAAAGCCAGGGTTGTTCAACTGGAAGAGGCAGCTGTACTCCCAGCTTAAGTGAACCCATTTGTTTGCTTTGACACAGTGCACTCAGGAACTTTGCCTGTGACTTCTGAGCTGTCAAAAACACCAGGAAGGAAGGACTAGAGGGTAGTCATCTCTTCTCTCCATTTAAATTACATTGTAAGCTAAGTGCAAGGCAGCTACAGTGCCAGTTCTTGCTCTTTGCAACCCCACTTTTGGGCAAAAGGGAACTACTTCCCTGGAACTGCTGAAACCATTCCCCTCTACTGGAAGGTAGAAGAAGGTAGCTGCAAGGACTGGGCAGGATTCAGAGAACATAGTGCCTACAGCTCCAAAAGGAATTAATGGGGCTTGCACTGAAATAATCAATGATGAAGTATGAATGTACGAAGGCAAATCCTCAAAAGATCGGAGCTGCTTAACACCAGCATATTACAGTCTACTCTTTTTCAGAAAAATAAAACTAAACAACCAAACTAAACTGGAGGAGGAAACAGATAAATAAATACGATATGCAAATACAGAAAAAGAAATTTGCACAGACACATTACAAAGAGCTTCAGTACCACTTCCTTTCCAGTCCAATAATGATGGAAAGGAGGAGAAAGAATAGAATACAGTTACAGATTCTTATCCCTTGCCCCAGTATGTTAAGGTCCTTATAAATTAATGGTCTGAAATGTTAACCACACAAAAGCTGAAAAATTATGGGGGATCAGGTACAAGAATGGTAAAACGTCTACATTAATTCTTTTACATGAGCAATGGTGCTATTACAAAGCAAATAATAAAATTTTGGAGGTAAATTTTAAAGATTTTGCTGAATTACTAGAAAGGGAGACATTGCGCCAATGAAACAAGGGTAACTAACTATGCCAGTTCTCAGAGAGAAAAACCAACCTCTCAACAGCTGATCTCTTGGACTATGTGAGGAATGCAGGCAAGCAGCACAATGTTATCACTAAGCCAGTTACAAGGCTGCAAAAGCAACAAAACCATGAAAGCATCAGCAAGAATATGATAGCATAATGCAGAAGTGGTAGGAAGCTACACTAAAAATATGTTTTACTGAAAGTAAATGGAGCCCAAAGAGATGACTTTACTAAGAAACATATGTTCTACTGCCCTTAGCTATCAGTTGCTTTCACTGGTCTGACTTTTTTTTTTTTTTTTAATAGAATAGGATACTGCAGAGATATCATTAAAAGCTCCATAAACCACACAAAATAACATTTGCCCTGGCTGCAGTTTTTACCCTGCACTGAACTGCTGAGCAGTTGATAAAGTGATAACACGCAGTGATGTCAGCAGGACTTCACCTGTACCCCTCCCTTTCCAACGGAAAGGAGCAATACTGGCACACACTAGCCAGTTGGTCCAGCAGCACAGCGATGTTATTCATCAAGTATCTCAGTCAGGAGACCAAAGCAGGCTATGCTAAAATGCCTGGGCTCTCCAGCATGTAAATCATTAAGGCCTCTTTTTAAGTATTAGGGCAACATGTTGTACAGACACACACCAAGATGAAACAGGAAGGATAAATATCAGATTGAGAGAATCCCCTAATTTTACTGACAGGCCAGTTCAGTGATACAAGATTCCTGCAACTTTTCTTTCTCTTACGGGAAAAGCACAATTACCAGCTATTGTAAAACAATTGCATTCAGGGTACACAGAGGGAAAAAATCCACAAATATAGTATGTTCTAAGATGAAAATGAGTTACAACACAAACAATTCCCTTTTGAAAGAGGGAAGTAGCTGCAGAATAATTTTAAATAATTTTAAAAAGGAACTGAACAATAGTTATTTTAAAACCATAACTCCCTCATTATGGCACCATAAAGTTTAATCTAATTGAAAGTATACAACATCAACTGATTTCTCATCCATCCAAACAGACAGAAATCCAACCATAATCTTCCAGTGCAATAAGTAGATGCCTAAAATTTTCCATTGATTTCCCCTCTGGAAATCATGTTTATTTGAGAACACACAGTGAGTGTGCACCATACTACACTCTCTATTTTTTACTTTATGCTGTTCTGCTCCATCAGGTTTGACAGTTTACACCATGGCCATTTGGATCATACTGTAACCCCAAAAAAGCACCATGAATAATTCTCATTATGTTCTCACAAAACATATTATTAGCTCTCTCCAATGTACTCAGAAACAGATCTCAATTGCCAGAAATACTGTTAAACAGTGACATACACATGCACTTGAAAGACAAATTGTGAATACAGGACATTTTTCTTGCTATGGTTGACAGCTAGAGAATTCAGTTTTGCTATGGTCTCAAAATTATTTTAAATGAGCACTTGGAAATCTGGGGAAGGAAGAGCCAAACTAACCAGAATGAAAGCTAATATTCTATACTTCAAAACCTGCTCTGTTTATTTCACATGCAAACAGCTGAGAATATCTACTGCATTAAGATCTAGTCACGTAATTCTCCTACTCTCAACTTCTGTATGATGCCTCCTTTTTTGGACATCTTATGAAATAGAATACATTCCATTTCTGTAGTCTTTTTTTCTTTCGTTTCCCTGCTTATCAATATTAGTTTTGTCTAGTACTTTGCAAACTAATGCAGCTTTTTTTCCTGTCAGAAAATTAGAATAAAAATTCAGAGGAGATGTATTCCTTCTGACTTTCTTTTCTCTATGCAAGTCACATAAGTAATGGCAACACACAAAACGTGTACACACAGAAACTGTGTGACAGCATTTTTATTATGCATATTTAAAACTCTGAGGAGCTCATACAACATTTTCAACATGTTAAATTAAATGTCTAAATTATTTAACCATAGCCACTTAATGAACTAGAAAAGCAGATGCCCTAATCAAGCTGGATTAATGTTAGCCCTTGAAAACTTGAAACCTTTTGACTTATAAGTCACTAATTTTACACAAAAACTTACATTTAGCTTATAGAAAGATACTGAGTATCAGCAGCTTTTGTAAATGGCAGTGACAGCTGAAGATATGCTATCTTATAGCAAGAGCTCAGCATCTTGCTGATTTAATACCCAACCGAGGTCACTGACTCAGGAAACACTAAAATAGGTATTAAAGTCTAGCTTTATTCAAATTAGGCCTATTGCAAATGGTGCCTCAGGAATGTGCTTGAGGTGAACGAGACGTTTCTCCCACATACCATGACAGAAAAAGCTATATACTTTTACTAGTTCTTAGAGGGGCAGAAGAAATCAGCTGTTACTCTTGAAGTCTTTTAAGAAACACATAAAGCTTATATCAATCTTATATTCTCACAACCATTCTCTTAAATCATTATCTAAAGCTTACTCACATTGATTTTTAGACATTTTCAAATTTAAGTATGTCTGAACTTGAGCTACAGATTATAAACAACAATCTTGCAATCAAGATGCTTCTTCAGAAAACCCACTTTTGAGATGCAATGTGCAATTCAGAAACAAGCAAAAGAGGAAAGGGAAAAGAGAAGATTCAAGTGTATTAAACATTGTTGCTTTATTAAATAGTAAGAGGAAAGCAATATGGTTATTTGATGTCTGATTATTTATAATCTTCCCTAGTAAATAAAGCCAGCATATCAGAGTGGGTTATTTGCAACATAAGTTTTTGAATAAAAGACCAAAGTTTTTTCTCATAATGGGCTTTAGCTTTACTTGTAATATGTGCAAAGGGTTTGCAACTGTATTTCTGTTCCGTCACCTGCATGCAAAAATGTTTGCAATTACAGCTCCGTAGCACATGTGGACATAACCTGTACAGAGAGAGACTTTACATGTGAAGGGGGAATATCTATTTCTATGGAGTATGGAGCCAAGACGGAAGGTGCCTGCAAAGATGTAAACCAGCATAAGTAAATAGAGCTGTGCCTACAACTTTTTCAACGTACTGCCCATAAACACTCCCTTGAAGGCAAGAGGTGAGCCTGGAAAAGAAACAATGCTTGTCTATAATTATAGCCCATTTCTCATTCAGCAACCAAAATATGGCAGCTACTAAAGAAACATTCTATTCCAAAGAAAACGACAAAGCAATTGTTTTCCACTGAACCATGTCTTATTTGTTTTCCTTTCTTCATAGCCAATTACTCTTCATTTTTTTGCACTACCAAGCTGATAATAAGCCATGCTCTTGCAATCCCAGCAGCACTAACGGTTTTGCCCAGAATTAGCTGCTTGGACAGGAACATCTTACAAGCAGACAATGACACCTACATGCATCAGGTCGTGCAACTGGCTGGTCTGACATCCAACTAGCCCTTGAAAGTCAAGAATGGGGTTACACGCTCTTTTATTATTTCCTCTTGTCTTCTGCTACTAGTCGGTAGTTCCCCTGGCAAGTGTACACCATATACTGCTGGGTATTTCTATGACTTTAATCATGGATGAATGGGAGGTTACTTGTCCTGTTTTCTAACAGAAATGTTAACAGAGTGCTAGATATAAATTAAGTATTTTTTACAATCTCCTTTCCTAATCCACATAGGCATTGTTCCTCAAGAAAATTTCCTAAATTTTTACAAGACTGCTGTTTTTAAATCCTAGGCCTAGTTTGTTCACTCAGTACCATATGGGTCTAATGATATAAGGCAAAGAATAACACAGAGTATGGCTACTCAGATATGGTGAGGGCAGTTCTTTGTAAGAGGCAAACACAAATTAACATCAAATACCTTGTGCTCTGTTATAAGAGAAAGAACACTACACATGCAGTGATACAGAAGACCATATAATGCAGTCAGAGCACTAAAATTGAGCTGAAATTCCTTGAAAAGAACTCTTAAAAACTCCAAAAGCCCTTACAAAGCACAAATACACAGAATATTTACTTTGTTTTATAAAGATCATCTTAAAGGTTAATTCACCTCATGCTTGCCTTGTTCAAGAATACTTCAATTTGAAGTTTGGCCTAAGACACAAAGCCCAGAAAGGAACCTTGTAAAAGGTGTATCAGTGCAAAACCTGCAGACAACTGCAGTAAAATACTGAGCAGGGGCAAACAACTTCAAAGAGAAGATCTGTGGGTAGAGAAGCCTGCCATTTAATTTAAAAATTTCAGTGGTGCTGCAGAGAAGTGAAACATTTTCCATATCACTATAATAAAGCAAAGTAGAGGTAAAATCATTAGCAGGATACAATACATTTCACTTCTCTCATTCTACTTATATGTCATGTAATAGAAGACAGAACTAGGCAGTCAGGTTTCTACTTTGAATTGAAAAAAACTAAACTTGCCTTCCTCATGAAGCCATTGGTAGAATGAAAATGGAGAGTGATGGTAGGAAAACATAAGCTGTTTATAGAAAAATTTCCCCTACCTATTTTACAAAGATGAAGACTTTTTCTCCAATCAGATTAATCATCTGCAACATATAAGGTACAATAAATACCATTCCTACACAAAATAAAATTTCAGCTCAGGTCCAGCATAGTATCATAGAATCACCAGGTTGGAAGAGACTCACTGGATCATCGAGTCCAACCACTCCTATCAAACACTAAATCATGCCCCTCAGGACCTTGTCCACCCGTGCCTTAAACACCTCCAGGGAAGGTGAATCAACCACCTCCCTGGGCAGCCTCTGCCAGGGCCCAATGACCGTTTCTGTGAAAATTTTTTTCCTAGTGTCCAGCCTAAACCCCCCCCCGGCGGAGCTTGAGGCCATTCCCTCTTGTCCTGTCCCCTGTCACTTGGGAGAAGAG
>WAAB01004151.1:53677-75909 GCA_013389865.1 Piaya cayana | reverse complement strand
CCATTTACCACCACTCTCTGGGCCCGGCCATCCAGCCAGTTTTCCACCCAGGAGAGTGTGCACCTGTCCAGGCCAGAGACCGACAGTTTCTGAAGCAGAATGCTGTGAGAAACTGTGTCAAAGGCTTCGCTGAAGTCCAGGAAGACCACGTCCACAGCCTTTCCCTCATCCAGCAGGCGAGCCACTTCGTCATAGAAGGCGATCAGGTTAGTTTGGCAAGACCTGCCTTTTGTAAACCCGTGTTGACTGGGCCTGATCACCCGGTTCTCCTCCATGTGCTTCATGATAGCACTCAAGATTACCTGTTCCATGACCTTCCCTGGCACTGGGGGAAAGTCATGGATCAGACCTAGCACCTTGCAACAAAACCTCTAGCTGTTTGTCTCAGAAAATGGCCAAACACAGTTTACTGGATCTTCTCAGTTGTGCTGGAAATGATGATGACACTTTACTAGTTTGATACTTCAAGTCAAGACTTGTTAGCTCATACAGGCTGTAATTATGCTTTTCTCTCTTATTTTCTATGATGCAGTTCTATCCCAAAAGCAACCTCAGTTCCAACATGAAGCAAAAATGTAGGAGTAAAGTTGCAGTAGTATACTGATAAACCAAATCACCTTTGCATTAAGACGTGTTATTCGATGTTAAATCTCTTTGAAAAAGCAACTTACTTATATGTGTTGTTTCTATTTTATTTGGTAAGTATATTTTTAAAAAAGAGTTTATTCACACTTTTAAGTATAGGTGAGAAAAAGAATAAATATTAACAGATCTGAAGTGTGACAATAACAACTTGCAGCTTCCTCATTCATCAACATCTCTAAGTACTGATCCAATTCTCAGAATAGATTCTGTTTTACAAACCCTTGCTCTTTTATTGAGGCCTATCACAATAACAGAACCTGAGAACAGTTATTATAAATGGTTGCTTTAACAGAAACAGAGAATCAGTGTATCTAGCCATTTAAAAACCCATGAACATTTAAAACAACAGAAGTCAGGAAATACAGGCTTAATGAAAAGTTCTCAAACAAACCTGATAGATCAACCTTTGTTCTTAATCTATTATATATAATCACTAAGTTAAGCCATTATTAAACATAAACATTGGTCATAACAGGGAAGAAACACATCTAGGTTGTTGGGTTGCATATGCTCTAGCCATGCAGATAGGTGAAGAATGCCAATGGTAGAAATATGTAAAAGCATTTAGAGAATCTATTTTACATCCAATTGCATGCATGCAATGTACTTTAATTTTGTTTAAATAATAATGGAAAATTATACATCAGGTAATCAAATAGGCATTAAAAAAATTTCAACTGTTATTCACATTAAGTTTTGTTCACTTTCTTGACTATTATTTCTTAGCATTTTGCGACTTTCCTACTACACTGTAACTGATTCCTTTAAAGAAGCTTTAGAAGTTCAAGCTGCAACCTGGACTCCTTCTTCCTATGGATGTGTAGCTATGACTAATAACAATGGCAACAGATACAACAAAGCTTACTATACCTTTTGTTGCAAGTTGTGTATTTTGGAAGAGGACCACTGAACAATAGGATTCACTGCAAAGGCAGGCGTTACCTTACACCACTTTCAGAAGACTACGCTTTGTTACAAGAAAACCATAACTTTTGGACGTTGAAAATGTGACCTCTGGGAAAGCTTTGTGCAAACGTCTTTTATTGGTTGGTCTGGTTTTTTCACAGTTGTGTAACTGCTGTGTGGCGGTTAATTGTATTACTTATCTGATGTAACAACCTGATTAATTTTGTACTTCAGTGCTATCACCTACCACACTACATATGATTCACTGGAGAATGAATGAATTTAATCCTGTTGTAATACAAATCCAAACAAGAAAAATCCTTCGGTTTTTAACTTTTAAATAGATAACTAAAATTCGTAATGACGCTTAAAGTACATTAGGAAGGCAATCACTGAAACTATTTAGCTAAGGGTAACTAGACACTTCCATTAGAAAGCCTAATTAATTGGAGTTTAAAAATTAACTCTGATTTACAGAGTTTGTAAAAGATTAAAGAAACAATATCAATAAATTATCCCTTGTTCTTTCAACACTGTTCTCAATACTTGCAGCTGCGTTTCTAAAATGGAGTTTTAAAAAATTGGCAGGCCTCAAAACTCTTCTTGGGGTGTATTTACATTGGCATGTTAGCACACCAATAATTGCAAGGATAGGGACAAGAAAAGAAAATGGGAACATACAAAAGGTTTACAAAGGCATACAGAACCTGGTTTATACAATACAGTTATCACTATCATGTCTTGTATTATGTCACACAACCTCATAGTGCAAAAAGGCCCTGTTAAAGGAAGCACTGATTTCTGATGCTAGAAGTCTACATAATTTCCATAGCAAAAACACTCACTAAAATTTCACCACAGTAAATTAGTTGTAAGTATATTGTTTTCAAAATTTCATGTTCTATAAATAAGGAGAAAATTTCAGACCAATAAATACGAAGCATAATAATTTAAGGAAGCAAAACGCTAAAACTGGCCAGGAAGTTGCTAGTTCAAAATACACAAGTTGGCAAACAAACGTAGCAATTAGACACATCACAGGAAGTGTTCAGAACTGCAGCTCCTTGTATATGTTGTGGCACAGCTATATATTCACAGCATAGAATTTTTATAATATTAGTCAAGTTGATAGAATAACAAAATATTTTACAGAAAATAAGGTATATCCTTATCAAGTAAGGTCTTGCTTTAGGAAGATATCTTTTTCTGAGCCACTCCTCAAAGAGGTATCTGAATTCCCTAATATCCCAACAGAAGAGATACAATACAAGCAAGCCTGAGTAAAATGAAGAATGTAAATTTATTATAAACTTCTTATGAAAGACTTTCCCTCCCCTTGGAGCAAGAAAGAATCCCAAACAAATCCTCTGCATTTGAAATAAATGACTACTGACAAAATAATCTCTAGAAGCAAGGTTACACTCATGCTTCCCTTCTGAATTTGTCATCAGAAGCAAAGCATATATTGTCAGGCTGAGGGAAGAAGCTGTTCTTACAATGCTTTCCTCAAAAGCCACCCCACAGTACTAGGAGTCACTTTGGCTAGTATCTGGGTGAGCAGTGGCTACCCTGAGCAAACCTACTCCACAACTGCACAGCTCCTAGTAGGCATTGGAGTAAACCAAACCCTTTATCAGGAAGTCTTGAACAGTTAATAGGAGAGTCAAGAAAAATTGTTATGAATGTTTTGAAAGGGAACTGACAAATGCAGAGCACAATGGGAGAAAAGGGGGAATTAAAAAAAAAAACCAACAAACCCAAACAAAAAAACCAAATCAAACAAAACCCAACCCTGGTTCATGTTCGATATAAATTACCTCTTCTTGCACTCCCAGTGCTGATGTGTCATTAGTGCCTATGAGTTACCTATATACTTTATGAAAGGCCCAATCAGGCTGCAGAATCAGTAGTCAAGGACTCCTGTTGAACTTGACTATAACCATGATTTCTGATTTCCCATTCTGTTTCTCACCTCATTTTCAAACTTACTTTTTCTTTATGTGTCCACCTCACAAATAAATACTTGCCATTGACATTAGAGTATGAGCATAATACTATAGAGCACCAATGAGAGTTATCAGGTTTGATAAACTGCAAAGTGAGGATGACACGCTGGCTGAATCTTCATTGCCTTACATTTGGAAAGCTTTCTTTCCACAATTGTATAAAAACATTTCTGTAGATTTCTTGAAAAATATTAATTGAAAAAATTAGATCTGAACTTATAGAACATACAAAGTAAACTGCACCAAGTTTATGGACCAGGCTTCTGACCCGTGGCTCTATCAGTAATTTAATTCCTGACACAAAGAAATATGTGAACATTTATCCATCACTCCTTTGTTTTCTTAGGCACACTACTTCAGCAATAAAGAACTGCACACTACTTCAGCAATAAAGAACTCACCAGAAATATCCTTTCAAGTTGATCTTGAATGTCTTTCATTCCTGGAAAAGCAGCGACCCCTTGAATCATTTCTACAAAGATACAACCCACTCCACTACAGAGGAAAAAAAAAAAAAAAAAAAAAAGAAAAAGGCAATTTAAAAAACACTTCTTACAGATTAAATGGCCAGTAGCAATACTTCTGTATCCATCATCAGTAGCTAAATAAAAAAAATAAAAATCAGTAGTTTGTCATTTGTTTTTTTTTAAATCAACACCAGGTTGAAGGACAAGCACATGCATTTACTAAAACCAACATATACATGTGAACACTTCTCAGGTGTCTGAAGAAAATTGTAGAGGTATCAGGAATATGGATGGTAGCAGTTCAGATCAATAAAGGTACAGTAGCTGTTCTCTGGTAATACAAGTGGTTCCCAAGCACCATACTCATGCTCCCAAATAAATCTGGGGATTTGTGAATTGCAGTGAGAGAGCACCTTTGGGAGACGCTGAATGGGGACAGCACTATGGCACAGTGGCACACTAGGAGGGTTTGTCACGGGAGAAGAATCTGGAAAAAATTATTAAAAATGAAAAAGGCATGTGGGTGCTCACAGCCACTGAATTAAGCTACTGCCCAAATACAGATCACTTCTGGCATGGGCTTGCTTTGGCTTTCTTCTTCCCCTTCTCCACAGTAGAAGGAAGCTCAAAGTTCGTAACTGAGGGGTTGCTGACCCCATGCCCCAGACGCTCTAAGAGATGCTGCAATAGGCTAAGCAGCTGTGGGCTCCCTGCTCTAGCTGCCATGAGAGTCACCTTGCTACAAGCTCCTGTACCTGGACTCCCACAAAAGGTATTTCATGTGAGTCCCTCTCATCCCCCTCAAATAAGCCACTGGCAGAGGTCCTGGAAAATCAAGGCGGGGAAAAATATATGAGATATAACTACAGCAGAAAGAACGGATTCTCAGAAGTCGAGGGAAGTTTCTGTGACTCTCTAACTCAAACTTCCGATAACCCACGGACTTCCTACATCTGAAAAGCAAAACAAATTACAAATTTGCACATGCACCCTCTCTGGATGAAGAGAGATCAAGAGCTGCTTGTTACCTCAGAAAAACTATTTTTAAGGCCAAACACCCTCCTTAGCTACCAATAAGATGCAGAATTTGATTGCATATTTTAATTCTTACACTTTTCTACAACTTCCACATAAAAACACCTACATATGCTGTATAACCGTGTCTATGTATGTAACCGCACAAAAAAAACCCCTCACCCAAACCAAATGCCACTTAAATAACCCAAAATATGTATCAAAATGAACAAGGATATTGCAATACTGTCTATGGTACCACCTCTCCCTGAAACTGTGTTTGTGTCAGAAAATCCCAGCAATAACCTTTAGTTTAATTTTGCGATTAGAAGCAAATCATTTGGAATGTAGCAATTAGATACCTTTCAATGCTTATGCATCTCAATGATGCATTCAGAAAGTAATACTTACTTCAGGAGTATGTGTGCATATATTGGAGAGGAAGTGGTTCTAGAATAAAACAACTTAATGGAAATAGATTGCATATTTTCACTAAGACTGGGGCCGAGTATTTATAGGTACCATTAACTAAGATTATCAAGAGACAACTCATGCTTTACTCATCTGTGAAGCCTTTGACCGCTACTGGTAATGAAATAATTTTACATTCCAGGACAATTAAAAGTTGGTACTCAAATTTCTTGAAGAAGAAAATCAAACATACATCACTATTTTCTAATTCTACATTCCAAAGCATAGATACATTAAGCAAAGTTTTTCCTTAGGCATTGAAAAGTAGTGGAAAACTTTGGAAAGCTCATTTCTGGTAAAATTTTAGAATAATTCAGCTGTTAATAAAAGAAGGGTTAAAATTTATGTTCCATATGCTTCTGTTGGTTACCAAAATTTTTCACAGAAAGAGTCATTGAGCACTGGCAGAGGCTACCCAGGGAGGTAGTTGATTCGCCTTCCCTGGAGGTGTTTAAGGCACAGGTGGATGAGGTGCTGAGGGGCATGGTTTAGTGTTTGATAGGAACGGTTGGACTCAATGATCCAGTGGGTCTCTTCCAACTTGGTTGTTCTATGATTCTATGAATTGATTAAATTGCCACTCATCATTTAGTCTGGTTAGTGCTTCATAGGCACTATAGGCACAATATATCTTAGCTGAATACTTATAAAACAAAAACAGGATCTTAGACAAGGAAAACTTCAAGCTCTCAGTCAGAAGGTATTTATTCAAGATAAGAAATAAAACAATTGAATTTAGACTCAAGAAAAGAGGATTAGAGTTCTATTCTTACAACCAGAAAAAAAATGCATCTGATTAAACCAATGTATCATTTGAGGGCAGTATCTTTTGAGGGCATGTACTCCTATCTCCAGAGAAACTTAAGCTAGTTACTTGAACAGAAATGCTGTAAAGGCAACAGGAAAATTTTGCCAAATTTTATATTGTTTCACATAACCTATTTACAAATTTTTCCACTTTTAGTGGGCATAACACAAGTATGAGCCAAAAATCAAGTAAGAACTTCAGAAAATACTACTGAAGAAAAATTTCCACCTTAGAAAAAGAAATCTATTATGTGTCTTGGACTATTTTGTAAGCTAGTATTCCATTTAGTCACAAGCTGAAAGGAGAATGAATGAGTACTGGAGTTAAATAAACAATTTATACAAAAATCAGAAGAGCATTAAAATCATTGAGGAGAGAAACAAACAGCCTTCAAGGTTTGATCTGGAGGACTGCTGTTCTCTTTAGCTCTCTTGCTGTTTCCTTTAGCTCATGCTTGGTTTCAAAGCTTATAGCGTTTAGCACATTGAAGAATAAATCCATAGAAAGAGATGACTGAATAAATACTTTAAAAAAGAGAAAATAATAACAATTTTTAAAAATCTATGATACTGAACTGATAGGAAATGCCCAGAAAGCCCTAATAGCACATAAAGGCTTCAAGATGGTACTTTAGATGTCTTTGTGGTGTCAGTGAATTTTAGGCTTTACAGCAAGTAGAAACTGAGTATATAAAATGATCTGTGAATCACAAACTGTAAATGCACAAACATGGAACATGAAAAGAAATTAATCCTTTACAGGTCCTTGAAATTTAGTCTTATTTCAGAAACTATTACACAGGCTAGAGAGATTTTTGAGCAACACAAAAAATTGGTTTTGTGCCAGAAGAATTGGTTTTAAGGAAGAATTACGAGAAAAATGTCATTCTTGGCTACAAGAAGACACAAGGCACAGGGAGAACATGATAACTCTGTATTTTAAATTATGCAAAATTAAGAACAGGGAAGAACTGATTAGGATTTTAATAGTTCCCAGAACTGTAGGGATCTCAGTATAATTTGAAATAGCAGAATGCCTTTAGGATGAGTGTTAAAGAAAAACACTGTACAACTGTGCGATACCCCAGCCTCCATAGTTACAGTCATGTAAAACCAGACACGCTGAAACATTTATGGATGTTCTTCAGGGAACAGACTACTACAGTGACAGCAGGGCGGATAAAATGATCTCACAGATCACTCTCATCTCTAGTTTTCATGACACAAAGATTACTTCTTGAAATATGACATACAATTAATTAACTTAGCATTAATATGTATGCATCGCCAAGGATATGTTATTTCTGTATCACTTGTGCACACTCAGAATACAATTCCTTTTTCAGGCAGTACTAGAGAAATACTTTGTGATGAAAGAATAGCAGCCTAACAGTGTATTAGATATGGACTTTCTTGCTCTCTTTATAGGACTTCTGATTTTGACTAAATAAGCCAAACACTGGGACTTAGTTCAGAGATCTTTCCAGTGGAAAGGCATAGGATAACCTTGCAAAGTTAAAGTGACAGCTATTTAATGCTGAAATGGGTGGCTTACTCTGTGATGACAAAAACTGTGACTAAACCTATTGATGAATTGATGAGACCATATGTGGCCATACCATCTAATATTGCTCTTCTATTGCCCTGCTTAATTTCCTGGGACTCCGGCTGTCACCATACAGACTTATACTGAGTCAAAGTTAATAGCACAGCTAAATGAGTTACTCTTGCATTTGAATTGACATACTAAATGAGCCTTTAAAAATGAAGCTGAATGCCTCAGGAAACTGCCTTTTTTTTTTTTTCAAGAGGTTATTCTCTTAAAATTAACATGCTTACTGGTGGGTTGGTTTTATATTTTGCTTTAAGAATTCAGATCCTTATTGTGACAAGAAGGATCTCCAGCCTATTTGTACTTGAATACTGTAAACAAAATAAACCAACCACAAACAAACAAAAAACAAACCAAAAACAAATATAAAAGCTTTGGTGAGGTGTAATTTATAAAATTAGGATTGTTTCCTGCAGTTAATATTCTTGATGGATCCACAAAAGAGACTACAGACAACCTCTGAAATGGGGAGCTGTTTCAAAACCAAGTTTTAACTTATGTTTAAATCAAGATTACAGAAAACCTATATGCTTACTACATAAGTTTTAAACTATTAAACTTATGCCCAGAACAGGTCGGCTTTCTAGCAGGCTCAGTGCAGAGTATACTCAGTATATTCTCCACAGTGTAGACCTATGCTAGCTCTTGACATAAGGTTTCTATTTGATTGTGAAGCCTGTTTCCAGCATGCATGATTTGGCTTTGGAGGAGGAAGGTATTATGAGACAACCAAGTAATTGCTTCCAGCAATCCTCCTGGTGAGATTTCTGAAATTCAGAGGGACAGTATTTTGTTCATGAAACCCAACCTACATGCAGTTTGTACCATTAAATAAGTTAGAATTTAACTCCCATTCCCACCCTACCATCAAAATCCAACTATTTTGGGGTTTTATGAATTTGTCACCAAGAGCTAATACCAGAATCTCTTCCATAAAATCTGCTAGTATTATGCAACATATGGGAAGGGCATAGAGATTTTTATCTTGTCTGATTTACTAAAAAAATCTATCGGATCCTGCTTATGAACAGAACTGCAAAAACTATTGTGGGGTAAAGGAGTGAAAAGCAAGGAACTTTTGCCTCCTTAACTGACCAACATTTTATTTAATTCTACAGTGGCACCCTGCCAGAATATCCACAGATGTTGAATTGGTTGGAATTTGTCTTACATGACCACTCCACTTCGATATTTGAAAAGTAACATATGATGGGAGATACAGTCTGAACAAAGAATAGGGGCAATAAGGCAAAGAGATGACAGCTCTTGCATGAGAAGTAACGAGTGAAGTAAAATTTCCTTTCCATGATGACAAACAATATTAAAATTTCTGCAGAAGGCAGATGCAATAAACAAAAAATAATTTACTTGAAAGGATGATAGTTCAAAGTAATTTTTTTACTGAAAATCCCTTTTTTGCAATAATTGTTCTTTTAGACTCACCTGTTCAGTAAAGCAGGATTTAAAAAAACTCAATAAAATTATCTTCAGATTTGAGCACTGAGATATTTTCCTGTTGAACATGTTCCTCACAGTTTTCTTTTATGGATCCAGATACTTTTATAAGGTACCTCCCTGACACACACAAGACACATTTCTAGCAGTGGAAAAGTGATAGTAAATCTCAAGTTCCAAATGGATGAAACTAGTTTGTAAACAAGAACTGAGATGCCCTTCCAGTAATGACAGACCAAGACAGTTTTCTCATACACAGGGTTTCTATCAATTTAACCTTATGAGAATTTTCCAATCAAAAGCTAATTCAGATCACAAAACTTTTGAAGAATCACTGACAAAGAGAGAAGTTTAATTAACAATACTTTGATTGTTTTCACAGTAACTTCAATTCAATATCCTAGTCCTACAGACCAGCATTTCTTTGGAGTGGAAGTCATAACCATGAAGAATATCACAGGCAAAAAAAATAATTTATCCTAGCTTGTTTTCTCTCTCAGACCCCACACAGTATTTCTTCACAGTGTACTGGGGCTCCTGCTCTCAGATTTCTTTAATTGCAATTTTTTTACAGAAGATACAGGATGAAGATGCTTTTATAATGTCCCCTGTGTAACTACATAATTTGGTGCACCTGTGTCTAAAACAAGATCCATTTTTATTTAATAAATATATTAATTACCGTCATGGGTCTCCATTGGTCAAATATTAATGAAAGCACACATGGAATTACAGGGAGCACTGAAATCAGCACTCGGAGCAAGCTATGTGTTGAAAGTGGTGTGTTCCTGATAAATACTGTTTATTTTTCTAACAATAGGATGGACAGAAAAACTCCATATGAAGAGCTTTCCCTAAGCTAAGATCAGAATTGAAATTGTGTATACAAATCCAGATGTTACAAAGTTAAATAACGATGATTTAATAAGCAATTTCATAACATTTGACTGGCCTAGTTTGAAGGGATTTATTCCACAGCACTAAACACAGTTGACATTAGATAATAAAAGTGAATTTAAAAATATATCAGGGCCCATAATTTCTTAGGTTACCTGAACTGTGAATAAGAGCATATTTTTCAGAAGCAAAACAACAGGATATGCAAAAAAATGCCAGTTGTTAGCAAACACAGCTTAAAGCTAGCTGCATTTCAAACTGAAATTTCCCCAGTGACTTCCTGATGTAAGCAACCCAGATGCAGCAGTACGTGCAATTTCACAATCAAAAAGTATCTAATAACCTGTTAAAATTACTTCATTTACTAGAGTATAGTCTTCCTGCAAGGAACAAATATAATAAGTTCATTTGGGGATTTTTTCTCTATGTTCCTGTATTATTTATATATGGGTTTTAGTAATTCATAAACCCTTTACATACTAAAGCTTATTTTCCTTGCATTGACTTTCAAAGGACTGTAAAATTCCAGGATTAGGACAAGTTACACCAGAGGCAATGTAAAGCCATTTTCCTAGCTGCCAGTAAGTCTTCATTGAGAGCAGAGGAGAAAAAAAAAAAAAGGTATATCAAAGGTTATCGCAACTCTTTGATGCAGTTTTGAGTAGTTTACTGCATTCACACAATACTGTTGTAGCAAATGCTGCCAGCAGTAAATCACAAAGCCCACTGCATTGATTTCCATCGCCAGCATGACACCACTAATGCATGTACGTCTCCATTAATATTATTTTATTGCCAGTGGCTATTTAAAAAAAGAATACAGGAGAACGTAAAATTGCATGTGGATCATTAGCTTTTAGTTACTATCCTAATGTCCTATACCAACAAATGAGGAGTAAAAATAGCCTGCAGCCTCTGCCACCTGCTTCCCAGCCACTGTCCAGTGGTTAATATTTGGATTCCATTTTCATGCAGCTGGTCTTCTACTCAGTAGGAGTCCCACTTTCCATTCCTTAGGAACCACCATGAAATGTCATTTATCATGGCTATAGTAAAGGTCCTCTGTCTTTTTTCTTATCAGATGAAACAGCTGTGCTTTCTACCTCAATATTATTTAAATATTCAGTAAAGTGGCTACCTAGTTTACTCATCATGTAGATTATCCATAAGGACACATGAGAGCATACACTATCTGCCATAAGGACATAATACCAGTAATTGTATGAAAATGCTAGTGCTACAAACACACTTTTGATAACAAATTACCAAATTACCTTGGAAGCTGATGGTAGGTGGGTTTCTCTATGTCTCCCTTCCTCCCCATCTGGGAAACCACTAAGTGGTTTTAATGTAATTATGGCCCAGCTATGTACAACCGTTGCCTAATTGAAGCCCCAAGCCTGCCTGTGCTCCAGCAGAACTCACTGCTAGGTGTGCCATATAAGCATAAGTGACCTTAACACGCCACTACTTCTCTCACAATCAAACTAGAAGTACTGTCTCAGATAACCCAGGAAAGCAGAGAAGTAAAAACCTAAAGCTCTTCTATCACATACAATATAAATTTTCTCTAATCTGATTTCTGATGTGGCAGCAGCTAAGCCTCTACATAAACGCATTGAATGTGAAAGGAACTGTATTACCAGGGTATTTTTCCTAAGCTTTTCATAGTCCTCCAGTTTATACAGGGCAGCAAAAATTTCTAAGTGCTACAAATCTAGAACAAGAGCAGTATGACATCATTTCTCATTTGAAGCAAAACTCACCACCTCTTTCCGTGACCACCTAGATCTTTCTGAGACTTACACAAAATGCTCTGCACAAAAGAACATCATTTATTGATATCATTGAAGATGCAATTATTGTGGTTTTCCTCAATACTCTTGCATCATTTTACAAGTCCTGATGAAAACATAACATGGACTGCTGAAATCTTTCCTGTTGTCCACGTACTTTGAATATAAACATATGATTATGGGAAGGGAATATGAAGGGAATGCTCAGTCTGCATTTATAATAGATTTCAAATGCTTCTATCAGCTGCATGGCTTAATTTGGTCAATACAACAGTAACATCACCCAGTCTTTAATAGCTCTTTTACTAAAATCACTATTGGGAGGAACATTAAAATATTTATTTTCAGAAGCCATTAAACTTTTGAGTGAACCATCTTCCTTTGTGGAAAAATTTTCAGTAAGAATCAAACATGTTTTAAAATTCTTTCTTCAGTTAAAAAAAAAAGAAGAAAAAAAAAGAAAAAAAACACCCACAAAAACTCCCTTCATTTCAAAGTACAATCATTTCTAAATATGTAAATATCAACAAAAAAATCACAATGTCTCTGTAGACTAACAAAGTATTTTGGAGGATGTTATGCACAGTTTGCTCTATTAAAGCATTTCAAAATTTTGTTTAGAAATTTCTATATATTCTCTCATTGTCTTTATACTTCACAAATTGAGACATATATGTATACACATACACAAAGATGTGGGACTCAATAACTGAACTATAAGATGACAAGCAGAAACAACTATTTATGTCTCCCAGCTACTTCCACCCTCTGAAGCAGTTTTCCTGCCTCATCCCATGCAAATCAAGCTTCTTCCTGAAAGTGTCAGAAGTGCATATGGGAATAGAGGTTGAGTGCAAAGCATCAGGAGTAGATGGGATGCAGAGATTGCAAGCAGTCTGTGAAGACGTCAGGTTGAATCTGATCTTTGGGAAAATAGGACATTTTAGGATCGATGAGAAGATGAGATGCTGGGGAAATTATTTTAGATCTTTGAGGTGGAGAATATTTTGAAGAAAACCCGACAGCCAAGACAGATGTTGCCTTTGCCTCTCTGGTGCAGTGGTAATATTACAATGTCCACATCTGGAGATGTTTATTCACCCTTCCGTTCCTTTTCTGCCTCTTAATTCACCTACCATTACAGGTCAAGGTACTACAACAGTCAAGAGGCCCGAATATACTAAACACTCTCTTCAGTATCTGATACCTGAATCTCTGTAACTCTGTCAAATGATACAATCCCGAAGCACTTGCCCCTAGGAGTCAACACTTAATAGTGCTACAAGGAAAATCTAAATGGCATTTTCAGGAAACACAGCTTTTCATCCCACATCCTCTGATCTCAGCTACAGGACTAAACACAGCCTAGGCATGCTTAGTTCCCTTTTTCAGCAAAATATATTCCTGCTAGGTCATCAGTTTCAGTACTACACTGCAAGATTACCTTGACAAATATTATTCACCCACCCTATAAAAACATAATGTCCTTCTAACCTTATCTTACAGTTACCTCTAGATTTTAATATAGTCATAATTCTAAATTTAGGCTGCCTGTATTTAAGAAAGTTATTTCAGCAAATAACAAAAAAAAATATTTTTCTGAAACTTGCTCACTGTATTTTTTCTCAAATAAAACTGAGTTGTACAGATTTAAAAAGTCAAATACACATTAAAAAAAACATATATTGTCTTCCAGAGCATGAGACTTTATAAGGAAAAGTATTTTTTACACATTTCTGTTTCTTGAATCAACATGCATTGCTTCTACTATCACAGCTGAAGTTCTTACTAATTACAGAATTTTCACAGATTACAGAGATCCTCAAAACCTACAGAATACACGAAGAACCTCCACCTGGATCTCTAACCATCAAAAGCCAAACACCTTCTTTGTTCAACACAAGAGTAAATGATGTTGTAAAAAAGGCACCAAGCACTACATACTGTACACATCAAACTGGCCTTTGAAACCTCCAAGTCTAAATAAAATCTGTAGGTTCGAAAAAAACTGTTCCTTGATGTGTCACACACTATTTACTGCTAACAAATGGACTAGATTAAGAACTAAAGCTGTATCCTTACCCACAGAGGTCCTTATTAGAACTGGGCATAGTGAAAGCCTACCTCCTGCAAAAACAAGTATCACATCAAAGGATCACTACTGAAGTATCACCACTTGACTACGAAAGTCAAGAAACTACTTAGTCTCTGTCAAAACACCAATGGCTCTTCTAGCGGGTGTAAACAGCAGGTTACACCTGCCAAACAGTGGGGTGGCAGGAAGGGATTCCTTCAGGGAGATATTGAGTGAACCCAGGGGCTACTACACAGAAGCTGTTTAACCTCTACCACTGATCTCACTATGTAATTGTTTTACATATCTAAAAAAAAATCCAAGCTAAAGCAGCAACATAGAGTCTTGTATTAGGATCCTATATTTACCACATGTCAAGGCAGGTGGAATATTCTGTTGATCCCAGAAGGACATCTGGAGGTCTGTACCATAGGGTTACCACTTCGTTGGAATACGTATGGCTAGGAACCGATTTGGCTCTTGCAAGACCTGTGGGGAAAATAGGAATAAATTAATGCAAACAAAACAGAGAAACAGTTATGATAGTTATGATCCTAAGAAGATGTATGAGCACACATCACCATATGATTGCATGTTGCAAGCACTTTCTCTCCTAATACTGGAATGTTAGTTATTGAAAGAATATAGTAGCATCTATCACTTAGTACCTGGCTAAAGAGAGCTGTGAATATTATGAAAGAGCAGTAAAATATGCTTTTCATAATGGCAACCACAGGCCCAGGAGAGATGGAAGGATACACTATAGCATACCTAAATGGAAAACAAATAAACTAAGATTTCCATTTCCGTTAACTGTTCATCCTTAGGCATCCAGTCTTTTGTTTCAATGTTACTTAAAAAAAGGAAATTAAAAGGAAACTGTCAGACAAATAGTGTCACAGATGAGATGTTTTTATAGGAGAGCTTAAGGAAACCTTCCACATTTTACGCTGTAGACCCCACCCTGTTTATTCAAGTTTATACATGAAAGCAGTAGACACGCTTACATATTACCATTCAAATAAACATTAATATTGCTGCAATACATCAGCAAATGGTATGCAAAAAATTCTTCTCTCTCAGCAATTGTATATTGGCAGTGCACCGATCTCAGAAGCAGAAATCATTTCAATGAAACCTCTGGCCTACTAATGATATACAACTTACAATAACTGTCTTTTAAGCATGTCAGTCATTTAAAACAATTCACTTTACTACATAACCATAATCCAGCTCATGTAAAATTGGAAAAACTTTAGGAGAGACCGTCATATGCTAAAAGCAGCAGTAGAGAGCATAGTTTTCTAACAGTTCTACAGAAGCCTCTCTCCTCTAGGAAACAGAAGAACATTTTTCAGGGCTGTGGTGACTGTTCCCATCACAGGCCTACAAAAAACTTTTCCAAATAATCTGCTCCAAGTTACTGCCTTTAGACCATCTGGTCCCTCACTGGGAAAACTGGACATGCACAAGTAATGGAAATCAGAAAAATGCGCTAGTATGACTTTTTGTGTCTTCCTAAACAATGAACTGCCTATTTCCCTTTCACAAAACAAATGAAATTACTAAAACAGAAGGTCATATCTTGCACCTTACAGAAACCAAAAAGCTAAGTCATCCACTCAGAAAAAAATATGCAACATAAGCATTCACATAAGATTGCAGCTGAGAGCCCTTTGCACCTCTATTCCTAATACACTGTAGAAGCTATTTAAGAACAGTTAATCTCAGTGACTATATCTGCATAATAATGATGGTAAATCTTGCCAGTAGATTGCAGTATCAGCTGATCATAGCAATTAGAGCAGTGTAGGGGAATGATTTATTTGTATGCCAGAATTTCTTCTAAAAAAAATACATTTCACACATGAATAACCATTTTTGAATAACCATTTTCTTTAAATGCTTTAAAACATCCAACTCTTTTACACTTGTGCATCTGGCCGCCAGCTTGACAATAACTAGGCTCACATAAAGAACTCAGGCTGGCCAGGTACAGCCTGAAAGAGGCCAGAGGAAAGGTCATATCACACATTCTGCAGTCCCTCAGCCTCCAGATTAATGCTTTTGTTTCTAGAAAATCAGAAAGCACCAAATGCCTTGAGTGGTAAGTAGTTCTTACTCCTAGCCTAGAGAAACATGAACCAGTCTGAGTTTCTTAGCACTTACATACTATGTGACTAAACTGAAACAGTAGTTCCTGAATTTGTGGGTATGGACGTACTACTATTAAGCTAAACAAAAATTATGAAAGGATTTGAGAAGCTAGATGGTGAATGTCTGCATCCTTCTTTGCCTGTCAAAGTCTCCCTTTAGTCTTGCTTAAGGAAGACTGAATTTGGTTGCAAAATATTTCTTCTCTAATCTACCTAGCTTTGATAGGAGCAAAGGGATAAGCAGGCAGGGGAAAGGCATTTTTAAGAAGCCAGCAACAGTACATAATTTAGGAAAAACTGTTAAAAAGCATCTGAGTTCTTTATGTGAAAAATATGACAAAAGTCTGTGATCCACACACTCAAGAGAAGTCCCTTGTAGAGAGGAATGAGTACTCAGCTTGCCATACCAGATATCATACTGCAACTAACACAATATTCATGCCTGCCAGTTTCTGCCATTTTACTGGCCAGGATGGAGCTTTGAAAGTGCTATAAGTCAGCTCAAGCACACCTTTCCTCCTCCTAAGTAATCTTTCAGCATGGAACTAGTCCTTGCATCCTATTAGGACTATCACCCATTCTGCTTCCTCAGATCACTGCTGCTAGACCTCCTCCACCTCTAATCGACTCCAGGTTAACTAAAATCCATAGATTTTCAAGAGATGGTCCTTTAGGGACCATGAACAACTAAATGTGTTTCTTTAATCTGCTCTTCACTCCCAAAATACCAAGAAAGCCTCATTTGAGGTTAGCTGCTACATCTGGTTTCTCAGTTATAAGAGGATTGTTATGGGAATGGAGAAAGTTACAAACAAAACCTGTATTTGTAAAAGCAAGATGAGGCCATACATTGGCATCAGACAGCAGCATTGACTTTAAAAGCTTTACGGGTACAGGTCATACATTTTAAGTTGTAGCCAACTGGTTTCCTAGTTGGGCACATACAGCACTTTAGAAACTAAATGACCCAATGGAAAGCACATGTGAACAATCAAGAGAAATACTCACAAAGGCTAAAATTTGGCAGAGGAAAATTTGGTACAGTCCTGCTGTTCAGTCAATCATTCTTCCTGTGCAGAACTGAAAGGACCTGAACTGGGCTAATGCCTTGAAGGAACTGTTTTGTCTCAAGGAGGGAGCAAAGTTTGCTTTTGGTGAATAACACTCACTTAAAGAAGGCATTTCAGTTTGCAATTATGAACACTTTCACTTGAAGACTCAAAATTAATGCAAATGTCTCTCATCACATTTAAGACATTAACAAGCATTCTTTCAGATACACTTACAGTTTTAAAAATATATACGTGAAACACTAACAAGATACTGAATGTCTTGTTTTGATGCTCCGGATGCAAATGGATGACAGTTGCCAGGGGGTTTTTTTCCCCAATTTCCTTCTGCAAGAAAATTCACTACATGTTTTTTACCCTTCTGCACATCCAAATGTGCTTACTCATGCAAAATTCATTTAACCATATCTTTCAACTAAAAGAAAACTGAAGGGTAGGATTAATTAGCACAGCATGTTCGATCACTTTCCTTAAGGGTTCCCTGTCTGTTTCCATGGTTACACTACATGAAGAGCGAAAAGCGACAATCTCATCTTAAAAAGACAGAGCTTATGGGGGAACTTCAAACCTTAATGGTCAGTGTGCATAAAAGCCAAAAGGTAAATGAAGAGATCATCAGGTGATTCTCCAATATTTACATATTGCTGCCTGGGCACTTATTTCGCCTGGGAATGTGGAGGGAAGACCTCCTGACAAGCACTGAACTCCTCTCAGGTTCCTGTGTCTTCCAAAAGATAAAAGGTCCACACATGTCCTGCTGTTGCATCCTTATTTTGTGAGAAAGAAGCCAAGCATAAGACCCAGTTATTAAAAGTCAGGTTGTGTCAGAGCTGCTGGGCAACCTGTGTGTAAGTACAGGAAGAACAGACACTGTTTAATGTTCTCCAGGCACGTATTTGTATGGCTATTATTTATCCAAACTGAAAGAAGAAACTGTTCTGATGTACTACTTACTGTAAAGCTTGCACAACAGTATCTACGTATGCTGTGACACAAAGCACACCTTGATTTTAACTCATCCATTAGGCAATAGCTGAGAATATCCTGTAATATCCTGTATTTAAAACACAGGGTTAATGATCTATGCCAATGTATATGCATGTCTTTAACATAAAACAACTTCTGTTGTGACCTACTCTGAATTAAAAAAAAAAAAAAAGAAAAAGAAGAAGGTATTTTCCTTCCTTGGCAAATGCAATTCTCTGCTTTGTTTGGTTTTGTCTTTTATCTCAGACTCAGAGATTGTATTTGATTTTACCCAGCATCAGTTATTGACAAACCACATTGTACTGACTCATCATTGAAATTTTTAAATTGTATCCAGCTTGTACAAGAGGCTGTAGCTATATCCTAACTCAAGACCTATTCAATACACACACCTTTGGATACATGAACAAAAATATTAGTATTTGATATCTCTTTAGCTGCAGGGGAGCTTTCTAGTCAAGTTCTTATGACAATCAGGAAGCCTTTGTTCACAGGGAATATGATTCTGCAAATGAGGAAACTAGTCACAACTGTAAAATAGGGCTTGCCAACCATATGCATCTTTTCCCTTCCCATTTTATCTTAAATGTCTTAAGATGTTTACCATTTTGATTTAGATATATCACAAAAGTGCTCTAGCAAGTCATACTGCAAAAAAAGATGAGGGTTTTGTTGCCTTTTTCCCTTGATACAGATTCTTCTCATGCTCCCTTTATTTAGCCTCCTGTTTTGTTTATTACCATTACCATTTGTTTACTACCATTACCTAGAGTTTGAGGTAAACAGCTTACAAAACCATAACTATGATTCAATAACAATATTAAAATATGGTTAATGTGTTCTACTGTAGATCAGGAAATGTCAGCTTCACTTAACCTCTTTACTCAGCTAATTGTTTTTTCCAACAGAAGCTTATTTATTCTTTGAATACCTGAATGACAAAAAACCAGAAGTAAAACAGGTAGAAATACTGACACTGGTTCAATGAAACAGTCAGCTCTCTAAACCAGAAATCAGTATTTGGCAATCAAAAGCATCCTGTAGCCTTTAGGTACCTCTGCTGTTTACCTGAATATGTCTCCCTAAGATGTAGCTTTACCAGAGCATCCAAGTTAAATTCCTTTCAAATAAGCTAAATGACTACAACATCCTATGTTCAAGTCCTAACTAGATCATGGTAGTGCTGTTCATTTATAAAAGTTACCCACTATCAGGGAGAGCCTAATTAGGTTCTGCAATTATTATAATATTCTCAAAATGCACTTGAACAATGACTGGTCTTCAAACCAGAGCACAAGAGTCAGTTTTCCAGAGACAGAGAGCAGTAAGTAAGGCAAAAGGCATGTGTGTCTCTCAGCCTGTCTGGATTTCTTAGCTGTATAAATTGTTCTAATAAAAGATCATTTCTCCCTGCAAATCTCATCTCATGCACGTCTTCAGACAATCAGTTACAATTGCACAGAAGATAATTATCCTGGTCTGTGAACAGGACTCAACTGTTAGTTTAATCATAGAATCACCAGGTTGGAAGAGACCCACCAGATCATCGAGTCTAACCATTCTCACCAATCTGTAAACCATGCCCCTCAGTACCTCATCCACCCGTACCTTAAACACCTCCAGGGAAGTCAACCACCTCCCTGGGCAGACTGTTCCATTGCCTAATGACCCTTTCAGTGAAGATTTTTTCCTTATGTCGAGCCTGAACCTCCCCTGGCGGAGCTTGAGGCCATTCCCCCTTGTCGGGTCTCCTGTCACTTGGGAGAAGAGGCCAGCTCCCTCCTTTCCACAACCTCCCTTCAGGTAGTTGTAGAGAGCAATAACGTCTCCCCTCAGCCTCCTCTTCTCCAGGAGAAACAAACAAGTTCTAGAAAGGGGAGATGTAGAAATACTGTTTTCTGCTAAGAGGAAGAAAGACAGATGCCCCTAGGAAAAGTGTTTTTCTTTTTTTCAACAACTTCAACATCATCTCTTTTGTCATCATCTCTTTCACTTGCGTCCTGGGCCACCCAAAGGATCAAGGCAGCAGAGATGTGGGATATGAAAAAGTTCACAGATGTTAGCTGTGTATTAAAGATCCCATTGATTAATTTGACTGAAAGGCAACCTAGCTACAAAGCTGTTTATTTGCCTTCTTTAAAATCCTTATTAAAAAATTCTGACACATTTTGAAAAAGCCTGCTGATGCTGAACTTGAACCATAACTGCCAAATTCACTCATTTTCCATTAGCAGAAAGGAATACACTAAAAATTCGGTTCCCATAAAAGGCGACAAGAAAGTGCAAAAGAAATATACAATCCATTTTTGACACCAGGATAATATATCTATTGCCATGGCCTTCTGGGTCAGCATGAGTATGTTCAAACTGTCTCTGTTAGTCTGGAAGCAGAAAATAACTGTAGGCAGGAATTTAAAAAAAAAAAAAAGGAACAACCTGTACCAATACTCTAAACATACACACAGATATGAAAGCTAACCAAGCTTAAGGACAGCAAGTAATTTCACATCAAAGATAACTTCTGCATTAGTGAAAAGACCTAGATTTATTTTGGATATAGTATACATGCCCACAATGCATTAACAGCTTACTGATTCGAATCCTACTTTCCAGATTCTCGATTTTTACTTAATGTACTCTGTTGTGTTACCAAAAAAAAAAAAAATCTATAAGATGATGATACCCTCTACTCCTACCAATGCTCCAGCATGTATACAACACTTTGCTAATAAGGCTGTAAGTGAAAATGTCAGAATTTCTCATTCCACAGTGAAGTTATTAGGTTTGAAGCAGAGTTAACAAGGTATGAGCAGATTGTTTTAAATTGGCAAGATCTGCAACGCACAGGGAAGAAGTCATAGAAGTTACAAAGAGGCAAAACATAGTTCTTCACTGAAAACAAGAGGTAACGTGTCTCAGGAGATTTTAACATGCCCTGAGAAAAGAGAGAAAACTGGGAAGCAGCTATGAATGAATGAGTCCAATCCTGGACAACTACTTGAGTTGAAAGAGAATAATAATAATAATAATAATAAACTTTATAATAATATATTATTATTATTATTGTTACTTTATTATTATTAGTGGACTTCTAAGACATATGGCTAATGAACTTGCTGAAGATAAGAAAGGTAACAGACCACTCTGGTACAGTTCTGAGGTATAAATATTTCTCTGTCTTTTCCCCTAACAAATCAAAGAAATAGAAAAAAGAAAATGAGAGAGATCCACTAGAAAACTTCTCTATGAAAACAAACTGAGAGCTAGGGATGTCTAATGTGGTGAAGTGTAACAGCCCTTCAAGTACTGGCCACAGAAGTTAACAACTTACTGGAGCCTGTTGTATATGAAGTTAACAATTTACTGTGGTCCTCATTTGTACAGCTCAAAGCAGGACTGCAAAAGGCATTTTTTGATTACTCCATTAGGGGTTCAAGTAAAACTGAACCTTATTAACTGGTGCCTTGATAACTTCTCACTTGATAGAAGTGCAGTAGGTACTTGACATATTGCACAAGACAGGCTAAATACGATGTACTGGGAAAGAAATAAATAGACTTGCTCTGTGCTGTGCCAGACTTATCTTCTTTAGAAACAAAAGCCTCCCCCTTTCATAAGCATGCTAAGTGGACTCAACACATACCAGATTCAAGTCCATTGTACGCAGGATAGCAGTATCATTTAAATCACAGAATCACAGAATCACAGAATCACCGGGTTGGAAGAGACCCACTGGATCATCGAGTCCAACCATTCCTATCTAACACTAAACCATGTCCCTCAGGACCTCGTCCACCCGTAACTTAAACCCAGGGAAGGCGAATCAACCACCTCCCTGGGCAGCATATTCCAGTGCCTAATGACCCTTT
>WAAB01004151.1:19617-43521 GCA_013389865.1 Piaya cayana | reverse complement strand
TTCTCTTGCATGTGCTTCATGATAGCACTCAAGATCACCTGTTCCATGACTTTCCCTGGCACTGAGGTCAGACTGACAGACCTGTAGTTCCCCGGGTCCTCCCTGTGACCCTTCTTGTAGATGGGCACAACATCAGCCAACCTCCAGTCCAGAGGAACTTCCCCAGTCTTCCAGGACTCTTGGAAGATGATGGAAAGGGGTTTGGCCAGCACATCCGCCAGCTCTCTCAATACCCTGGGGTGAATCCCGTCTGGCCCCATAGACTTGTGGGTGTCCAGTTGGGCTGGCAAGGCTCTGACCACCTCCTCTTGGACCATGGGAGCCTCATTTTGTTCCTCTAGTTCCAGGATTTGTACACAGAGGGAACAGCTTTCTTTGCGATTAAAGACTGAGGCATTAAGGCATTAAGTACATCAGCCTTCTCCTCATCCCCCGTCACTGTGGTTCCCTCTGCGTTTTACTTATACATCTCTAGTCTTTCTCTCAAAGCTCTATACAATGGTCAACCTCAAATTCCCGTCAATGCAAAGCTGGGAAAATCCTGACTTTGATGTCCTCCCTGGGATATTTAGCTTAGTGCCACAATGAAGCAATAATTTCATCACAAGTGATGGTTACATTTTCTCCTACAGAGTCAGAAAACTAATATCCCAGCCTTTCCTCTGCTCTATGGCAACATCAGGCATTACAGGCAGCAAGCGGTCAACCTGCGTCTGAGCTGGAAGTTCATTGAACAGCAAGGCACTGCACAGTGCTGATGAAAGGTAGGGGTTTTTTTGTCCTTTTAAAAACATAGTTGAAAAGATTGCAGCCTCACTCTCCCCAGCTATAGAAGCCATAGAGCTTTAGCAACATCACTACCCTCAAAACCCCCAAACCACATGCAACATTTTACTTAAAAAAGAGTTGGTGAGATCACTGCCAGTTTTAGCTATCCACCAAAGCTAGAGCACCATCATCACAATCTCGTGAGGACTTATAATTTGGGGATACTTGGAAATCAGTGTTTTATACATATAAATGATACAACAAAACTACCTATCTAAAACAGCACAGCACAAGCAACAGAGAGCTAACTCACATTTCACTACAAAAACACTTAAGGATTCACTTCTTTCATGTATTTAGCATATGACACCTCACAGTAAAATGCAACATGCAGGAATAATTTTTAAAAACATATCTTTAAAATACTTCTGATATCTTTCAAGTTTTGAAAAACAGCAACAGAAAATAATGTGTAAAATGAGATAATAATTGTTTCTAACACTATTTCTCTAATTGCCTTACAATCCAAAGGCCAATCAAGTTCTTGTGGACTGTGCCCATCTGAAGTCCTATTCCATTCCAAATACACACTGAGCTGTTAATTGAAGTAATGCTAATTAAAAGACAAAAAACCATGACTACATTAACAGCCAAATTGCCAATTAGCACATAAGGCTCCCTCATTACTGCTGCTGCATTAAATGTGAAGCCTGATGTGGATGGCAGTCATAAAAATGAAAGACGTTTTAAAAAAGTCAATAGGTCATGCTTTCAGCTTACTTCATAAGTTACGCTGCAATCAGTAGCTAAGAAGCTGGCCTACAGGAAAGAAAATTCCAACATTTTGTAAAAAACACTAAAGAAGCATACTGCCATTTTCCACATCTGCATTCAGACAAAGGAGTAATTGCCCTGGTGTAGCCACTATAAAGTATTAAAAAAAAAAATTAAAAAACGGCAAAAAGGCTACCCTTTGAGTGGCCAATTTCCCGACTTGATGTTCCAAATAATGCTTGCCCATAAGTGACTAATGGATACTGAAAGAAATCCAGGTGATCCTAGTTTCCTTCATTCCTTAGAAGGAATATTTTTTTCTTGTGTCCTTCAGTCTCTTTCAGTCACCATTTCGTGAAAGTTAATCCAGACTTCCACAAATCTAGAGCTGCTTCTGTAAAGCAATCGTGCACTTTTTGTAGTCTGCCTTTCCTCAGGTGTCTCCCTCTCTTATTTTTCTTTTCTTTTTAAAGGTTTTGAATTGTAATTCAGAGGTCTCATGATAAGTAAAATCAAAATACTGCAATACTTTCAGCATTATCCTCCTTGTGAGAACTGGAGTATATATTTGTTTTTTTACCTGCCCCCTTTTAATCAAGCATTTTGTTGACCATAATCAATTTCTTCACTCAGGAGAAAAATGTGCAATTATCTACAATGAAGAAGGTGTGTCTAAGGAATAGGGTGAGGGGAAGAGAAATCAATGGAACCATCTGTCTGACATTCCTACAACATTATAAAAGACTTGTAATTAACTGCTTGCCTACCAAAGTCTGCCAGCTTTAACTCCCCCGTGTCACTGATCAGAAGATTCTGTGGTTTCAGGTCCCTGTGCAAAATGTAACGCTGGTGGATGTAAGACAGTCCTCGCAGCAACTGAAATAAAAATAACTGAAAAAGAGGGGGACAAAAAATGACCTCTGTTAATATTTTGCATATAACCACAGGTGATTTCTTCACAATATGCAGGGTGCTTACATATTGTGGGTAACATTGTTTCAGAATTCCTCCCAAAATGGCATAATTCCCACCCCAATTCAACACAATGAATTTTCCATCTAAAAAATATATACTTTGCAAGGTCTAACCCCAGCCTCCGAGCCCTACTATATCATAGATTCAGTCTGCCTGCTTTAAAAAGAACAAGAGCAATACATCCATGTGCAGAAGACTCAGTTCCTACCAGTTTATAATTATATTTCATTTACCCATACGGCCTTAGAGATTAGGTGGTAGCCCAAAGACAGATGTGTATCTTGACTAATTATAGGAAACAACAGTACAGGGTGGATAGTGATGGCAAGATAAGGCAGGAGGATGGGACACTGGAGCTAAAACAAAGAAGTTGTTAATGGTAGAACAATAATGCCTGTGTACCTAAGGAAAATTGCAAGTATGATAGGTTTTCTCCATCAAACTTTATTTTCATGGAAGTTGACTATGTCTTTTTCATTGGGAAGTGATATTCCTCACTGAATCTAAAGATGACTTTTGAAAGCTATTTATAAAGGACTTTAAGGTAAACTTAGATCAGAACATAAGTCATTCCCCATGTTTCTTTTAACTCTTCACTGGACCTCACAAATGCTTTCCTGAGTGCCAAGCACTGATAATTTTGTACTTCTGCAATTTACAATTATAAACAAAGAGCTGGATGATGGAGATCTTTTGTCCTCCCCTTTTCATCTCTTCTCCCATCATTTTCTTGCATTCTTATTGGAACTTGCTGTGAAAAGGTTTGAGTTACTCTCATGAATTTTGTCACTACAAGGAGCAAACAAACATTTTCCAGGAGTCCTCTTTGCAATTTTGAAATATCTTAAGTTTCCAAACGGGAACACAAGCTTCTGCAAAGCCAGACATGGAGTATTCAAGAGTGGATATGGACCTCATGCCTCACAGCTCAGTGCCCAATGAAATGTGCTTTCTCATAAGACGTGGAAACCACACCAAAAATTTAAGCAAAGTCAACCCAGGCACATAAGAATTTCTAATTAACTTGCAACACAAGCATCCTGTTTAGTGACTGCTGAACTGAGAAGACATTATAAAAGGGGTTACAAAATCTGATTATAGAAGAGAATACAGGCTGACATGAAAGAAACAGAAATGTCATGTTACTGAAGTTGAAATGAATTGAATTGCATTTTGTTTTTTAACCTGAGTGCCAACACAAGACACTCTATATTCAGCTATTTAGCCAGGGCACAAAGAGCCATATCAATCACCTTCTTGCCAGGTTTGCGTCTAACAATGTGCTGAGGAAACCTAAGAGCGAAATACAGAAACAAAAGAAAGAACAATAGGGAAGTCATAAGTAACATGCACCTTTCTTTTAGAATTGTGGATAAAATTGAACTAAAAACTATTTTAATAAGGGCAGGAAGTAGAAATGGCTTTATCACAGCTTTAAAATATAAATTAAATTCAATTTAATTATTTCAAAGTAATATTTTTTTAATAAAAGCATAGGGAAAACATCCAGTTTGCTAGGCTAAATCAATAGTATTTAATTTCAAACATTATTATTATATATGTAAAGAAATGTCAATTTTCATGTTACTTTACAGCACTGTAATCTTTTTACAACTCAAACCGTATTTATCGATGTGGCTTTCATTTGGCTTTAATGCAAAGATTCAAGTGATTTGATACAATGTGCTAAGAAAAAAAACCACAGCAATTTCACAGTTAAACAGAATAAATGTCTGTTCTTGAGGAGAGCTTTGGAAAATAGTTTTATTCCACACTTGTACACATGCTATACTTATCAAGTATTTCCACAAATGTCAATTAATTTTCTCACATGTAGTCTATCAATTATTTCCTCCTTGGAGGGAGATCATGAAAAAGAAGGGGGAAAAAAATCTCCTTGAATTTATTACAGGGTAAACTCAGTAATATTAAATATGAAAAGATTTAAGTGAAAATAAAAGCCTAATACCTGGAAGTAGAGCACTCTGCAAGCCACATGCCCTTTGGGATTCCTTAGGAAGAGAGAACAGTAAAAGAGGCTCCCCATTCCTAGTAATTTGTCACTCCACCATTCTGATGCCACAGAAAACACTTCTGCCTTTTCGCAGTCAAATTGCCTCCCCTGTCTTTGAAGAAAGTCCTTTCCAATTAACTTAACCCCTTTCAAGATTATCTGTATTAGCCTCAAAAGGACAGAAATGAATGCTATATAAGGCAATATTACATCTTATCCATATACCCAATTTGAAACTGGTGCACCACCTAATCCAGTTGTACTCTGACACTGCTCAATTCTGATCACCATGAAACCTCAGCTTGGGACTTCAGCAGGGGGTTCGAACAAGTGTTTGAACTGCCACTTCTCTAAGGCTGCAGGATGGCAGCCCTGCAGACCAGAAGAGTTAACAGCAAATTCCATATGCCTTTCAACAGTTTAGTTGCGAGGGCAGGAAAGAGACAGACACATGGTTGGTTGTAGTTTTGTTAGTAATTTTAATTTTTGCATGGTAATGCACAAGGCTGTGTAAGTGTGAAATAACTTGTAATAAACAAACTGGGACATCAGTTATGTACAGTTTTTAGCTTATTAGTAAGAACAGAGCTTTCCATGATCAACTCAAATGCTCACAAAATTACAAGGGTCATTGTGATAACAGCTGGAAAAGACAGAAAACAGTAATAGGATTTGTCTCTAGAAGTCAGGTTTTCAGCAAGGCTTAAGCCTAGGAGGCTCAACGCTTTACATTCAGACCAAATAAATTGCAATGCTTGTGGTTCAGGCCTTCCTTATTTATTAGTCATGAAAAAAATACATTTTTCCACCTAACAGTTAGAATATTAGTAACGCTTAAAACTTACAAGAGAAAGTAGTCAACTCCACAAAAAGGTTGGCACCTGCATAGTATTTCAAGTATAAGGCCTGGATAGCTACTCGCGCCACATCCAACATTTGACCAATATCTATTTAAGCCAATTACACTTTCTGTTGCCATCTGCCTGGATAGAAAGCCCTGTTTTAATGGTGTTTTTCATGAGCCTGGGTGAGTATACAATCTAGACCATTACATGCACACATCTAACAGCTGCAAGATGGCTCATGTGTAATACAATGCTTTATGTCACATCAGATCTCAGGCTCGTCTCATCCAAATAAGCTTACAAGCTTAATGCTGACAAACGCCATCCAAAACACATCTATTGTGGAACTGATAGAAGTTCACTTCCACATTTTCTGAATTAGGTTCAGAAATGTCTGAAGAGTCCAGTGGTAAAATGGGATGCTCATGTACAGGTGATCTGTGTAGAAGAGCTCAGGTGACGCCACATAGTTGCTCTGCATTCCCAGAAATAACAGAGATATTCTGGCAAAGGATGCTGGGTAAGTGAAAAGCAGAAAGACATTCACAACTTGCCCAGAGAGGTTCTCCAGAAAATGTAACATTTCCATACAGTGTCTGCTGAGGCATCACGGACTCCAATAATAAGAAGGATGCCACCTAAGAGGACAGGCTAATGAGGCCTGTGGGGGGCTTTTTAAAGTCAGACACTGTGTTTTCCCGATGCTACAGAGGAATTTCTGAATTATTTCTCACATTTGTGCTCCCTTACCACATGTCATATTGTGGGAATGAAGAACCTGGCCCTAGACAGAGAAGTAGAAAGCTACTCGTAATCTTTTAGACTATCAAAGATGCAGAAAACTCTCAGTTCTGCTCTCTCTGCAGAAAGAGACTGCAAACATAGCTGAGCTAACTTAGAGCAGTAGTTCACATCAGTTCAGAAGAAAGCTGAAAGCAGGACTGGATTAACGTGTTGGACCTATAGCAAGCTCATATTGCTGTATTGACATAGAATACTTAGAAAAGTAATACAGAATACTGCAGAAGCTTTATTACCAAGCATCACTAACACCACAAATGCTTCTGCTTGCTGTATGCATCACAGCACACCAGCTGAGTACCAGGTAATCATCTGAATTCCCTTGTGTGTATTCAGCATCAATCAATATCATATTCAGTCTCAACAGGCCATCAAATCTAAAAATACCTGTAAAAGAAACCAAATCCAGGACAGCTCACCTCATGCTTGCAACCAGTGTACTGTGTATCATCCAGAGGATATTACAGCCTTCTGTGAATTACTGCTTATTTACAGAGGCAAAAGAAGGTAATAAATCCCCACAGTACTATCTCACAGTCTCGGAAATAAACAAAGCCTAGATGTGGGTTTAATCAATTACTTGGGAGCTTTAGATCTACTTTTTTTTTAAACCATTAACGTAAAAGAAAAGTATCTGGTAATATGTATCATCACAGGAGCAATGATAAGTGTCTCTGAGTGACTTCTTCTAGCATGTCAAAAGCTCATCGAGTACAATCTTTTTTTCATCACTGCTGGTTTGCTGTTCTTTTCCCCTCCTCCCTACAAGGAAAATAACTACAAGATAAAATCCAGCTTTTCGCTTCTAACAATGTTCTGGGGAACACTGAACTTTTTAGGTCAGAGCTTTGCAAACTCTCTTGCTTAAATTGTCAGAAAAAGAAATTCCAGGAACAAAGTGTTGATCTGAGATGAATTTGCACCCCTAGGAATAAAGGATTCTATATGAATAAAAAATTGCTAGGCATTTGAATCAGTGTGATTTTCATGGTGATAATAAGCTCATATCTCAATATCTCAATAAAAGGTTTTCCAACCTGACCTACTTGCAATTGAATTCTCTCCAAAAGAATTTTGAAATAATTCTCTCCAAAATGCTTCTAACTTGCTGCTGCATTCCTTACATGAGAATCTTACCAAAGACAGTGTCACATGGAAATGCATACAATGTAGCCACTGGGAACATGCATCATATCATTACTTTTTTAAAAAGATACTAACATTACAGATTTTTCCACTTATTTGCAGCAGAACTGCAAAGGAAAGAGACTGGAGAGTTAATTCCCTACCTTCTATTCTCTTTGATATTCTTTTAATCATTTTTTGTCCCCTCTGGGTACTACTATAGTCATTTGTAATGAGGAAGGTGTGCTTAATTAACTGAGTATAAAGACACTCCCACATGATCAGTTACAGTCATTGGTTGAAGTTCAATAAGTGGAAGACTTTCAGATTTTTTCTTCTGAATGAAATTAATTTCTTTTTACTTTTGCCACTTAAACCACCTTCCACCAATTCACTTCTATGTTGAACTACGTCAGGGTGGCATCTGGAGCCTCACCAGTTTTAAAGACCAGAAAAAGTGTTTTATTTGTCCCTACAATATTTTTGTGGGTTTTGCCATATGGGAGCCAAGTAGATCATACAATCAGTCACAGGTGCACATAGTAAATACGGAAGTAACATTCTTCTAGAATGAATTTTAACACAGGGATAAAGATTCTGCATCTACTGTTCAGTTGTGCATATCATCAAATCATTACTTTAAGTGACAAGACTGACATAGAGTGAAATGTTGATGCCATATTTAAAGTCTGATAACTAAAAAGTCTAATTTAAATAATCAATTCTCAATGCTGTGTGAAAAAGATTGCCTTAATTTGGCATAATATTATTCTGTCTGCCACACACTTACTCATTTGCAACTCCTCTACCACTTTAAACAGAATCACTTCCTATATCAGCGGCATCACTAATTTCAGCGACTAGGAGATTTCCAAAGCATGACATTAGATTTGCTCCCAGAAAAGACCACCATAATAGATATTCACCTTAGAGTATAAGAGCCTTTTCTCCAAGCTCCAGTGAGTCAATATGATAGGTAAAACAAGACATGACAGGACGAGAGGGAATGGCCTCAAGCTCTGCCAGGGGAGGTTTAGGCTGGACATTAGGAAAAAAAATTTCGCAGGAAGAGTCACTGGGCACTGGAACAGGCTGCCCAGGGAGGTGGTTAAGTCACCTTCCCTGGACGTGTTTAAGGGACAGGTAGATGAGGCGCTAAGGGGTATGGTTTCATAGGAATGGTTGGACTCAATGATCCAGTGGGTCTCTTCCAACCTGGTGATTCTATGATTCTATGATCACAATTTAATTGCATACCTAAGTTTATGGCAGTCAACCTTTTGGTCAGACACCTAATTACTCATAGACACTCAAAATACCACAGGTTCTCCTATATCAAGTAATCAAACATTTGCCATATATGGATGCAGGAATGGCCATGTGATGCAACATCTGTCTCCCACAGAAAAGTGGACCACAAACCTCTTGTCCACACCACAGACATTTATATGATGGAAAAAACAGAAGCACACCTGGGAGGCCTCCATGAATAACACAACTGTCACTTAAAAAACAAAGCACTATTACCATACCTTTCAGATACTTTGCTTTACTAACAACCATATGGTTAAATATCTTAATAATAATGAATGGAGCTGCTGCTTAGCAAGAGGCAGTAGGTAATATTCTGCTGCTGCCAAAGTTCAAGGAGCTGCACTCACCTGAATAGGATACAGAAGTTGCCTAATCCTTCCATGTTTTGTATGTTTCCCTAGCCTTTGTGCTTCAAATTACTCTAAAGCTGTCATCAGTTCAACAATAAATACTTATGCTTACAAAAGATATCAAATGACAACTACCCTATGTCTTTGACTCATTATTAACTTTTACATCACCTGTCAAAACTATATATCTGACAAAACCAGATAAAACTTTAAAAACTGCAACTATTAGTTACAATGTTCAGAGTACTGCAGTAAGGACAGGAAAAAATGAATGCTGCAACTAATTAAGCGCCAGAGATTCCTGATAATATCAGGTAACATTCAGTGTATTTCAATATTTATAATTCAACATGTACCTAATCTTCTTTAGGAGGCCAGTACTAAAACCTTGGTTCAATAAATCCAGTATTTTTATCACAACTGATTTGAATTTTTTTTTTTAAACTGAGTGCTATAAAGTCAAATGATCTCTTCTTGAGCATCTAACACAGAAAAATGTTGAAGCATTCCATTATGTTTCAATAATTTCTATGAATTACATTTCTTCTAAACTAGTTTTTAGAAGTTTTGAGACTAAAACTAGATATTGTTCTTGAGTGAAACTTAAGCATCCTTGAAAGAGATAATTGGGCTGCCCTAGTCAATTTAATACCCAAATTCCACTCCACACTTTGCCACATACCTTACATGTGAACTTGACAGCCAATTATTTTCACCAACTCAGTCTTGCAATGATAAAGGTTGTAGTGGAGATAGAGCTTAGTAGGTTGAGGTTTTGCTTAAAAAATCAACTATGCATAGAGGACTGCTGTGCCCTGCCTTCTAGGAGCAAGGAAGTTTCAGAATTGAGATGAGTAAGAGCTAAGTATTGAAGGCTCCTGGGAGAAGGATGAATATTCCTATTCCCTGCATGAAGAGTTCAGCAAGAGAGTTTGCCTATTTCTTTTTACCACTTTTTGGCCTTGGGAAGAGAAAAGGTGTCCAGGGAGAAGAACAAATCAGAGCAATATTAGACGGAAGGAGAACAAACTGTAAGTTCCTTCTCCCTCTAGTCACAGTTAATGATAGCAGCCTGAAGTAAAAAGATTTGAGAGCGGTTAAGAGACAGTCAGTTTTTGTCTGGTTACAACCTGTTGTCATTCAGGCTGGTTTTGCATGGATGGAGGAACAGTGGGTCATAGGCAAGTGTCTTTTTATTTTGTCAAAAATTTTTTTTAAATCAAATGCTCACGCAAGTCAATATTACCTCTTACACTACAAGTAGAGGAAAAAAAGGCAGAGAGAAGAAAATGACGATGCTTTGCCCAAAAGACTGTAGCTATTTCAATGCAGTATCACTAACTAAAAAGCAAATCAGCTTTCATTAATAGATTTTTTTTTCAAGGCAGGAATGCAAACAAGCAATGCAGGCATGACAGATGCAAGCCAGTACTCCACTTGCTCTACCTGTAACAGGAGATACAGAAAACAGGCTCAACTATAAAATGAATGCATGAAAATATAAAGATTCATTTACTTGCATTACTGGGAATGTATTAATATGAAGTGAAGGATGCAGTTAAAACATGTTATTTCAAAGGTGTTAAAATCATTTAAGAAGAGTTACATTTTCACAGGACATGCTAAAATACACCAAACCCCCCCCTTAAAAATAAATTATCAATTTTCAAAACAAGAATCATTTAAGGACAGCTGTAAACAAAGACTCAGGAGAACCAAGAAGATAAGTCAAAAGGCTGCTAGAGATGGTCTTGTACCAAAGAGAAAGGAACACAGATTAGAATGACAATCATTAAAAAAAAAAAATATCACCAGAAGGGTCAGCTAGCTGCTGTGACCCAACAGAGTTCCTGCTTTAGGAAGCAATCCTTATGTTTCAGCTGAGAGTGAGAGAAGTATGAACTATCTCTGCAGCAGCAGTTGTAGAAAGAAAGACAGGAATATAGATTTCAGTAGTTTGGGCCACAAGGAAGAGAGGGAGAGTCAGGAGCAAGTCTTGTACCTCAGTTTGCCACAGCCACACTTTGAAGCTTGGCAAGCACTGCACGGTATACTTCTGTAAATCAGCTCCAACCATGTGCAAGGCTGCAGCAGTAGCTTCCAAAAGAAGCATAATTCTATTTGGGGACACGTACTTAAAATTTATTGCTTGACTTCAGTTTTGGAAAAGCTGAGAAAGACATCTTCAAAACCAGAAAAGAGAAGATGAGATTGTGCCTACTAAACAGGGGGACTAATTAACTCATTACTCTTTCTCTCCACAGTTCTCACTATAATACTGTACACAGTATATAAAGATATAGTTACAAATAAATGGTAGATATGCAAGTTTGCTAATTACCAAATATATGCACAATTGTGTATTTGGAGCTAAGAGAGTTTGGAGAATCAATGGATTGAAACAACTCCTTTCTGCCATTTTCCCTTCAAGCTGATAAAGAAGTTGCAGGTACCTAACCACATATATGTCAGCAGGATACTTGGTTTAACAGTCTCATCGATAGGTACTTTAAAAACAACTTTAGATAATAGCATCTCACCCTCACACACTAATTCTTTGAAGTGTTTAAAACCCGATTTACTTTTAAAATTTGGGCCTCCATACATGAATTATAAAACTCTGAAATCATTATGTGAGAATACATATGTACCACTAAAATGGCTAAACCTAGTATTTAAAAAAGCAATACTTCTTGTTTGCTTAGACATACAGTCCCAAGACTCCTGCAACTCCCTATTGAGACATTCTTATTTATAATTCTACATACATATAATATTCTGCTTATTCTTTTTTTTAAAGTATTTAAGTGACAGCAAAGAGTCTATTTGAAACCACAAGAAAGGCAATCTCAAGCACAATACCCAAGGGGACAGCAATATGTGTGTCCATCAAAGTAATTTGGATTTTATTATCTTTATGATTCTTCACCTAAAAGTAAGCCCAAGGGAATAAGCATTGGCGTTAGCATATAAATAAAGAAAAAAATCAGAAATATAATTAGGCTAACAATGTCCTATAGAAACCAAAGCTTAAGTAAATAATGGCTTGGCCTCTGTATTCCTATAAAGTACTGTCTTATAGGAAGTAATGTATAATATTACTTGGGAAAAGAAAGATCTGTGATTATGTGGTTCTGTATTTATAATAAATGGCAACAAGCCAGAAAGGAATATCCCTCAGTGGGCAATACTCTCCTTAAGAACAAAATTAAAAGGCAAGGGGCTTTTTTTCATACTAAGAGAGCATCAAGGCTTAATCCCACAGGTTAGCCCTAGAGAGCCAAGACTAATTTATTGCTACTGGAATATAATTGCTCAAGTGGAATTTTTAAAAACGTATTTAAGGATCATATAACCGGTGATTCTGAACAAACACTGTCTGAAAGTATGACTAAAAGTTAAATTCATTAAGGACCTCTAGCAAGAAGGGGCTGGCAAGGAGAGAAGGCTAATTAGCATGGCCCAGCTAAACTTTAAAAATCAGCTATAGCTCCAGATAGACAACTCTGTCCAGAAGCTAAAATCAAAACAGTTAGCAAAGTCTCAGAACCACAATTACATACGTCAGATTGAGTAGAGCATAACAAAGCATTAAGATATTCTATAGTAACCATCTTATCCCCTCTGTAAGATGGTGCAGGCTTTTAGTTTTGTGTGCTGGTCAACACCTGGGGGTCACTGGTGTATCTGACTGGGTTCCTTTCTCTCCCTCTCTCTCTCCAATTCCTGTCCTACCAGCTGAAAAAAATCACTGTTGGGCTTATTAAGCAGGTATTTTTCACTCATAGCTTTGAAAGTAGATATTCTTCTGAAAACTCCAGGCAGGCTGATTCAGTTTTAAAATGGTATAAGCTCAAATAATCATGCCAGTTTTTAATAATTACTGCTATGAATTAAAGCTAGCCTCTGCTGCAAGAGAGTCTATTAAATACATATGATCAATCTTCACTAATATGTCTTAACAGTAAAAAAAAAGAATTAGTTGTCCAATGGGATTGTTCATGGTAGAAAGGTAGCTTCATCTGCTTCAGTCTCCCAGTGTTTCTTCTCTTGTTTTGATTTTCGTTTTTATTAATAATCCATCAGGACTTTAAAGTTTGAGCTAGCATCAGGACTCTATACTTGGTGGCTCAATGAAATATTTCTAATGTGCCCATAAATTCCTGAAGTGTTGATGAACACTGTTGTTAGATGCTAAAGATTAGCTACAGGAATACATGAAACAAAATCTGAAAGAGAAATGCTGCTGCTTTAAAAGATAGGTATCCCAAGATTCAGAAAAGTGATGCATTAGCAAGCCCAATTATCTATGTATGCCTACCCTACTCAAAGACAAGCTCACCGGGCCCAGATACGATCAAGAAAAAGAAGTACAGTATGTGAATTATGATGTCTTCTCAGCAGGGAACAATTACAGCTACAGTGACTACTGTGTGTTAGATCTTGAGCAATACAGCACTGCAGCCTTGGAGTAGTCTTACAAATCTGAAGTAGCAGGAAGAACTTTCAAAGCTAGTCTTAGCTTATCCCAGACCTCGAGAGTCAAATGTAAAAGTATCCACACAGGGAAATAAAACACAAACTCATTGTTTAACAAGCACATACAGCACATAAAACTCTGCTTAGGAAACTAAGCAGTGAAGAAAGCTCACAAGTGTTAGTGGTCACAAACCAGGTAGCACCACACACATCTGCAGTCATCTCGATGTGCCATACTCAGAGGCACTGTAAAGCTTGTACCAGGACCAGAATCATGGGCTTTCCCTGCCCACACTAGCAAAATGTTTGAGTGACAGTCATACATGATAAGTACACTAGCTTGCAGCACACACACAGTTTCAAAAATAATTTTTTTTTATAATTTGGTCAAATACAAATATTCAGGAAGAGTTTTTCTGTTTTGCATTTCTTTTTAAGATGGTAACTGTTCTCAGTGAAAGAATATGGAAAAGCAATCAATTTTTATATAAAACTAGTTCATATACAACAATGATAATGGGGGGGGGGGGGCACACCAAACAAAACACCACACCACAAATTTTCTGGTTTCAAATATTTTATTTTCTTAAACCAAGCAGGCCTTCTGAGTTTTGAAGGAAAGAGAGATTCATTTTTTTTGCCATGAACTTCTCAATTTCAAGAAACTACATACCAGAATAAAGCCTTCAGCATGACAAGTGAAGATTTAAACAATTCCAAAGAAGAACAAGAATGGGACTGATGTCAAAGTGCAAGACAAGTGTAACAAATATAATCTGGGTGATCTATACACACACAACATACTCTGCATGTCTGATTGGCTTCTATTTGATGCTAAAATCATTTGGCTGACTTCCCAGAAAGTAACTGCATCAAGTCTGTACCAATCTACCGTTCCACTGAATCCTGCAAATAAACTCCCACCTTCCTGTGTGATGATTCTCTACCTGAGAAGGAAAACGTTTTAAAATCTGAGATCACCTATGAAAATGCTTCATCAAAATCACTAAGCAAAAAGATTAAGGAAGATTTTTTTACTCACATAAAAAGCAGTACATTCAGCCAATATAATTAATTACAGTTCCCTCAAACTCAGTCAACACACAATGACTTATCTCACTGAAGATCTAGTACTGACATCCTAAAGTAAAGTCTCTCAGGGGTTTAAAGGGCAGTATTGTTTTGTTGTAAGAGCAAATGTTTGAATGGAGGGGAGAGGTTACCAACACCATAACAGGTATTTTGCCATATATTCCGGCTCTGGATCAATTCTATAGACTTCAGAAGTTGTTTTGTGGGAATTTTCAAATACTTGCATTCATAATTATTCTTAAATAAAAATATTTTAAAATATAGTTCATATGCCGATCTTTTATTCTTTTACCTAATAATCAGTTTCTTTGAAAAAACCAACACAACATTGTACACAAAGCTACTGTTACTGCATTTGCCTTGAATGTGTGCACTTTTTGCCTCTTACCTTCACATTTTCCGGATGAAGCCCTCCAGGGTGTTTGTCCATGTACTGACACAAATCAGTGTGCTAAAAGAAAGTCAGACGGAAAAAAAAGTGTATTAATATCTGTATGACTAGAGCAATAAATACCCTTCTACTTCAGAATGGACAGAATAAATGGAAAATGAGATTTTTCCGACACATATGGGCATATACACACTTGTACCTTTACACTCCATTTTATTTAATAACCTTGGTAACTTGACTGATATTATTATTCAAAAAATGTATTTTTTTTTTTAACATCCCGTATACAGTAAATTAATTACTTGCATTTTAGTATCTTTTATACCTTGTAAGGCCAATCCATCAATACCATAAAGGTAATATCTGGAGGGAAGAGGAAGAAACTACAGGTAGAACCCGAAATGCTGCTCTCATGATTCACATTAAGACACTGCCTTTTTAAATATTATTTTATGGTGATCCTAGACTTAAGACATCTTAACAGTTTAGAAATTAAAAGGAATTGCATATCAGAGTACTGAATATTTTCCAACTCAAAAAGACACACATACTATGCACATGTACTGCTATTAATTACAGATACTTTAGCAAACAGTTTCACAGATGACTCAAAAGTTTAGGTTTTCACTTCATGGTTGATCTGCTTGCACAATGCAACTTCTGGAATGATGTTAAGAAGAAGCAAAGCAAAAATATGCACTAGATTAACCACCAGAAACTCAAGATACTGGCCCTGCCTTCCACATCTGGATTCTGAACACATCTGGTAAAAATCATCCAGCATTCCTTGAAAAGTTAACTTGGCAATACCTGCCTCACACACAGAATAGCCCAACTAAATACACGCAGTTTTCGAGGTGTGATTTTTGGTCAAAAGTTGCCTTGAACATGCCAGAATGGTTTCTCTGTGCAGCATTTCTGAGATCAGGAGCCATTTTCTACTGCTCTTTTGCAGAATTATCATACCCATATATAGGAAAGTTCACATCTTTTAATTAAGACAATTAGTGCTAGTCACAACTATTCTGTATAATCTCCTCTTCTGAAGTCATAAACAACAAAAACACAGTATGCAATGCTTTGGTTGACTAGGCTGGGCACTAGCGCACCTTTTTTTGGGAACTTATACACAGCTTCAAAAGACTGAGCACCCTGAAATTCCCTGGGTCCCAAAACGAAAGCAGTCAGTACCACAACGGCAGAAAGCACACTCAAACAGGCAAACTACATTAAATAGAATACAAAAGAGCTTCATCCAAAACGCAAGCCACAGCAAGCAACATTTAATTAACACATCACTGAATGCATTTATATAGAAAACTTAAAAATACACCTCTACTAGTTAAGTGTAGTGCATTTTGCATAGACTCCATATTTATCTTTAAGACTTATTTCCAGCTTCTGTAAAATCTTTAGCCACTTCAGGTACACACTCCTCTTCCAATTTCCCAGTCAGTTTTCTGGGACTGTATCAATGAGCCACACCAAAAAATGGATCAGTCATCCTTCAGTATGCATCAGTTTACCTTGTTCTGTTGTCTCAATACCAAGGAAACATACTTAAGCAAGTCCAGAGGAGGGCCACAAAGATTCTAACACTATATTCAGAGCTACATGGCTAGTCACAGCAATAAGCTGATTTTTATTTCCAATATACTTGTAATGAATTGTGAGGATAACTCCTTTTTCTTCAAATTCTGTTTCAGTTATTTCTGGATGCATTTCCTCCATGCATGAACATTAACTACGATCACATTTGTGTTATGCACAATTCATCTCCTCTTCCTAATCCACAGATCAGGACAACTAGAGGCCTGGTATAACCTTCTGTGTTTGTAGTTCTCTCCTTCAAAACCTGTTTGCCTGCATCCACCTAAAATTTCAAGTAAGCAGAAATTTCTACAGAATCCTGGAAACATTACAAAATCAATTGTGCAGAAGATTCTTAGTACCTATTTTTTTTCCTATACCCACATGCTACAGACACAGAGAAACCTCTACCAAATCTTCAGTAAACAGAAATGTAAAGTATTTTCTGCTCAAATCTTTCAAGAACTCACCCTCATAAAACTAAGTTACAGTCCTCAAGAAAGCAACTAAACATTACTGAACCAAACAGAAAAGCAACTTATAAAGTTATAGTACAGTGTTCTTCACTTAAAGAAGGTAGAGGGAAGCAAAGGCAGCATCAGCCACTCTTGCTTTCCCAAGGCAGGGACTCATTACACATTGAATTACATATTAGTATAGCCAGCAAAGCTGACAGTGCTGCAGAGACAGCTATTTCTAAACCTCTTTTCCCTTTTGTCAGGTAACTGTCTGCTGCAGTGCTTGTGTGCTCAACTGACACAGAAGGAGACAACATGAATGCAAGTTTCAGGAGAGCATTAAAAAAATTAAAAAGTTTCAGGAAAGCGCAAACCAGACATAAACAGTGTTCTAATGGTATTTCATTAAATTGGTACCATATAGACAAACAGCCTTTTATTTCATGCTGTATTTAGAAACAGAATGCTTTCCAAACGTAATGGTAGAGTCTTTGCTGTAGTTACCACCTTGATTAATAAAATACATAACCTAAAGAAAAAGTCAAGATAAGCATACATGTTCGCAATAAAATAAAATTATGCTGAAACAAGGTAAGAAGACCAGAAACAAACTGACCAACACATCTTTCACAGTCCTTTCTCCACTGTCGCAGAGGGTGAGGACACCTCACAGGTAAGCAGGATACTTTTGGAACACACTGCAGAAACTTCCAAGTAATTGCAAGAATCTATCACACACATCCTGATCCCAGATGGACCTGGCTAGGCCAACTCTGCTTCGAGCTAGCTTTTAATAACTCTATCAGCCACACTATTAATCCCCAACACACAAAAATCACTACAAATAATCCCATGCTGACAAAAGATATATTTTATCTTAAAATCAAAATCCCATTCATTCCTGCTTTTAACACTCCACTAGTTTACCCACACATGTATACAATCTATTAGCACTTATCACTTATTAGCTACATAAAAATATTAAATAAAGATAAATGAAGTTTCCATAGTGAAGAACTCATAAGCTAGGGAAGTTAAAAATTAACAGTGTTTATCCAACCTTTTATTTGTTTCTCTAATAAACATACATTATGATAACTTTTTAAATGTGTAGGGTGATCACACAACTTTTTCCCCTCAGAGGATCAGACATACTGAACAGAACAGGAGGGACTTGATTACAGAGCAGCTGTGCTGTTTTTGTGGTTTGTTTTTTTCTTTCCGTTCTTGCACAGCTTGCAGTCTTTGGCTTATTTACTACTTTGAAGGCAGAAATAGCAGTCTCATAGGCTTTCCTGCCCTGCTTATTGCTACACCATTCACATGCTTCGCAAACATAAAATAATTTCATAGCAATCCAGGGGAGATGTGGCATTATTCCTTTTTATCCGTCTGGGAACTGAAGCAAAGAGAAAAAAAATCTTAAATATCATTGATTTGAGAAACTAAGTCTAAAGCCATTTCGTTTTGACTTTTCAGAGTATTTGGCACTACTTTGCTTTCTGTGTTTTCACTCACTTCAGTTACAACTGTGAGTGTACAACACTACTGCAAGAGCGACTGAGAATCTCATGCTGTATAGCAGAAGTCAGTCATATCCAAACTGCAATTACAGTTCTCATACAAAAAAGTCAATATATACTTCTAATTAGGGCCACATCTTAAAAGACACATCGACTGCTGTATGTGTANCTGAGGGACATGGTTTAGTGTTTTGTGGGAGTGGTTGGACTCGATGATCCAGTGGGTCTCTTCCAACCCGGTGATTCTGTGATTCTGTGATTCTGTGACAGCAATTTACAGTAACATAAAATTGTTGTGATTATGAAGATTCCCAATGAAGAAGGGGTGGAACCCAGTTCTCTATGGCAGTATTACCCACCTTACCTTGAAAGGATATTTTGAATGAGACAGGAACACTAGAAGACACCCTAATTCCAACACCCACAAAAAATCAGAAGGGTTCAACAATCATCATATGTCTTGCCCACAGTCCTCTGCAGAGCTGCACAACAGTCTCTTGTGCAAGCATGGGAAAAGGAGATTGCATAGACCATCTTTATCTTGTCATTGCCCAATTTTAAGAACTTGACTTCACCACCTCACTAACACAACAATGTTTTGGGCATCATCTCTGATGCTTTAAAGCAAACAACTTGATCTTTCCTCCAGGGATGCAATCTACAGTATCTGAAATCGTGAAAGACTAAAGCCAAGTCTTTGAAAGGAGTGGGGGAACATTCAAAGGCTTGGTTCTTGAGTATAAATGATGATTTTCCTGAAATTTATCTCTTGATAAAACTTGGGGGAATTTGCAAAATTACAGCTCAATGCCACCCAAACAAAAAAGTCTTCCCATTCTCCAAATGCCAAGCCCACACTATAAAGCTTAAATGTTTACAATAAGTGCCCTCCAGATACAGGTTTGAGACATCTCAGCCATTTTGGCTGAAATTAAAAATAAATCTAAGAAACCTGCAGCAGACTTACCTTATTTATTCAAGTAAGTTGTAGTTTACCAAATCGTCCCAGCACATTATTGCTCCAGGGCTGTGACTTGACTTCAGGCTTCTGGCACAAAGTCCTTACGAAGGCTCTGTCAAGCCTTTTTGCTACCTTTCCTCAGCAAGCTAAAAGACAAACCTTTCCCCTCAGTGCACATCTCAAGGAACTAGACCTCCTTTAGGAGTCCCTGACCCTTCCTGGGGTAAATGGCATGAGTTCTGGTTAGACAGAGGACACACAATGCCTCCTAGGACAAGAGAAAATCCATGCTCAGCTATGTTAGTTCTGTCATTCTCCTGTTTCCAAAGTGTAATTAGAAGCACATCAGAGAACGCACAACTTTGACCCAAACTTCAAGGAATTTCAAAAATTTTCCTCCCTCTGATGGGAACAAGTATCACAACTTCTAAAGATACACGAGAGAATCAGGGAGAGATTAAGTTACTTACACAATATAACTGCTCAGAACGTGAATAAAAATCAATAAAGCAGTACAAGGATTAAGCAAAATCAAGCTTGTGTCAAGGACAAGATTAAAAACAGAAAAATTATTCCACATACCATCAACTACCATGACAATACCACAAAAGGTTTAATTTACCTTACAGTATATTTCTTCATGTGAGCCTGAGGACAATGAATTGAGGTTTTGCTTTACACTTATATGCTGTCAGAAGTTTATGAAGGTCATTTCTATTCAGCAAGACTCTGGTTTATGCAAGTACACGTGTTTATGTTTGTGAGCATACTGTGTATAAGCATCTGCTGAAGGGAAAAGAATCCAGGCTGGTATTTATACAGCTGAAACGGGGTTTACATACATTGCATCCTACTGCTGGAAGAGAGAAAATATGCAAACAGAAAACGAATAAGGCAAACATTGATGGCTCAGGCTCCTCCCTTCTCTCCTTGAAGAAAGAATTCTAATTATGAATAGATGAGTAAGCCAGAAGCTATGAATGTCCTCAGAGCTGCTCCTTGCTTTGCTTTAATGTCAACTATTTTGCTCAGCTATCTTGCTCAGAAATCAGACTCTGCTACCAAACACAAACACATTCAGACAAAGGACAGGACATCTCCTTTGAAAGGCATGGCCAGTGACATGAAATGGGCTCTACTTTGCCAGCCCTTTCCCATAATAATAACATGACTGTCATTCTCTCATAATTAAATTAGTCACTTCTACTTCCCATGCAATACATTCTCTTTCCTTCCTCTTCCTTGGTCATGATAAATCTCCATGTGACTTAGCTGTCCCATAATTCTGCCTAATTGGTTTCAGCTGTCATTTTTGAAGCTGAGACGCACAGAGCGCCTGGGGCTTGTGAATGGAACAGGAAGCATTTCCAACTGCATTCCCATCATATAAAACCAGCAATGTGAAAGAACCCTTCCATTAAAACAAAACCAGAAGTATTTGGCTGCCGGCAATGCCATCATGCAGCAGACAGATTGTGCTGCTCCACTGAGGCAGCGAGGCTGTTGTGAGCCATTCTTCTCTGTTCAAAGGAGAGCACACATTATTTATGCCCTAGCAGTTTTACTGACTAAAATACTTTCCCTTTTGTTACCAACAATACCTTAAACTGATAATGTAATTTACCAAGAAAAGCACAGGCAGTAGGAATATTTGAAGTGACAGGAGAACAAAGAAAAGTTAATGCTATTTAAATGGCATGTATACTCCAACCTAAGTGGTCTGCATGTTACTGCACCACTGTTTAAACTAATTTCATGTTGCTGGCATTTTCAAAAGTGTCACAGACCTTCATTTTCAAGTATTTCTATGTCTTTTTATAATTCAATTGCTTTCCCCTATGGCATTAGCCATGCTGTCAAAAAATACCCTACAAGCTATCTCAGGGTGATACCTAAACAACTTGCAGAAAAACAGCAGAAAACAACAGCAGCAGCCGGGCTGAGCAGCAGGGGAAAGATATTCATTAGGGATTCAAGAAAGAAAAAAACCACCCCACAAGACACATTTAATGAAAACAACTATGCTAACAGATGTTTCTAGTGCCTTGGATTTCTCTCACTGTCAGCAAAGATAAATATACTTCAACACACAGGAACAACACTATATAGAAAAGGAGGCTTGGAGCTGGGGGAGTACATAATACATATACAAATGTACCTGGAAGTCCCAGAGAGAAAAGGGAATGCACAGTTGTCTGATTTGGGGTTACTATTGGAAAACATATTTATTTATTGATACACAGGCTCTGTTACACAGAGAACAATCTGGCCTACGGCTCTGGGGGCCAAGACATACACCACCATGGAAAGAACTGCTGGAAGAACTAGATGATTTTCAATAAAATACAGTTTTTCTAAAGATGCTCTTCCTTATTTTGTGGTGACCTTCATAATTGTACCAGTTTTGTTTCCTTAGTAAATCAGGTTGGAGAGACAGTAAACAATTTAGTGAGATTTTTTAAAGAAAAGAATAAAATCTCAAAAATCAGTAGGAATTTCTGTTTAGTATAATGAAATTCTAGGAGCAGAACATCAGCTTGTGTAAACTGTGATGAACTTACAGCCTCCAAAGTCAACAGGGTTGGAACAATTTTTACAATCTCAGCAAGCTCTAATACATGTTCCCACATAGATGTGCATGTGTACTTTTTATTTAATTTGCTAAGTCATTAGGTTTCCACAGCACTGACCTATATTCATTATATCCACTACTATCAAACTATCAAAATGAAAATTTTTTTTAAAAAAAGAAGAAGATACAAGAAGTTTCTTGTTAGAGCATGGCAGAAACCCCTAAGATTATGGTGAGAGTAAGCACCTCAGGACGTCGTAACCAGAACACATACCCAGCAGGGAGGCTGATAACCCACACACAGCTACAGAATGTCAGTTATCCACACTAACGCTGACAAAGTCCTGGCTGTGGATGATACAGGTATACCTACACAAGCTGAGTTGACACAAGAGCCTCTGCTAAGGCAGTGTGCTTAGGTTACAAAGAAATTACTGTCTTCAGGGCATGAAAAAAAGCAGTGCAAACACTTCCTTTAAAAGCTTCAGCATCCCATGGTATCTCTTCACACTGAGTGACTATTTTCTGCCATGCTTCCTAATCCCAACTGTACATGCACGATCATAAGATTAATAAAATTTGTATAGGAAAAATCGCAGTTCAGACTGTTTAGTACACAAAAGAAAAAATATCTTCCATGGATCATAACCCCTCTACTCCAAGCAGTAAAACAAGAAAAAATGAATAGCCATTTCTGACTTTCAGTTGTTGGCTTCATTTACTACTCAAGCTTGATCCTCAAATCTTCTTTTGCATTGTTCTTTAATTATTTTTAATATCACAAAACTATGAACATATTATAAATGTAACTGCAAGTACTATCTCTTAGTTCTAACTCCAGGACGTTTTTTATTATTATTTTGCCAGAACTGCTCACTCCGAGTTTCTCTTCTTAAAAATGTCAAAGATGTTATCTAACAACATAATTTGTTTAATACAAACCTGCATAATCCTAGTTCAGGAAGGAATATCTATGATTAAGATTTAAAACGACGGCGATCATTATTCATCAAACAGCCAGGTTTTGGGTTGGTGGCCTCTTTGTTTTCAATCTGAATACATCAGAGCTCCTCATTTCAAGAGGAATTAAACAGCAGTTACAAACCACATTATTAAAGTCTGAGAAAAAAGTTTAATTGATTGGCCAGTCTCTAATACAAGCTGAGATACTGCCAGGTTTCACCTCAGAGGCACCTGAACAATGTCAGTTTATTACTGCAATAAAAGGTTAAGGAATGTGTGAGATGCCACCAGAAGATTACTGATGGCAGAGCTGTCCAGAAATCTATAGCATTGAAATAATCAATTACTAAAACAAAATTAAATACTAAAAGTACAAGATTTTTTTGATTTTGTTTTGCTTAAAGCACTAAAATAAACTGAAATATGGTCCCCTGATAGAGGAAAGTAACAGTGATTTAACTTCACTGGAAGACTACAAGTATTCATATTAAACTGATAAAAACTAAGATGCAGAAAGACGCATATAGAAAGCATCACAAAAAAAAAATCAACTTCCATCTACCTACTAGCAATGACATCATTCTGCTGATTATTTATCTAAACTGTCTTTAAAGACTGTCAGTATTAGAAAAGCCATCATCCTATAGTACCTTATTAGTGCTTTACTATCATTGCCTTTATCTTCAACACAGAATCACAGAACAACTAGGTTGGAAAAGACCCATCGGATCATCAAGTAGTTCCTATCAAACACTAAACCATGCCCCTTATCACATCATCCACCCATACCTTAAACACCTCCAGGAGAGGTGACTCAACCACCTCCCTGGGCAGCCTGTTCCAGTGCCCAATTACCCCTTCTGTGAAATTTTTTTCCCTGATGTCCAGCCTGAATCTCCCCTGGCAGAG
>WAAB01004151.1:1088-18598 GCA_013389865.1 Piaya cayana | reverse complement strand
TCCTCTAGTTCCAGGGTTTGTACACAGAGGGAACAACTTTCTTTACAATTAAAGACTGATGGAAAGAAGGCATTAAGGCATTTAAAGGTTTGTAACCATCTCATCCCTTCCTTCCCCTAACTCTAAACAGCCCTACTTTGACTTTTACTCAGACGTCTTTATTTGTAGATGTTTGGCCATTCTTGGATTTCCTCCTTTCAAACCCCCAGTTAAATCATGTTTTCCTTGTACTTACAAATTTGCCATTTTGAGTGATGGCCTTACTTCTATTGAACAGGGTGGTTTTGATTTCATTTTGAGGGACTACAATAACACTTGACGTTTTTACCTGTAATTTAGGAAAAAATTAATTGAGATCTGTCAGGAGATGGAATACCTCACTTGATTTCCAGTGTTCCGTTTGTCAGCTCAACTCTGGATGTTTTTAATGCTTTGATTTTGTTGCGTTGGGCTTCTTTTAATACTTAAAAAAAGAAGAATAAACGATAGATGCTAGTTATTAAATGGTGCAAAGCACACTTAAAATCTAAGCAATATTTGGAAAATTATAAAAAACCATCAGTAAACTGAATGAATCATAGAATTTCAGATAAACAGACTGCCAATCTGCTGGACTGTAAATCTTGGTTAATCTTATCAGCACCTCTCTTCATCAGTGTGCACTTTCCATATGAAGTCTACATGAGTTTTGGGAGATTCTGCAAAGCCAGGATGATGATAGAAATTGAGTAGCATCTTTCTTCCTCCCATTAGATCTGTATAAACTACTTAGCTTAGCAGAAGGACTTTTATTTTAAATTTAAATACAATTTTTCATTACTTCTTTCCTGCTGATTCTAATGCTTCACACATTCTTTAACTCTCAGAAAGCACCAAGCAATTTCCTTCTGAAATCTCTTCTGAATCCCTACCTCCCAAGGCTGACTTTGTTTGCATTTCCAACCAATACTTGGACACCAGCAGCTCCTGCCTCTGATCTGCTCATTAAAACATGCAAACCAAGGTTTTCCCAAAAGCAGTCTTCCCTTACTGCCCCTTCTCAATAGCAGAGAATTTCCTTTCACTCTGCTTCCTCTCAGCCTTATTCTGTCATCTTTTGACTGCAATTAAAGTAGCACAACTTAGGGTAAGCCTGGGGCACAAGGCAGTGGTTAAACCAACGGGGGAATGGCTCCTTCTCCAGTAAAGGCAAATGGAAACTACCAAATTCAACTGCTCCCATACCAGGAGCCCTCAATGGCTCCTTGCAGTGGATGAAACATATTCACAGCAAGCAAGGGTGTCTGTGAAAGAATGGTAGGAGGCATCTGGCTTGTTGCAGTGCTGCACTAGCTTTCAGCCCTTGATTACTGTTGCTGGACAAGCAACTTGACCTCAAACAGGAAGAAAACGGCCCATCACTTCACTCTCACATTAAAATAACATAATGCAGCCTCCAAATAACTTCCAGTCTCAGTCAAGGATTAGAAAACTCTTCCTTCCTTCTTGTGCTCAGTTTCCCTTATTTCCTCCAGGTATTAAGCACTGCTGAACTATCCTAGTGATCAGAGTTCAAAAGCATCTCTGGGACTCTACTGATTTTGCCCGGTCTCTCATCCACTAAAATAATATGGCTTTCTTTGTTTGTTTGTTTCACAAATACACAATGCCATCCTACCTCTAAGTTCAACACATGTTCCCTAATAAAATAAATAAACCAGAAAACCAATCTTAGTGTTCAATCTAAATTATCAAGTTACAAGAAATTCAAAATTTTCAATGCAAATTTTTTTTATCCTTTTTGGTAAGAAGTATTGGCCATTTCTTTGCAAAATACTTTTCTAAGATGGCCCATGACAAATTCAACATCTCAGGTTTTGGAACTTCACCTCTGTAACTCTTAATTCTGACACACAAGTATATATCTCAATTTCCAATCAGCATTAAAATAAGAAACTTGCAACTATTTCTTTCTTGTAGGAAATGATAGGAAAAAATAATTAATGAACTTTATTAAGACAACTCATCGTATAACAACCTTTTTAGCTGCAGTACTCAAGCAATGAGAATTAAACTTTTGTCTTTAATGGAAGTCATTTTTAAGAAGGAAAAACATGCACAGATTAAAATAGGCATGGTAATTGAAAATGCTTGTGTTTAAATTACACTGTTGGATTAGTCTGGAGCTTTTTCACTGTAGAGGCAGAAATAATGTTACTCGCTACTCATACTTCCAATTATAAATGTATCTGTTCTTGTTTCAAATCTACTTCATAGATATTGAAAGCAAAAATTATTGCTACACAAGCTCACTTTTATATGGCAAGAATAGGAGAAGTTGCTGGTTTATTGATAATAATATACTTACATAATTATGCATATTAACAAAAACCTTTTTATCATTCTACCAAGCTTGTAGCATTATGTATTGGTTAGAATTACCTTTCTGCTATTAAGTGTTTCTAAATAGTCATCTTCCTTTTAAATAAACAAGCGAGGAACAAATGGTTGCAGCTAATTATAATTTTAGAACAACAGATGTATGCCCATCCTCAAAGATCTCTCAATGCATCTGAGATCTCACCTGTAAAATTCATCATTTCCTCGGGCATAGTTGGCTGTATCGGTGACAACTGCACTGCAGCTGCCATACCCAAAAGGTCACATAAACTAACATCTACATAGAGCCTGGAGAGGAGGGGGACAAAAGAGTCATACTCCTCCACTGAACAGGTCAGCTGAACTGACCTTTTTTCTTTTGGAAGTCATTACAGTCTCAGATACCATATGCAAAAGGTGTGAAAATTTCACATTTTGTTTTCTGGTCTTGTTTAGGACATCCTAGTCAACTACACAGAAATGATTTTTGCTATCATTCATACATGAAAGATCATCGACCCTTCAGGTTTTGCAGAGGTGATTCCAAGCAACTCATCCTCAAAAATCCCCAGGTAATAAGCCACAGTTCTCAGTCACCCAGTTACAAAACTGAACTCTCAAGTTCCTTTTCAGTACGCTTCAATGACCAACAATAATCATAGCTGATGTAAGAGACAGCAAAGCATAAAAAGAAATTATGTCATATTAACAAGGTACTGAATATACTAAACAATTTTCAATTAAGTTCTCATTAAAAAGGAACAAGCTCCCCTTCTCTTCCACAGAAATGCAGTTTCACATTCATCACCAAAATATTTATATGGAGAATGAACTTCTGCACAAGGTCAAAGTTAAAAAGCTCTGTACTGTTTCCATCTGACAGAATTCCATAGGGAAAAGAATTCTAATTTGACACACTCAGAGAATTTAATCACTGCCATGTTTCCTTTCAGAGGATATTTTGCTTTCAGCTTTTAACTTACTACTGAAATGCATTGTGCAATGAAAGGTGCTACATGAAATTAAATTTCATTTTACCCTTTCAGGGTCAGCACTGAAACTGAATACCCCTGACAATTCTGGACATTTAATCAGTATTAATTTCCCAATGGAATCATCATTGACCTAGCAACCCAAAGTTTCCATTTTCTGAGAAATCTTGAATCACTAAGTTTTCAATCTTAATTTAATCATGACAACTCTCTCAAATATTTTTTTATTTTGTCTGAAATGGCCAAAAGTGATTAATGGCAATAGTGTATCAGTTCCATGATGCCACTTTATGAAGTAAATCAAATTCAACCCTTTTTAGGTGTTTTAGGTGACAGTCATTCAAAAATGTACTGCACTGTGTAATTTTAACTGCATGGAAACTGTACTGATTTCAGTAAAAATCACTCATACTATTGAGCTAAACCATGTACAGGTGTTAAAAAAAAAAAAAAGAAATAAACAGCAATTACACACCTAGATTTGCATAGTCAACCAGCAAAAATAGTGTAATTTAAATGGGCCACTGTAATTTTTCCTCTACAGATTCATATTATATACTGCATGGGAGCTCTTTGACAAAAGGAACAAAACCAGTTATTGGGATCATGCAACTAAAACCTGTATCATACACACGCACAAGAATTCAATTCAGGTTGTATGGGCATTCTCAAGCCATAAGCATCATCAGAAAACAGTTATTTGATCAGCCTATAACTTTACATTACCTAACAATAAAAACAGACTTTTACTAAGCATTTTTTTAATCTCAAGTTACAAGCACAAGTTACATCATTTTGACACAGTCCCTAGGTTGGTTAGTTGGAGAGAACAAAGCAGCCTTCCCCTTTTTCCTCAACATCACCTTGAGAGATCCTGCCCACTAGCCAAAACACTGCAATACAACCTGCATCAATTGATAGAAACCATTACTACATGAGATCCTGAAACAGTTTCAATAGCTATTAAATATCATGGGAATAAAAAAATGCAATCACCAGCAGGACTCATCCCAATAGCACCCGGCTGAAAAGGAAAAAGCTAAGCAAATCCAGAAGAACTAGTCACTGTGTGAAGTTTAGTCTGTTTCTGTGCTTATCAAGGACAGCAACACACTGTAACACATGGCTGGAAGCTAGAGTTCCTAAACACTACTACTGGATATAAACCCCAGAATTTTGACATTAGTATAATAGGCAAAAGCATCTATTTTAGGGAGAAACATATTCTATATATGTCATTTCTCAACAGTTCTGATGAATACAGCTAACACAGCCACTGATAAAAGGGACTGTGAAATGTATTCATGTAAATTTATACAAATAAGTCTACACTGACTGTTACATAAAATCAAGTATCAAGCCTTTTCCTATGCTAATTCAATGTGTAAATCAAGAACAGAAGAACCAGCAGTTTTAAGAAAAGGAATTAATTATTCATTAATGTTCTTATATCAGAGGTAAGAAAAAAAAAACACTACTGCATGCAACTTCTCTGCAGGCTCCTGTAGCTGGACACCCCTATTATTAGTCTAGCATTTCTATGTAAGTAGACAAGGAGAATGGCTTCTCCAGACAAGATCCTGTGTGTACTATCATGTAAAAATTAAGGCATGCTCCCAAGAAACACACAAGACAATTTGTCTGTTTTAAGTAGGAGCATATTAAGAATAAGATTAGTAATCACTGTACTTTATACATGCAGTGTCTTACTGATTACAGCACAATAACAGATACTATACTCAAAATATAAACTCCCCTTAACTCATTTGTTTCTTTTAAATTACATGTTCTTGTGCCCATCTGTGAAAACTGGGAGGTTAATTTGCTAGTACACTGCATAATTCCACAGCTAAATGCTGAACTAGTTCCACATAAATGCCATATGTTTGTCTTAGAAAAGCTAAAAAGATTCATCAGGAAGCCAAGCCCAATACTTTGGAAATTAGTACTCTGAACACATTTAGATCCTTACACTACGTAAATTGAAGTTTTAATTAGTAGGTAAAACATCAGTCATGTCAAAAAATAATAATCAAAAATTCTAAACTGCATGCACTAGACTTCTTTTTTTACTGACATTGCTTATAAAGACACTATGCACAAGCCAGTCACACTTAAAATGATTTAAACTTTTTACATACTTTTGAAGAATGAACTAGCTGTTAAGCATTTCAGTCCTGTCCTTCTTACCTACATTACCCTCACCTATTTTAAAGTTACCCAATCACATGGATAAAGAAAAAGCTCTAATAAACAAACTATAAGTAGGAATCAGAACAAGGAACCAGTTGGAAAAGTCAATCAAACATTATAATCTCCCTCAAGAGCCGTAGTAGCCACTTCTCCATCTAACCTAGTCCAGCCTTCCACTTTCAGCCCACTGCACTACAAAACATCATCTCTTACAGCCTATACTCTCCTGAAGAGAGTGAAGAGTTATTTTGGCGTGATCCAATTAATGATAGTAAAGACAGCTTTTTTCATCAAATTCAATACACTCTGGATCATACCCAGAACATCTACTGCTCTACTCACCACATATTCAAACACAAGTGTCAAGGTCTCCTTGGTGTGAATGATGTCATGAAGCAGCACAATGTTAGCATGTTTCAGTCCTTTCAAAAGAGAAGCTGAAAAGAAAAACATACATGTTATCTTAAAAAGGATCCTTTTTTTTTACATTGCTGGGCTTTTTCTTTTTAGTGACTTGGATGACTTTTGACATCTAAGTTTCATAACCTGACAACCAATAGTTGTATTTTAATATCTTCTATGTCTGTGAGTTTCACACATTCAGTGTGTTTCAAGATCATTCCTTCCCATTTGGTGCTATTTTCTCCACCTTGGTCAAACTCAGCCTCACTTTTAGATATGTCAGGAGTCACCTGGCTTTGAATTAGGATAAGTAAATATCGTTTCTCATACCAGTCTTTAAGAGATCAATCTGACAAGCTGATCACTCTAGGAAGCAACACGATATCAATGTGACAATTGGCTGAATCAGCATTTTTCTACAAACATCCTAAGCAGCAAAATTTTGGAATTCATACTAGGCAGAAGGTAGATAATAAAGGCGAAAACAATATACAGCAGCTTCAAAGTGAGTATATCACAGATATCCTGAAAACAGGATGGCAAACCTGCAAACAAGATCCACGAACAGAAATGAGTCAAAAAAATGCTTCAAAAGAGCCTGCATTCCACCATTCCAGCTGTTCAAGGAGTCAGCACAGGGGAATCTTTCCTTTGCTCTGAATATGTTGCTACTGAGTTGTAGATCAGCTATTACAACTACAATTATTCTTTTTAAAGATTTGATCAGCGCAGAGCTTCTAATATTCCACAAATTAAGGTTGGGGTTTTTTTCCTCAAAGGAAGACCTATGCTCAATTTTCATAGGATTATCATCTTAGAATTTGGAGAATTTCTTGGAGTAAAAGCTCAGAAAGATTTATGCTGGGGTTTTTCTAAAGGACAATAAACAAAAAATGCTACTGAAATAGGTACTGATACAAAAACCAGACAATCAAAACAACTGTTCTGAAAGGCAACTTCCACCAGAAAAGACAACTTTTAACCTGGGGGAAGCCCAAGAAGAATTCACCTCCAGTAACTGAGTTATATACCATCTCTTCCCTCAAACCTTGTCAAACAACCATACTTGCAGGAGACTGGGACCATAACTGCCTCCTAGCAGAAGCTGTGTCAACCTGTACGACCTCTAGTCAGTTTTTGTTATTCAGAACATTATAGGTCATTCAAGCTTAAACAGCGCACTTAAAGCAGCTTACCTCACAGTCTTTGCAAATACTATCTTTCCATTTCTATCCCCTTCCCTACTTTTATTTATCTTCTCTAATATCCTATTCTTGCCTTTTTCAGCGTCAATATCTGCCACGTATTATAAGAACTACAAAACAACACCTGCAGGGTGAGATTTCTGTCTTCTCCATTAGTCAGTACAGCAAATAATATAGGCACAGAGAGCAATATTATCTCAATTGCACTAATTTTACATTGCAGAAATAAGAAGTAATTCCACTAACAATTTATACTATGAGAAACCAAGCATGATTGGTGAAATAAGAGAATACCCCTGTATGCTCTTCTATCAGGACTCTTACTGTTAAGATTGCCTGTCTTTCTGAAAACACTGCTTTGTTACTTGTAAAAAAAGGGGGGGAGGTGGGGCGAATGTTGTCCAACATAGGAAAGCTGGTTTTGCCTCCACAGAATACTTTTAAAAACAAAATTAAATATGAGCAACTTTTTGCTCAAAGGGGACAGAACTTTGGATGAACTCCACTACTTCAAAGACAAAACTCAAGAAATTCACATCCAAGAGAATGAAAAACAGTTCAGGGATTCTATCAGCATCAGCCTGAGACAAACCTGACTTCACCTTTGAAGCTGCCAATGCAGCTGCTACTAGAGCTCAGCGAGAAGTCAGGTGCTGTTGTGCCTGGTGTTAATTCTAGAACAAAATACTTCTTCCAGAGTACGCAGCCTCTATCCAGTGATTATCACCCACAGATTTCACACAGAGCTGTTTTATTTTGAGAAAAAAAAAATCCCACTAAAATATTATTGCACTGCAACAACTCACAAAAGAAGGACCAGCATACTAGTATGCACCATATACTTAGCATGCATTTTTAAAAACAAAATTATATAATGCTGCTTCAAAGCTGCTGGCACTCTTTTTTTACTCTCGGCATTAATTGTAAAATAAACAGATGGCAGACTTTTAATTCATTTCCCCAAAGACTTATGAGGAGGTATAGCAGCATTTAAAAATAAAGCTTTTTTAAAAGAATTTTGACAAAATTTTATGTGAAAAGGCATGTGCTTCTCTGTCACCTGTGTCCTGCACATTCTCTTATAGCAAATTCAAGCAGTAAATAACAGGACAGAGGAATTGGTGATGTACTTCAATAATTAGTAACATCCACAATGATAATTTCTGTGACTTTTGCATAAGTTGATGGCCTCAGTACCAACACTCAGCACTTCTCCATCAAGGGCTGATACCCATATTAGCATACCAAAAGAAAACACGTTGCATTTTCTTGAATAACCATCACAGACTTTTCTTCCAACAAGCGAATGGTCTCATCTATTACGAGCTCCTGGCACGCTGCCTTATTGCTTGTATTGGTCAAGGAGCTTTCGATGAGCTAGGCTCTAAAGCACACTCACTCCCATGAGCAAGCCCAGCCAGATGGACTGCAGCCAACTTGTACCCAAAACGCAAGCAGCATTACTAAAAAAATGTTTTGCTCCCTGCAGGGTATGTAGCATCAGCTCAAGCCTGCCATTCCATTATTAAAGACGTGAGACTCTTAGATCAGTCTTGACTTACTGCTAAAAGATTTGGAGTGTTTTGAAAAAGGCTATTCCTGTATGTCCATAAAGTAACATTTCACAGGTGTATGTCAAAATCAACAAAAGTAACTGTTACTGTCAATTCCTAGGCCACATGCAGAAGAACATTTTACAAGCAGCACTAGGAAAGATGGCACTCTCAGACACAGCAAGAACATTAAACTTGAACCACTATCAATTTAGTCTTGCAAATGATGTCTATCATTGTTCTTATTTTGTGAAAAATCACAGATCTCCATTGTGGCCCTGGACAGAAGAATCACCCATGATTTCTAAATTGTTTGATATTTCAGTGAACTGGCAGCTTTTCTCAGCAGAAGCAGAAGTAACTGCTGCTTATATGCTCAGACTTCCTACTGCATGCGAAGGCTGTGATATTCCTAACATTTTTCTAAGAAGCACAGCTATGGAAATACCTGCTTTGCTCAGTCTACAGTATCTGAGGTGTCCTCTGGAGCTACTATGCACCAGTGCTCCCAACTCCCCATGTTACTCTGCCCATGCAGTCTCCATCCTTTCCTGCTGTCACTCTAGAAACTAGACATCTCTCATTGGTAGAGTTTTACTCTTGAAGACAGTAAAGCGTGCAAAACTTTACTTACAATTATAGCATAGAGGCAGGAACTCAGCACTTTGTTCAGTTTGCAATAATAAATGCATAGAATTTCCTCCTTAGAAATACAGTCCCCAAATCTACACTTCACCGTTTTCCAGTTCACCCTTCTGAAATAGTTCAGTATAAGCAAATAGTTTCACTTTCCTACAACCATAATATGACAAAATTCAGTTCAGGGAAAACTATACATCCTAAGTAAGACCACACTAGCCACAGACACCCTATCTTCTCACCACAGAATATATTCTGCAGAGTGATCGTTATTTGTAATCCCAAGTAATTGATTTGAGAGCTGCACACCTATAAATGCACAGTGCTCATCTTCCACTCTGATCTTAGTGAGCACAATGCAATAAAGATATATAGGTCATTGTTCAGTTTCACAGATTTCTAGGAGGAACTTTTCTTAATAAGTTTCAAAAGAATCCGTGAGCTACAGGCAGAACAGAAAAAGTATTGTATTGTTCCAATGGGCTATTATGTAGGCTTAAGTGAATTATCTTCTTTACAGCCAATTCCAACCTCATGACAGTCTCTTCTAAATTTAACAAATGGCCCTTACTCTAGTTTTCATTAAGTAAAAAAAAAAATTACAGCCTAGCATTAAGGAAGTGCATGATGCCTCACATCCTTGCAAGAAAGGATTTGCTAGGCCTTGAACTGTGGGCTGCTTGGCTGAAGAGACTACATTGGATCACACCAGCTGCACCTACCTCCTCAGGCTGAAATTCAGGCTGAGACAATACTTTTAACTAATTAATATTTTTATCTGTGAAACTTCTGCTTGCTGCTTCTCCTTGAAAGTGTAGTATGAATTAAAGAAGAAATACAGAAAAAGTGTGTGGAACAACACATAGGCACATTTAGAGGTTGTTCTTGCTAAGGTTGTAGTCCCCTACGTTAAAAGGCAAGTCACAAACCTGTTAAAACCTCTTTGCCTATTTAAATGGAACAAAGCACTGGAATGACTGACAAAATCAGCTCCAAAAAACACTACACTATATTACTCTTAACACATATACAGGTGAATGCAGTCATGCTAAATGAATGTCTCTTTCATTATGTTCCAGATACAAATTGATGCACCATGTATCATTCCCAGTGCTCCTCAGACAAAAGTACAGATGGAAGCTAAAAATAATGAGATATCATCCTATTAAAGCCAGACTCGGGTGGAAAAAGACAGTAACATGCTCTTTATATATTGTAGCAGCCAGTCATACCTTGTCTTCACTATCCATTTCAGTATCCAAGGGGAGGAAGCTGTGTAAACCAAAAATGTGCCTGCATGTACATTAAACAACTCTACATTTCAGGTAGCATGTGAATGCGGGAGTCTTTATACTACTTCTTAATGCAGAGATTAGTAGCACCATCTACTAATAAAACTGTCACTGGTTGTTACTAGTTTTGCTATCTTGCTGAATTTCAGACACAGTTTTTGTATAAATAGCTAGCTACCTTAGGATGACTTCTTTGGAAGTTTTCAGTCTAAAGAGTTCCTCCCATCTCCCAAAAAACAGGCTTTAGTAACAACTTCTGAAACCCACTGAGTAACTTTCCCCTTGAATAAACACACCTCTAAGCCGCATATTCTGGAGTAGACTCATAACCTGGAAATGCAAAGGCCTTTAAAATAGGAATACACATTTTGCCATCTCCAAGAAAATCGTCTAAATTTGGTTGTCAGAAGCCTTTGAAACCCCTTCTTTGAGTGAAACAAAGTTTCAGCAGTGTGAAAGGAAGGAGGAATACAGAAAGGGGGAGACAGCATGAGGCACCGTGATTCGAAGTGGAAGCTAGAATGGCTAGGCATGAAGAAGCAAAATACAGAGATCAAACAGCCTTCACAGGTGGAATAACACAGGAAGCAGAGAGCAAGAGTGTGTAGACACAACAGAAAAGGGACATGATGCAGAGCATGGGGTGGGCAAGCACTCATGCTTAAGGGGAAGTAGACAAGTCTTACAGACCCTAGCACATATTCTCCACTAATACCCATATCAGGAACCAAGACTCCCAGAGATTGCTGACCCACTGCTTGCAGCACTAATCAGTGAAAATGCCTGGCATTTTTCCTCATTCTCCTCCAATTCCAGTCTATAGACCTAAGCAACCTATGACAGCTACCAGCTAGCATTTCAGCACAAGTAGGACACATTCATGTGAGAGCTTGTCAACATGATGCAACATCGGAGTGCAGATGCAACACTGGAAAACACAATATGAATTTCCACTTGCTTTTTCAAACACTTAGAAAATTACTTAAACAACAATGCAAATTAAAATAAAGAATGCTATGCCAAGTGCTCAAGGCAAAAACAGACTACAGTTATAGGGGCTTTTGTAACGCTAATGCAGCTTCTTCAAGATACACATTCCTGACGTCACTACCATAAGACAAGCCAGGATATGATATTTAGTGCACAGCTGCTTCATATCTACCTTGTATTTATCTCACACTTCAACAACCTGTTAAGTTCACCGCCTAACTTACCCTGCAGTGACCAACTTGCATGTTTGTACCCATTAACTGTTCTCAGCTCGCTCTTTTTTTTTTAACAGATGGAAGAAGTGGTTGTTCAAATTTTATGTTTGTATGGGCCCACATATGAACTTGATCCAGCTTTATTGTCCAGCTTCAGTGGAAGGACCTCACCCATCCATCAGAGAAGCTGAAAAATCCATCAAGATCAAGTCAGAAGAAAATCAACCTAATCTTTACTCTTACCTCTACCACTGGTTGAGCATTACATTAAGTTACTCTAGCAGCTATCATCACTGTGTTCCCCATTTTCTAGACATTTCAAGTTCTGATCTTCATTCATACTTATCAGAACCAAATAATGTACACAATTATTATATAACTCCACACAATGCTGTGCACTGATATAAGCCAAAGATATGCAAGTACTTTGAAAGTCACCTCAAAATCGTCACTTCAGAGGACCCTCAGCAACTGGGGTGCTGAGACGATGAACAAATATTTAAACAGTCAGACTACAGTGACAAGTTTCTAGAAAATCTCAAAACAATCTGTGTTTTAATAACACACAGAAGGCACATATAGCTACAGCCACCCATCAAGAAGACAGAATTAAATTAATTGTTCATCATCCAACATGGGCAAGAAACCACACATCAGGAATGAACATGGTGCTATCATGCAATTAAGGGATGAACAGAACAAGTAGAGGAACCAAATTAAGTTTTCACAGGTAAACTTAATTCTGTCTACTTCTGAATGATTGATTTTGCAACTGTAATAGATCCCCTGCTACAGATGGTACCCCTGCAATATAAGTATTATACTGTCTAAACAAGGGACTAAATAACTGAGTACCACTATTGACACTGCTGCCCTAAAGAAGTCAGAGTGAGATTTGTTAATCACTTTTCACAATACACCAATATGACAAGAAATCACTTAACTGAATGTACCTGCAATGAATAATTTTTCTTACACAGAAGACACAGAGACATCTTAGGAAATAATTTAATTGCATCCATATGAAACCCACTTTCCTACCAGCATAGTTTAACCACTATTTACATGTGACAAATTCTACACAGAAGCTGTTTTTAAAAATTACTTTTGCTGTGTTTCTCAGCAGACCATTTTCTCCAGCAAAAAATGCTGCATGAAAAGCAGACAGACTTATCAGCATACACTTTAGGCGTCAGGAAAAAAAAGGCTTGTAGCATATGCCTTGCTATTTTTCAAAGAGTAAGTAAGACAGGAGCCTTCAGAGGATCATGTCAATTTTCTTCTGGATGGGTGAGGCTCAACGTGCCTCTTCGCCCACAGCTGGAAAGTAACGCTGGAATGAACACTGCTTCTTGTGAAATGATTTAGAGGTTGGAATAGAAAGGTTTCAACAGAAAGCTAGCAAAGGCTTGCTTTTACAAATATAGTAACAAAATCACAGTGAAAATAAGGCATACTGTTCTGTAACTGGAAAGAGAATGATGTGGAGTGGGTATAGGAAAAGAACAAGGACTTCATAATAAAGTGAAAGAAATCCAGTCACAGCATAATTTACGCTAAGAAGAAACTCAAAACAAGGAACTACTAGACTTTCAAGCATAATTAGAATATGAATATATAGAACATTTTAAAAAAATTTTAAGGATGGGAAATAACCTTAATTCTGGATAGATCTCTTTTGTGCCTATTATAAGATTTGTATTGTGTATTTCTTTCCTACCCAAAATACGCTAAGCATGCAAACTACAAAATGGGAAGAGTCCCTCAAGTAACTTGTAAACTAATTTCCAATGTGAAAACAGAAAGCAATAAAGGGATGAAGCAAGCTGCCACACACTACAGCAGTAAAACCCAGTGATAATTCAAGTGAAGATTAAATTCTTTTCTGGACTAAATCAGATGAAAGAGACTGCGTAAGAAACTGCAAGTGACAGTGTACCACCAAGAGCAAAGCACAGTGTAAACACTGCTGGTCATCCACTTAGCAATCACATCATCTGAAAATACAGTCTAAGCATTCTTTTTCACAATCTAAAGGCCCAAACAGGTCACAAGAAACAGATATGCTGTCTTCCTCCTGCCTTTGTTTTGTGGGCTCAGTTCTTAACCTGTCATTTAACTACCAGTCACTACCAGCGACTCATCAACAATATTAATTGAATATAACATGCAAGAAATTGGGAGGAAACAGAAACCCCTATAACTGTACTCACAGGATCTTTGCTTTATTGAGCCTTGAATACAACTGAATCTAAATCAGAATGACTGCAAACTTTACAAATTTACCTTTAAATGACAGCATTACCATGTCAGTGTCTAGAGCAATATGTGCTTATTTAAATCTTGTGTACATTGTTCAACTTTGAAATTTGCATTATAAAGGACAAAAGTTTCCCTTACACTAAAAATGGTAAGCCCTGAACGTTTCTTTAAATAGCAGCTGGCTCTCTGATAAAGTAGGAGAGGTACTAGAGTAGAAAAGACAGGCTAAAGGAATGTCTCAACTTCACTGAGTTGACAGCCACAGCTGATAGTGACAGGGTGATGCAAAAGTTAAATGCTACATTAGTTTAAGTAAGCTAGTCATTTCTATGCTCCTACTTTTGCTCAAAACATCCCTGGAATTTTCAAGTACAGATTCACAATTACCTGTGTAGATGTATGACACCAACCAAACTGTGAATCCCTGTTGGAAGGCATTCTGAGCAACAACAGAATAAAAAACATACCCAACAAATATGAGAAAACATTTTAATGCCAGCACAACCCATTAACACCAGAGGTAGTAACACTTTTTAATTTTTCCTTTTAAAAGGCCAACTCAACAGTTAATAGCTTGTCTGTCTACTACATACAGATATAAAACATCATCCCTTAGCTCCCTTGAAAATATACTCAGTTCTTCCATTCTCTTGTGACATATATCAGTTATAATTACGGCAATTCACTGATTGCTTTTCCAGATAAATTTTTTAATACAACTATGGTAATTAACAATAACTGTAGCAAAGTTGATATCAATGCCTCTTAAAGTAACAGCACCTGTAAGATGACATTATTGCCTTGCCAAACTTTAAACAAATGTCCTCATCTTTTACAGTTTGTCTCTAACAGGATTTGTTCCAGTCAAAACAGGTCAGCCTTTTCCATGAGAGGACTCAAGAACAAATATGCTTTTCAACGTTGGTGACCTTTTCTTCAAACAGTTCTCAGATGTCATGCATTAAAAGGCAGTCTTCAAAAGTTACACTTGAGGTCAAGGACATGATTCTTCACATTTCTCAGAAAATTTTTCCCATTTGTCAAAGTTTACATCTAGTCAGTGGAAAACTGTGCTTTAGCAGCTAAAATTTCTCAGAGAATCCATCCTCCCTGAGCACACTTAAACATTCAAATATTTGGCAGAAGCAGAAGTCTGAGCTAAGAAAGTCCCTTGTGTAATTTCTGGACCCCCCTTTCTTAACTGTTTTCAATGACTAAAAGGTTGGGAAACACTAGCCTTGTCCAAGCAGACTCCTCCATCTCAGCAGCTCCTAGCTGAGACCAGGCAAAGCCATCAACCCATGCCATCTTCCTGTTACTGCTTTCTACATCTTGTACTGCTGTGAATGGCCTCTGTAATTTACATTCTTCCAGACCCACTGCTGTAGTGGTGATTCTCACATCAACATCACCTCACTTAACCACCAGCTTTTGACATCACTTCTCTTCTAGATCTCCCAGGCATGAATATTGCTAAACGTTTCAATGTGGCAGTTGTCTTCTTCCAGGCTGCCACAGTATAGTAGAAAGCAGGGAAAGGAGGCTAGAGGAAAGACAGGAAGAAAAAGGGAACAAAATCACATGGATAACACATGCATAGATTTTAGCTCTGTCAAGATCAGAAAAAACAAACAAACAACTAAAGGGGGGGGGGGGAACCAGTTCAACACTTTTTAAATTAAAGCCAGTTTCAAAATGGGACTTGAATGCCATTCACAAGATCATAATGAGCCAACAAACCAAACCCCCAGAGCTTAGACCTATGCTCAACATCCCAGAGAGCAGATGATCCCCAAGATAAAGACAATTCTTTATTTGGACTCTTTAAATACGACTTGTGTATTATTATAGTTGAACACAAAAGTGACTAGCTAACCAAACACACGAGGCATGAAGAGTTTTGTCCCTGAGGAGAAACAGAACAGAAAACAGGTAGGGCACCTTAGTGAGCAGCAGGACCTAAGAGGAGAACTACAACAATGCCTAGACCAATGTATCTCTCTGTAACTCCATTTTCAGTCAGAAAGACTAAAGCAAATAGAACACTAATAGATTATGTGGTTGAATCAATAAGTGTAGCAGTAACTAACTGATGAGCTCCTTTGTATTTACAAAAATCAAATTTAGAGGAAATAAAACTTTAACCATTAATTTGATCTGACCTAGCACAGACTGGAGTAGACCACTCAGTATATAAGTATACTGCCCATACGGGACCTGAACATGACAGAGCAACTGATACAATCTCTTTATAAATGTACTGGTATTGCATGGTCAAAGACAAGACTCTAACAATCTCATCAACCGAATAAAAAAAAATCTGCCTGATACAGTCACAAGCAACTGCACAGAAATGAAGCTGCCCACAAGACCAAGATGTGGGACTATAATAAAACCATTGCTGCTTTGAAGCAGTTTCTGAACCCTCTCAAAGTCTTCAGAATGTGCTACTCTACATAAGCTTTTTCCAAGCAACTTGTTGAAGCAAAGTTCATCCACAATTATTCTGAGATACTGCTAAAGGTCTCTTATAGCTAAAAGGAGAATATCTTAATATGCAGGAAAACACAGCCCAACTAGTATGAAGTCTTTGGAACTGTTTACTAGTGATTTGCTGCTCATCATCATCTCATCCCATGTAAATCAAAGGATAACTTCAACAAAGCCACTACATTTTGTGGGCCAGGTTTACCTGCCAAGGAAACACAGTCTGACCTGAAAAACATCACAGGAATTAGGACAGAAACAAGTACCTGTAGATACCAATGAATTTCTTTCCTCCATCAGCATGTTTAGTTAGCGTGTATTCTACATCAGACACTTTTCAAAAGTAACCTGCACCTCTGAAGGAAGTTATTAAATGAGAAATACTAAATCCCTGCCCCAATACCTGGCAGAAAGCTTTGGCTAAAACCCAAGAACTGATTACATCCAAAAGTCAAAAAGCACGTTCCAGTTGAGATATATGCGTTGAAACAATGGTAGCCAAAGTGCTACTGCTCACAAGACTAAACATCCTCCCTGAATTGCCATCACAGTTTAATATTTCAAATGGTACCAGTGCTATGAAAGTAGAACAGAAATGTTCTCAAAGACAAAAAGGAAAGATCAGTCCATGAAACAACAAGTGGAGCACTAATTCATTTCTAATTAAGGTTCTGCATCCCAGTGGTGACAGATCACTTCAACAGGCCCATCAAAACCCCCCTCTCCCAGCTGGTTCGGATGCTTGCATATGACACCTTGATAACATTTCATAGAATCATAAAATCATAGAATCACTAGGTTGGAAAAGACCCATTTGATCACTGAGTCCAACCATTCCTATCAAATACTAAACCATGCCCCTCAGCACCTCGTCCACCTGTCCCTCAAACACCTCCAGGAGAGGTTGTCGACGAAGGGGAGA
>WAAB01004150.1:44218-59613 GCA_013389865.1 Piaya cayana | reverse complement strand
AACCAGCTGCAGCAAAACCCATCGACCAATTCTCACACTATGCTTCTATGATCAGTGCCTGACTGGTCAGGACCAGCCAGAGAAGAAAGCCAACAACCACCAGTAAGGGCAGCAAGGAAGTGAACAAAGCTCCGCATTTTCTTTTATCTTTTTAGCTCTAGCGTCAAAGCCAAATAAGGAATCGTTTGGCAGTTGCACTTAAATCTGCAGATCTTATGCTTTGTAGACATGTGGTATATCTGCACTTGAATAAAAGCAATCAACAAAGTTTCTCAAAACAGAAACAAAAATCTGATGAACCCTGTGCCTCAAATCCACAAAAAAACCCCAGAGGGCAAGATCCAATAAAGTCACATTTAAAGTCGCAGAAGAGAGAGTGATTACTCAGGGATAAGAACATGCCTGAGGGAAACAGCAAAAGAATGCTATATGAAAACAAATCCTCTCTCTTGTTTGAAGAGCTATGAGCACTAAAGTGAGGTTAAAATACTAATCTGGGTGGCAACAGGACACAAAACTTCAAGAGCAATTCAAAGCTGGAATATCATGTTTGTATTTGACTGTCTGGAGACTGCTAATGAGAACAAAAGCAATGCTAATTTGAACTAGTGATAGTAGTGAGAGAAATATTTTGGAGGTTGCCATAAAACCAGAGGGGATGGTTCAGCTCATTTAAAAGATGATGATGAAATTAAGAAAGGGCCTGGCACACTGTGTACATCAACACAACACAAGTTGCACTCCAGAAGTGAAGGCATTTCATGAACAAAAAAACCACAACAAGGTAGATTAAGATAACCTACTCAGGAGCAACAGATGGATATGGCTTTTATTCTTGGACAAAGCAGGAAATAAGTTAGAAGTTCCTGGAATAATCAGTGATTTTACTTCAGAACATGAAATATATTCAAAGGTATTTTGAACACTGTGGATTTTACACGGCCTGATAGGAAGGAACAAACTGAAGCTATAATGGTGATGGTTACATTCAGAGAAAAACGAGTAATAAAAAATATACATGGGGGGAGGAGAGATACATGAGGACTTGTAAGCAAACAACACTTAAATAGTACCAATTCCAACAAACTCATAGAATTGGGAAGAAATTATTTTGTCTCCACTACAATTTATATAGTATAGACTACAGACCCTTACATACTTGGGCTACTCATAACTCATATTCATATGAACATTCATAAGGAAGTTAAATCCTTAGAAGACTACTGTGCCCTGACTTGCAGGGGATACAAGTCTGCAGAGCTCAGATGTAATGTTGATGTGTCCAGTGACCATGACCTTCTCCTGAAGGAAGTGCGAGAGCAGTGAAAGCTGCTGCTTGTTTCTTCCTTCTCCTTGTAGCTTTTTGTCTTCAGACAGCAAAGCAGAAATTGCAGAATGCTTTAGTTTGGAACAGTATGTGTGACTTGACTCTGCTCAGTAAATCCTAGCTGCAAAATATTTAATGTCTAGTCATATGCTAGGAAACTGCCAGTAATTAATGCTACCATTTGTTAGTTCTTTCTCCACTTTGCCATTTTACTACAAAATCCAAACTGGGGATGATACCTTTGCTTTACTGATGTATAGTCATTTAGCCCTCTATGTTAGGGAGTGCTTTGATACCCTTGAGCTTGATTATGGTGATGATGGGGTCGAGTGCCTGTATGTTAAAATCAGAGGAGCCCACAAGAAGGTGGATTTTGTGATGGGAGTTTGCTATAGACCACCCAGCCAAGAAGAAGCAGCTGATGAGCTTTTCTATAAACAACTGAAGTCCCAAGATTACTGAGTCTTGTCCTTGTGGGAGACTTCAATCTTCCGGATGTCTGCTGGTAGTACAATACAGCAGAAAGGAAGCAGTCTAGGAGGTTCCTGGAGTGTTGCGGAGACAGAGCTAAGATACTGAAATACACTCAATATGAATGCTACAAGTATCCGCTTTATTGATGTTTCTCTACATATTTATATCTTTCCTATGATATGTGCTTACCTATTGTTACCATGACATTTTCATAATAATTACTTCATAAGATACAATTAGGTATATGTTTACTCAGCTGGCATCTAAAAGCTAGCCAATACACAGTTAATTAGGCCTAATGAGACATATTATTTATAAAGATCCGGAACAGTCTTTGGCCCACTTCCTTCTTTTCCGTCCTTGCTGTCCTTGGGTCAAGGAACTCTTCAAATTCTTATTATTTGAGGCTACTTCAGAGCAGCGAGACCCACACTGGAGTGCTTGGAAGACAACTTCCTCACACAACTGGTGAGTGAGCCAACAAGGGAAGGCGACCTCCTGGACCTGCTGTTTGTGAACAGAGAAGGCCTTATGAGGGATGTGATGGTTGGAGGACATCTGTGACAAAGCAATCATGAGATGGTAGAATTTTCAGTTCTAGGTGAAGTGAGGAGGGAGATTAAGAGATCAGTCACATTAGACTTCCAGAGGGCAGACTTTGGACTGTTCAGAAGGCTGGTTGACAAAGTCCCATGGGAAACAGTCCTTAAGGGCAAGGGAAGGTTTCTACAACAGGCTAATAGATATCGATGTAGTTTTACTTTGGGTTCCAATTCTGTTCATTTTTTAATGAAATACAAATATACAGGAAGAATTTGTCCTTTGCCTTTTATAGTTTTGTCTTGATTGTGAAACTGTGGTAGAATTAGCTTGAGTTTAGTTAAAATTAGCTTGTCCTGCCTGAACTGTAATTTGACCTTTTTGTCTAGAGTTGATGTAGGTTGAAAACTTGTATAAATACATCAAGTGTACAAATAACACAGTCTTTTGCAGAAACCTTTGAGCTTTTCTTGATGACATTCTGTGTTGACTTGCTGGCTAACACCTAGTTGTGTTAGCCATGGTGTGTTTTAGCCGAACAGCTCTGAATCCCCATTTCCTGCAACTGGGCAGGGTTTTATGCTTGGCATTGAACTACTATTTTACAACTGATTCATGTTTGGCACAAGTGTAGCATGCACAAACAATTATTTGTTCACAAATGATTTTGAAAACAATCCATGTTCTCTGAAGGTATGCAAAAAATGTTATCCTGCAGCTGAATTTAGAGTAGAAAAAACCCCACTTTTACAGTATGAGGTGATGTATATTATTAGTTGTGAAAATTTACAGCTGACAAAAGTCCAGAGAAAACAGAATCAGTCAGAGACCTGAACCACAGCGGATCTGCTTAATAATGGTGTACTGAGCTACAAGATTCTTATTTGGCTGTATTTTATATGCAGAGGTATCAATGACCATACAGGGTGTAAGATACTAGTTACTCAGGCTTTGAAAAGCAGTTCTCTTCAATAATATGCCTTCAAGTTTTTCAAAATCCTTTAGGTCTCTGTAAGTGTCCATTTGGGAGACTCTAAAAGTGAGCTGCTCCACAAAATGGTTTTTGGCTGTGCTAACATGTTAGTTTATGGTTGAATACAAGGCACTGCAGAATTACCTGGACACTTTCTGGTTAACATTAAAAGTCAGCTTCAGATAATTGGAACTAAATTTTGTTTGCAGTTCATAATAAATTGTATGTAAAATTATAAAAGTTTTCCTAACAATACTGATAGTTTATTTGCAAAGGAGACTGCTACTCTACAAGTTTTCCATTTTTGCATTGCGATAAAAATAGGTCAAGTTCTGGAAAGTTTTGATTATCTTTCTGGAGATAAAATTTCTTTTTTTATACTAATGGACAAACACAGATAATCCCCCCCCTTTATATCATAATGATACCAATGTTAAAACCTGTGTCAATTAAAGCCTCACCAGTGTTTTATATCAAACAAGCTGAAACTGTGTGGCAGATCTGGGATAGCAGCAGGGATGTAATTAGAGAAGAGAAATCTCTCTGTTTTCCTGTGCCAGGCAGAAAGATGGACACTTAATATGGTAGCATACAACAGAGCTTAGCTAAACTGATAACTGTATTGTTTAATAAATATAGTTGATATAGACATTTTTATTTTATCTTTCTTTTTCATAGTATGGTTACAGATTTGTTTTCACAACATTGAGTGAAGAATTTACAACTTTCATTATCATATTACTTTTTTAAATGGCCAATCATTATATAGAGAAAAGAAAAGCAAAAAAAAAAAAGCACAATGTCAGCAGTTGTTCAAAATGTTACTGCTGCTTTATGCTCAGTGTTGCCATTTGCTTATTCAAATACTTGTCTGTTTTGAAAACAATCTTGAGAGTTTATAATGGTGCTTTGAAGAGGAAAAATCATCAGAGTAAAATTATGGCAGTTAGCTGACTTCATTATTCCTGACTGCAGGCTAATTTGCCTTTAAAGCTTATGTCCACGGCAACAGAATCTCCTGATGCATTTGAAAATGGCAATAGCAGTTTAGCTTTAAGTATTTAGTGTATTCTTTCAAGTATTTAGTGTGTTGAAACCACCACATGAAAAACTATGAATCACTGAGGTTTAAAAAAAAAATTTAAAAATTGGAATGTCTTTATTGATATTGCCTATGCAAATTTGTTTTACTTCTTTTGGAATGTGGAGGCACAAAGGCTGGGAATCAAAACTCTGGTCCAACCAGTCATCCTTATTTAGAAAAGGTGCAAAGGAATACTCTTGGATAATTTGGTTATTCCTACTGAACATGACCCTTCATATCCATGAATCAGGAAGTATCGAGGGCCATAACACACACTTTTACATAGCTACTATGTTTTTTGGGGATGAGGGAGTAACTCTACCTCTTTACACTAATCAAGGAAATTTTTTCCCTTCTGTTCCTTACAAGCACTGCAGTTGAATCATGGCAAATGAAACCTGTGGTTAAAAGAAAGCCTGACTATTGTCTGATTCTGGAGGAAAAGTGAGAACCCCAGAGATAATAAAGATAATAAAGAACATTAACTTTAGCAGTGTTGCCATGGAACTTCTGCTTGAAAATAATTGAAAACTTGATTAATAAATCTAACACTTTGTTTTCATCTAGCTGAGGTTCTGATTTGCAGGAGATATGTAAATTGTTTAGCAACTGCTGTTGAAACTGTTTCTTTAAGATATAACCTATCTTTTGAAGGCACTTGAGAATCATTAGAAATTAAGAATATATGAGACTTTTAAATGTGTTTATGGGTGACTAACCTGTGAAAGTTGTTGGTCAGTTACTTCAGACCATCAGCTGTGTGCAGACCTATGTTCTGTGAAAAAAGTCCTTGAAGACAAGCCCAGAAAACTGTTACACATTTTGTACTGTGATGCAACTCATAAATTCCAGGTAAAGGCATTTGCAGAATTAGAAATATGGAACTATCCATAGCTTTCCCTCTAATCATGTTGAGTTCTGTTACAAATAACTATTTAGTAGGTATACACCAATTATCTACTGAGTAATTTGAATTTTAAAAGAATTTTTTTTTAATTGCTGGATCTTTAAATAAGAGTAAAGAGATCTGAGATCAAAATTATGTCATGATAATACTAATTTAAATGGTAAAAAAAATTTCAGAAGCTAAAAATAAGTAATTAACAAAAAGGGAGGAATAGTTTTTGAGCAATCGTTGTTATTCAATGCGTTGCTTTAAAGTATTCTTTTTTCCATTGCTTTCAGTTTAATCTCATCCAACTATCTATGGATTATGGATTGCATGCACAAACATAAGGACAGATATAAAACTAATTATTCTTTCAGGGAAAGTTTCTTATTTACAAACAAGATCATTTTTAACAAAATGCTAATGAAACAACCACTGTTGTGAGGCTGGAGGTCGTAATAGAGGAGTTGTTAAATTCTTTTAAATGAAACATTAAAGGATCATGAAAAGCTATGAGTCACTTTTCCTTAACTTTCCTTCCCAGTGGCTACAGTTCTGTTAATACCCGGTGTGCAAATATAGGCATGCTAATATATGCACAGAAATTAACACAGATCTCAGGCTGAATTTGGGATGAAAATCAGAAAACTCAAGTTTGTGGTTCAGGACTAATAAAGGATCTCTGCTTACAGCTACAACCTGGATAATTTTTTCTCCTGAAGTTATAATGAAAGCATATATAAAGGAGAGCAAAATATACTAGTAATTAATAATTTTCTGCCTAAACCCATATAATTAGTCTTATTTGAGAGGCGTGAAAAGAGTCTTTTTCATACATATTAAAGTTTTATAGCAGTTTTCTCACTTGTAATGTATGAATTATTAATAGACACCCTCAGTCAAGTAGGAAGGCTTCAGTGAAATCATTCCTTGGAATTAATCTTGAGACAAGCTGCAAAACTGATGTTTCATGCCTTTTATACTGTGAGGAACACACTGTATTTCAGAGATAAGAGCAATTGATTTCCATCTTAGCTGTCCAATTAAAACTTTTCTGAGTCTTTTGAGTGGAAGCAGGTTATTTCTTTATAGATCAGGAAATTGTATTCCTTCCCAGAGACAGTATGCAGTGGACAGGCCATTTTTACAAATGCCTATTACATCCAAAAGATTAATACTATAGAGTACTAATGTGCAAAAATTTGCAGTCTCTAGAATGAAGAAACTGTTTAGGTTTAAGTATAATGCATGTTATCTATGGGCAGTTCTGTACGTACTCTAGAAGTGTGAAAACACTGTCCTAGACTGGTAAAAAATGCTAAGAAATAGCTTCTTTTTGAAAATTAGAAGGATTTTTTTTGCCTACGAGTATAACCATTCGCTGTTGCCCTCTTATTGAAAACATGGGAAATCTTCTGAAATAGACCATTAATGCTATACGTATTCTAAATGAAGAAGACTTTGTGTTTCAATTTTTTTGGTGCACTACATGAAAATTATTGTGCAGTGGCTTCAATGTTGCTGATGTCCAAATTCAAAGAATACCTAATATCATATTCCTGCTTTGCCTTTGGGGATAAGCAGGCATAAAAAATGATGTGGCATTTTCAGCAGGATGGTTTTGAATCTTGAACACTGAAATGCACAAATGAAAAACATCTAGACAGGGAAAATGATGATTTTTAGCTTACAGAAGCCTTATATTCCTTTTAAATCCCCAGATGACCTGCTAGAACCATGGGTTTTGTAATGTGCAATCAGTGTGCTGCATTAAGGACATGTTGCTCCCAATTTATTGTTCTTAATCCCAAAAGCAAACCTTCAGGGATGTGTCATGCTTTTTGCAGTTATTTGTGATTAGCAGTCATTATCCTCCAGCTCTGAAAGTATCTAGATCTTCCAATGTACTCTGTGAGTTTACTGTGTTTCTGCAATTGTAGTATGCAAGCTGGTGTGGCCTCTACAATCCTGTTTGTGTGTTAAGTGCTCCTATAAGTAACTTCACTATCCACTGTTCATATGTAGTGTTTATGGGACCTGCTCTTCCTGGAAAGCTGACAAGCTGATAAATGCATTGCCCTACTCTAAAATACCACATTGTTTAGAGAATGTGATTGGCAGACGGTCATTCAAAACATTTGAATTATAGTTTGATGCACTTACATCTTTCTTACAGGTCACTTACTTTGAGGCTTCTGAGTGTCCATAAACTTCTTAATCAAGGCAACAGTAGTTTGTGAGTAAAGGCGAAGAGTGTATTATTTCAGGAACTGCAAGTCTGGACTCTTTCCAAGAAATTCTTTTTCAGCCCACTCCCTCCAGCATGGGAATATTGCTAAAATGACAAACATATATGGTCATTCAAAGAGACAAATTATCTCAGAGTGACCCCAGTTACAGATGTAGCATTTTAAGTAAAATTCTTACACAAAATTTAACAATAACGCTAGATATAGGATTCTAGCAGCTGGGATAACTCTTATCATCTCCACTACAGAGCTACTTCCCAAAGGTAAAAAATTAAGACAAGCATGGAAAAAAATTATAAAAATTAAAATTTGGTCTTCATGTTCTCATCCCTGTTTTTGGAGGGTTCTTCTATGCTGTAGAGAGTAGAATTGATTTTAATTCTTTATCTAAGGAAAAAAAATCTCTAAAATCAAGACATGGTTTAGAGCACAAGAAAAGAATATATACTTTCTGAAAGAAGGAAAGGAATATATTCTTTCTGAAGGAAGGGGGAATTTTGTTTAATTTTTAAAATAGAAGATCCTAGAATGTGAAAGTTTGGATGAGCATTCCATTTGTCCTTAAAATGGTGATTCTGCATTGGGAAATTATTAGATATTCCATAGAAGTTTCCACGGCGATTACAATTTTTAATCACAATTTAGACCTGTTTTACTGTGGATATATAGTAAATGGTTTTGTCATCCTTGAGTGACTATATTAGGGTTTCCTAGACTGTGAAAGGAAAAGGATGGAGGAGAAAAGGACGTCATTGGCTGGTACTGCCCTTGAAGATGGGGAGTAAATTCCATCCTTCAAAAGAGAAGGGGTAGAACAGCTGTACCCACAGTTCTCTTTATGCACTCCTATGAATGATGCAGCAGTAAACCACTACACCAGCAGTGCTTCTTGCACACCTATGTTGGGGGCAGATCTTCACTCTGCAAGCAGTTACACCACTGTAAGAGATCATTGCCAGCTGTTCATGAAGGACAGCTCGCTAGGCAGCACCCCTCCTTTCTCTGGCCCACTTACACTGATAGGCTGAGTGCTTCTTCACTTTGTTCATGAAGAAAAAAAATATATATATAAAGAAAAGCTAAATGAGAATAAATACTCTAAACAAACGATGATTCCTGATCTATAGTCATGGGTAGCTTTGGAACAAAATATGTTTACCACTTTGATGCCATGCTATGTAAACTATTGCAATTATTATACTATGTCTCCCAATCCCAAAGCTTAGTAATAAAAATTAGGACAGACTCTTCCCTTCTTCCTCCCAAATTGAAGAAGTCTTCCTAAACTTTTATACAAGAGAATGGTTGATGAGCTAATGCACTTAAACTAAAAAGAAGAGATACATTTGCTACAGGAATTTAAAATCAGTGTTTTGCTCACTTTGCAAACCCTTTTGCAATCTTCATTATGGTTTTAGGTCTCAAGACTGCAAAACACTGTGGCAACTTAATGACATGCAAGATTGGTCCACTTGATACAGGGAATGTTGGAAACTAAGTAGAATCTATTCTCCCTGCCTTTTTGGAATGTTGCCAAAGGAACATGTGTAACATGTATATTTCAGTTCGCATACATACACATATATTAAATGTTTATCCTAATTATATCTATGACAAGCAGACCTACAGTTCATACATACCCACTGCATTTTAGTCTACACATTTCGCCTTTTGATTCTCAAGATTTTTGCAATAGAAGTACATAAATGTACTTCTCATAACTATCATTTACATTTCTGTGTCAATGGCTACTGATTGTTATGAGGAAAAATAAGCAAGCCCTAAAATCTGTTAATATATTTTTTTATATTTGAGTCTCCCAATAAAATTTTACCTACAGCAGCTACAAAGGTCTAAAAGCTCCATAAAAGCTAATAGACAGAAATAAAGACACCTGACCATAGACTTCCTGAGTTTTTGGGGGTTTTTTTCTGCCTGAAATGTGTAAGTTTTGCATTCCAGATGCACACCCAGAGTGTCATGAAGAATCTACTTGCTAAACTATGGATCAGAATAAGCTCTTGCTGAAATGGGCTAGAACAGTTTCAGAGCTTGTTGCTTGACGTGGCTTCTGAGTATCAGTAAGGACAACAGAGGAGTTTACAGGTTCAGGCAGATGAGCTGAAATCTGTGTTCAGTTGGCAGTTGGAAGTTAATTTTCAATATTGTTGAAAGACTAAACAAATTTTTTAAAATAAATGTTTACATTCAAAGTCATGGGGAAAAATGTTTAAAAAAAAGTTTTACTATCCTGACCAAAACATATTGTGCTATTGTCCAAGTGGGTTTACTAAGTCTTTGATAGATAATTCTGTATTCTTGGTAACCAATTAAAAAAAGCAACAGAAAAAACCCTTAACTATGAGCCATGTTATTTTATGATTTGGAGTGTAACAACTGATTCTGCATAAAACTAATAAATGCTCATACTGCCTGATGGAAATGCAGTTAACTAATTTAAAAGCTTCTTACGTATTTGCAGATAAAATTTTCACCAAAATGTTTGAGGGACAAAACAATAATCTCAGAAATATAAATTTGACACAGTCACTCATCAAAAGAGAGACTGTTTCTAATTATGCATAATAAACGAGAGCATTATAGTAAATATGAAGAAATTCAGAGACTTGAATCCTAGCTGTGATCTTTTGATTTGCTCTAGTCTAGAATTTTCAATAGCTCATTACTACTTTAACACCATTTATACCTGTTCTGTTCGATTTTCTCTTGCCTCTCCAGTAATGTTCTTTCATGTACCTTTAATATATTATAATAAAATTTAATGATATACTTTTAACATATGGATACCAATCAATACATTTTTAGGAGCTTACCTGATACCATAGGATGTATAGAGTAAAGTTGCCCAGAGGCACATGATGGCAATGTCAGAACCAGCTTGTCATAAAAATGGGGAATTTCTTCTAGTCAAGATTGAAAATGAGAAGAATTAGCAGTCATGTTGTTCCAAGTTCCCCTTTGCCCCCACAAAAAAAGAAATTAAAAAAAAAAAAAACCACCACTCCAGGCCAGGCATTTTTTCTTTCATCATCAGGCAGAATCAGATTACTGGTGTCCTAAGCTCTGTCACCACTCAGGGTTCACGTCAGGCCATCACCCAGACTGGTGGTGTGTGTATCAGCACTACTTTCTACATTAATTTAGCTTCTTTCTCTCTTGTCTTCAGACTGTTAATGCAGTCCTGCCCAACGAGGGCCTCCTATCACCTGCTATTAAAATAACCCAAAGCTTCAGAGCTAAAATTGGCTTAAGCTTCCCGATGTTAAGTGCTGCCTCACAATGAGGAATGGCACGGCAGTTAGAACTGGCAAATGGGATGGAGCATTCCTGTCTTTCTGGGAGCTGCAAAATGGAAACAATTGGGTTTCTGGTGCAACTGGGCAAGGCAAGGAACACTTGGTGTTACTGTGCATGATGAAATCAAGAGAGAGAAAATATTAAAGCATACTACAAAGTTAGTGGTTTGGCTTCTTTTATACTGCTTTCATAAAACCTGATCCAAGTTGGGGCAGGCAGTACAGGGAAAGGCTTTCCTCATCAGCTACAGAAGAACGACCTAGCGACACTGCTTTGAAACACTGGAGAGCCACACACTGAATGCTGTCAATACATGATTTCTTCTGGTCAAGGTACAGAAAAGGATAGTATGAGACCCCTTGACAGACACCTGATTAAGTACAGTATTTATTACAGTCCTTACTTAACATGGGTGAACTACCGCTTGGAAACTTATGGTTTGGTCTGTCAGAGTTGGAAGCACAATTTGTTTTTCTATTTTGTTCAAGACTAACTTCCACAACTCTTTTAAAACCTGTTTCAGAACTGTCTTCTCACAGATTTTCACAGAGATACTTAAACTGGAATAAAACAAAACACAAACCAGTCTCCAAAAGTAGCATTAAGACTTCAGAGGTGCTATATCACTATATACTCTGATTAATGGCCATGACAGTTTAGCTTTTCTCTACCAAGAAATATTTCTATATTTCTCAGTGATTTAGTTGTTTTGCAATATTATCAGTACATACTTCTGGTAAAGAAAAAGAAAAAAAAGACCTGCAGATTATAAAATCATTAAAATCTCCACTATACAATTTATTCCTTAATATATTACCGACATATATTTATAAAAAATGGAAAATGATGATTAGTTATGAAGTTTGATGGCTGAATACAATGTAGCACTCTCAAGTCTCTAAATTAAAGTTTTGGTGTACAATTTATTAATGCCTTAAAAATAAAAAACAAATGTCTCCTTGGTTGTCTTATATTTCTACTGTGATATAGAACTAGGTGTTGACAGCTAAGTCAGATTCAGAGCTGCCATTTGGAAGCATTTATTTCTATATACTGGCACATTTGTGAGATCATACTATCTGTTACTAATGGTAAAATTTAATTTTTGGACAATCTGTATAGTTAGATAGATTTTTACTTTTTTTAAAGAGTATTCATAAATGATATTGTATGTGTCATCATGAATAAGCAGTGTCATGCATGAAGTGCTGCAGCTTTCAGGTGCATGAGAAAAGATTCGAAGTATCATGCAAATTCATGCATGGGTAATTTTCCAGAATTATGTCTGATCAAATAATGTAAAAAAAAGATTATTGTAAAACCATTATATATATCTCACATCATAAGTATGCCAGTTCATATTTCTAGCATCTCTTTCTATTCTTAGTAAGTACATAAATAAAAGAATAATTAAGAAGTAACTAAATCCTAAAACATATTAATATGACACCTTTATAATTCTAATATAGATATATTAGGTATCAATTATATTAGGTAACAAAGGTGATATTCTCTAGCAGTTGTTTTTTTCTTTTAATTTTCATATCTTTATTTTCTGTGCATGGGTTTAACATCTACTAAAATTATATTTAACATTCCTGTAGTGAGGAATAGTTTCTGTTTGGAAAGTAATTTAAACCACATTTGTTTCCATGATGTCATTATTCAATTAAATTTCAAAGCAGCTATGAAGGCAGCTATGAGAAACCACAATTTGGAATCAAACCTGACAGGTTAAAGCCAACTTACACATTTTTTTAATGGTGAGCTTAGAATAGCACATACAAGCATATAAAGGCTTTTGTTTTTTCTTCAGATCTTATTCTAGGAGTAAACATCTTAATTCAAAGATAATTACAATTTAAACCCATACTGCTTGAAAGCAAGATATACCCCTCCAGCAGCTTAACATTTAGGACTAGTTAGATGGCTAAAAATAAAAGGCTGACATATGGATAAAGCAACTAAATAATTTTTCCAGGTTAGGAATAAAGGCACCACCCTTGACAGTGTTGCAAAACCAAGATGTCTTACTAGATAAGCATTTGCCCATTGTCGGCTGTCACAGAAATTACAGTAAACACCAAAGCCCTCATAAAATGAAGCCTAGAAAAATTAAACTCTCAAAGAAAAAACCAAAATCCTGTCATCAGCTCCAAAATGAAGTCTTAATGATCATAGATGCACAACAGTTTGTCAAAGGCATCAAACCATAAACCATAAACTATTTTTCTCTTCATGGTTAATTTGAACCAAGCTTTGATATTCTTCTTGTGGACAAGTGGAAAACCTCTACTGTCTTGGCCCTATTTGGCTCAATTTCACTTTTTCCTGGGATTCAGATAGTCTCTGCAATCAGAAATCTTACTTATTCCTTTGCAACCAGGCAGAGCTAAAACATGTGAACTGTTTAAAATATTCTCCCATAAAAACACCCAACCCACTAAGAAGTAGTTAGTATCTTCCTCTTGGAAGGAATCTTTTCCACCTCAAGGTTAGTGTGAAGAAATTGATCCTCTCTTCAGCTTTTCTGAAATGATCTGGGAGAGCAATGTGTCTGACAATCTTGTGTCATTGATATCATAGAGTCTGCAGTCAATACATTTAAACAATGCAGAACAACAGTTAATCAGAGTGAACATTTCAGAGGTAGAATAAAGCTCTGCACTCATGGTAATTTGGTTTACATATTGACTTACAATGAGTTGAATTGATTTAGGATTAATTTATGAACAGAAATACAAAACAGAAGCCATAAATATACCAGCATGAATATAAGGTGATGAGGAGAAAGGACTAACAAGCAGTAGCATTAAGTACCAGCAGCTTCCTGGTTAAGCGTATGACAAGACAGTTCAAATTTTGCAGCTGGGCTTTACTGAATCAAGTTGAGTCACAGGTGAGTATTCCAAAATAGAGCATTATTCTATTTGTGGTTTGCTGTTTGCAGGTAAAGCTCTACCAGAAGGAAGAAACAAGCAGCATCATTCGGTGCTTTCATGCTTCCACCAGGAGAAATTGCTGGACGTGTAAACAATACAGCCAGGCTCTGCAGACTACTACCCATTGTGAGTCAGTGCACCACAGCAAAACTCTAGCTGAATCGCCGTTTGTTGTTTGCAGTAAAAGGGATGGCAGGACTAGTGTCTACCTAGCAGCAGATTTCACTCCTTGTACCTTCCCTAAATGAGTAATTCTTGGATGCTTCCAGTTTTGTACCACATTTTAAGTGTGCCTAAATGTTGCTAGGGGAGCCTCAGCAACCCAGGGGTCGTCTTGAAAGGGAAATATACCTATCACTATTATTATTTATATTTTACAAAGTCTCTAAGATAATTTTACCCACTCACGTTGGCATGTTTACTTCCAAAATTAGAGCTGTGTACATTGGAGTGGTTAGGCCATTGCTACTTCTGTATCACACTGAACAAAGGACACAGGCTGTAGAGTTCACATTAAGTAATTAGTGCTCTTGATTGGCAATGACTGACTGATTTTTTAAATTTCTTTTTATGCTTTATAAGGAGTGGTTACTAACTTGGATATCTTGACTTACTTTATGTCACTCACCAAATCTTTGCTAAAATTGCTAAATTTTATAATTTTGTGTCCTAAACTCTTATTTTTATGGCTTTGGTCTTATCTCTAGATCAATTTGTTGTTCCTCTTCATTTCAGTGAACTGACACATAGAGCATTCTGTAGCAATTAATACTTACTTTCCTTTTAATATTTATTCAGTTGTCTAATGTTTCTTATGCAGGCCTCCATGTATGCTTACCAGTTGTAAGGTTTCTGTTACACAGCTAAATAGGACTATTCTGTCTTTAGCCACTTACAGAGATTCAGAGTCAACCTCCTGTGGCAGTCAAGGTAACCTTTTGATATGGTGAAGATTTAGAATACAGTACTCAGTTCCCTTAACTTTTAGAGTATGGCTGCCATCAGAGTTTTTTATTTCTGTAGCGTAAAATTTTTTGGTTCTTTAACAGAGTGGGAAAGCATCTACTTTATTTCCTCACACATGATATGACAACTTACCTCATTTTAAAATCAGAATCGGTATTGAGTGTTCTCACCATATTGTCTAGGGGCAAAACCAATGCTTCCTCAAATGTAAGCTCTCAAAAGCTACTAGTTCTTTGACCTGTCAATCTTCATCAAACAAGCATCCTTACATTGTTCAGGAATTTGAGCCACATTTTGCTGGTTTTTGCTTGCTTTGGATGTTTTTTGTTTGTTTTTTTGTTTTTTGTTTTTGCAGAAGTCTGGTTACTCTGCTTATGTCACCATGTGGAATACTTTCACCATGAACAGCTGAGTCTTGAACTGTTGTCCAGGGCTCTTCTGTACAGCAGATCTCAAATTACTGCTAAGTAGCATTTCGTTTTTGACGTGCTCCTCAAAATGGAACAAATCTGAGTATGTGCTAAGATTGCTTGAACCTGGAGATGAGAGTTTCCTTATTTTTTTCACAATACATCCTGATAATACAGCCATATGTCTGTGCAATGCAAGTGGACATACTACAAATATTTTAAA
>WAAB01004150.1:1440-44070 GCA_013389865.1 Piaya cayana | reverse complement strand
AATACAGCCAGGCTCTGCAGACTACTACCCATTGTGAGTCAGTGCACCACAGCAAAACTCTAGCTGAATCGCCGTTTGTTGTTTGCAGTAAAAGGGATGGCAGGACTAGTGTCTACGTAGCAGCAGATTTCACTCCTTGTACCTTCCCTAAATGAGTAATTCTTGGATGCTTCCAGTTTTGTACCACATTTTAAGTGTGCCTAAATGTTGCTAGGGGAGCCTCAGCAACCCAGGGGTCGTCTTGAAAGGGAAATATACCTATCACTATTATTATTTATATTTTACAAAGTCTCTAAGATAATTTTACCCACTCATGTTGGCATGTATACTTCCAAAATNGTAGCAGCAGATTTCACTCCTTGTACCTTCCCTAAATGAGTAATTCTTGGATGCTTCCAGTTTTGTACCACATTTTAAGTGTGCCTAAATGTTGCTAGGGGAGCCTCAGCAACCCAGGGGTCGTCTTGAAAGGGAAATATACCTATCACTATTATTATTTATATTTTACAAAGTCTCTAAGATAATTTTACCCACTCATGTTGGCATGTATACTTCCAAAATTAGAGCTGTATGCATTGGAGTGGTTAGGCCGTTGCTACTTCTGTATCACACTGAACAAAGGACACAGGCTGTAGAGTTCACATTAAGTAATTAGTGCTCTTGATTGGCAATGACTGACTGATTTTTTAAATTTCTTTTTATGCTTTATAAGGAGTGGTTACTAACTTGGATATCTTGACTTACTTTATGTCACTCACCAAATCTTTGCTAAAATTGCTAAATTTTATAATTTTGTGTCCTAAACTCTTATTTTTATGGCTTTGGTCTTATCTCTAGATCAATTTGTTGTTCCTCTTCATTTCAGTGAACTGACACATAGAGCATTCTGTAGCAATTAATACTTACTTTCCTTTTAATATTTATTCAGTTGTCTAATGTTTCTTATGCAGGCCTCCATGTATGCTTACCAGTTGTAAGGTTTCTGTTACACAGCTAAATAGGACTATTCTGTCTTTAGCCACTTACAGAGATTCAGAGTCAACCTCCTGTGGCAGTCAAGGTAACCTTTTGATATGGTGAAGATTTAGAATACAGTACTCAGTTCCCTTAACTTTTAGAGTATGGCTGCCATCAGAGTTTTTTATTTCTGTAGCGTAAAATTTTTTGGTTCTTTAACAGAGTGGGAAAGCATCTACTTTATTTCCTCACACATGATATGACAACTTACCTCATTTTAAAATCAGAATCGGTATTGAGTGTTCTCACCATATTGTCTAGGGGCAAAACCAATGCTTCCTCAAATGTAAGCTCTCAAAAGCTACTAGTTCTTTGACCTGTCAATCTTCATCAAACAAGCATCCTTACATTGTTGAGGAATTTGAGCCACATTTTGCTGGTTTTTGCTTGCTTTGGATGTTTTTTGTTTGTTTTTTTGTTTTTTGTTTTTGCAGAAGTCTGGTTACTCTGCTTATGTCACCATGTGGAATACTTTCACCATGAACAGCTGAGTCTTGAACTGTTGTCCAGGGCTCTTCTGTACAGCAGATCTCAAATTACTGCTAAGTAGCATTTCGTTTTTGACGTGCTCCTCAAAATGGAACAAATCTGAGTATGTGCTAAGATTGCTTGAACCTGGAGATGAGAGTTTCCTTATTTTTTTCACAATACATCCTGATAATACAGCCATATGTCTGTGCAATGTAAGTGGACATACTACAAATATTTTAAATTTAATTCTATAACTAAATCTTTCTTTAGTGGAAAAGAAAATCTTGTATGATGCAGCCTGCACACTACTGCAATCTACTGGCATACAGTGAGAATATACACCAGTTATAATTGGTATTGATGCTAGATTTCTGGCTTTATAAGGAAATGTTGGGAAACATCATGATACTTGTGTAAGAAAAGAACATCCAATTCATGTGATTATTGCATTTTCTCTACTTAATATCCTGAAATAGAGAGATGGCACTAGTTCTTATTGTAGATAATCTGTGGAGTACCTATTCAGAAAAAAGGATCCATAGTTGAGAAAAACGATCAGCCATCAGTTGCTCAATCGGAAGAGAGAAAAATGAGTGGATTCCCTTATGTTTTTACATACGTAATGACCTACTTCACGGTGCTTGTAGAGATTTACGTCCCATCTGTGATAGGTAGACACAACTACTTCTCTTGACCTACTGCAGAAAGATTATTTTCTGTCTGTGAATGTTTATTGATGACACATGATATTGCTAGTCTGTATGTCAAAGTTTTATGTACATAAAACTTTCTGGTGCTGAAGAAAGCATAGCTGGTGGCTGGTTATTTTAGGGCGTTAAAAGACTTAAACTTAAACTGCCATATGGCATGTGTATTATCTGCCTTTTTATGTTCTTATGGTAAAAATGTATTCACAGTAACTTCTGATTCGTGATCTTGACTCATGATTTAATCTTCTGTGGAGATAGGAAGACTGTCAAAGAATCAGGCATTTATGTGGACCTCTGAAGTGAACTCTAGGATTTGGGAATTCTCAAGGATAGGGACTAGGGAAACAATTTAGGAATAGTACAGAAGCTCTTAGGCATTTAAAACCAGCTGCATTTACAATTTGTGAATCACCAGGTGATTAGACTTAGACCATCACTGAGATTTGGATAACTGAGGTGCCCACTGANAATCTTGTATGATGCAGCCTGCACACTACTGCAATCTACTGGCATACAGTGAGAATATACACCAGTTATAATTGGTATTGATGCTAGATTTCTGGCTTTATAAGGAAATGTTGGGAAACATCATGATACTTGTGTAAGAAAAGAACATCCAATTCATGTGATTATTGCATTTTCTCTACTTAATATCCTGAAATAGAGAGATGGCACTAGTTCTTATTGTAGATAATCTGTGGAGTACCTATTCAGAAAAAAGGATCCATAGTTGAGAAAAACGATCAGCCATCAGTTGCTCAATCGGAAGAGAGAAAAATGAGTGGATTCCCTTATGTTTTTACATACGTAATGACCTACTTCACGATGCTTGTAGAGATTTACGTCCCATCTGTGATAGGTAGACACAACTACTTCTCTTGACCTACTGCAGAAAGATTATTTTCTGTCTGTGAATGTTTATTGATGACACATGATATTGCTAGTCTGTATGTCAAAGTTTTATGTACATAAAACTTTCTGGTGCTGAAGAAAGCATAGCTGGTGGCTGGTTATCTTAGGGGGTTAAAAGACTTAAACTTAAACTGCCATATGACATGTGTATTATCTGCCTTTTTTGTTCTTATGGTAAAAATGTATTCACAGTAACTTCTGATTCGTGATCTTGACTCATGATTTGATCATCTGTGGAGATAGGAAGACGGTCAAAGAATCAGGCATTTATGTGAACCTCTGAAGTGAACTCTAGGATTTGGGAATTCTCAAGGATAGGGACTAGGGAAACAATTTAGGAATAGTACAGAAGCTCTTAGGCATTTAAAACCAGCTGCATTTACAATTTGTGAATCACCAGGTGATTAGACTTAGACCATCACTGAGATTTGGATAACTGAGGTGCCCACTGACTCATGATTTAACAAGTCTCTGAAGAGACTTCATAGCTGATAACGATGTTTAAAGAATCCAAACCAAACATTCTTAAAAATCTACACACTAAGGCCCCCACCCCAAAACAGTATACTCCAAACCACCCCAAACCACAAAGACAGTCCTCCCTCCCATGCCAATTTACTTACAATTTTAAGTCTAAGGCACTCTATTATTTTGTTGCTTTTGATGGAAGCCTATGGACGAAGTATTACAAGGGACAGTAAGTAAGTAGGTGTGTTAAAAATTTCTTCCTTCCTTCATCAAGAGGAGCAAAGGGAATGGGAAACCGACAGCACAGAAGTGTGTATGCATGTGGGAACAATAATATTGTATTCTTAAGAGATTCTGCTGTTATAAGGGAAGAGAAGGCTCCTTCATGGTTAGCTGGATTGGCTTTTGATCTGTAATATGCACTTGCATGCATAATCTAATAAAACATAGCTAGCCTTCACTTCAGCCAGTCCAACTTGTACTATTGGGATCATGATAGTCATGCTGGTAGTTGAGCTAAAGGTGTGTTAAATGCACAGTGCTTGAAACAGTAACTGAGAAAATAAAAATGTACTGATGAAGAATGAGATTATTTGCTTTCAAGTTTTGCACTGACAACCCCCCTAGTGTTAATGAAGTATCCTGAGGCTGGATCCAACCTCCCTTCACTTCATGTCAAAAACAACATCCCAGGCCAGATGTAATCCTGCAAATATAAATAACTACATTTTTGCAAGCAGTTTCACTTAATGCTGAAGTCAACACAGTCTGACATTTAACAAAATAAGCTGCATTTTCCTATGTCTTCTTTTGACTGCTTTGAAATTCCTTTACAAAATTTTAATAACATATGATCTACAAATTCTCTTTTTGGATGAATCTTGAGGTCGTTGTTTGTTTTGTGATTCATGATAGAAACACTGCTTTGCATTCAGCTACAGCAATCAAAGCAAGCGTGCTGCTGCTGTGCTGGAAAAAGTGCAAATGACCTGGAATAAAGAAAAGCTTGTAGCTGAAAAGCATAAAATCAAAGATTCAAACATATCTGGATTTAAAGATATTTTCAACATGAAGCCATAAGTATACGTGTGGTGTCTTGAGTTGTGTATTTAATTGAATGTGTTTTAGTATGGGGGGTGTTTGTTTTTTTGCTTTGTTCTAGGTTTTGTTTAAGAGATTCTGCTTTATTTAAAGTTAAGTACAGACATGATCTTCCCATGCACTTCACTTTATGAAATTGGCATGCAGTCAGGTGGAACAACGATTGTAAAGGGTTATTCACAAGAATGTTCTGAAAGAAGCTAAAATATGACAGACTTCACACTGTAAACTCAACTTCTGGATTGTACTAGAAAGCATGTATGTTATTATATATGTTATTATGCATTTTAACTTTTGTTTTTTTCTTTTCATGGGTGTAGCTAATTACTGTATATAATTTCCCTGTCTCATTTACTGTGTTTGGTTGGGGTACAGGGAGAGATAGACTCTTTCAAGACATTTAGTGTACATTTTGACTTTTTAGGTGGAAGTGTGTGTTGTGGGGTTTGTTGTTTTGTTTTTTCTTTAAACAGACCCTCATCCTGTAAAATGAAGCAATATAAAATCTGTTCTTATACATATGTCTTGCTATATTAAGTACTTCCTGTTTAAATATTCCTTTTGGTCTTTTCTTAAATGAAAGTCACTTAATAGATAAGAACTACTGTGTCAAGCCTGATGTAGGAGATGCAAAACGAGTGGCAGAAATCCATCAGCTCATTTGGTTCCTCGTGTTATGATTCAAGCACATGCATGCATCTTTTCTAAGTTCTGGAAGAATGCAGTTGTAAGTGTGGCCTAGACTATTTTCTGCACATACCCAAAGCAAAATTGTGGGTGTCAAGGGAAATTTTAAAATCGAAAGGAAACATATCTTATAACAGGACTCGCAGAGAGCAAAGTTAGAGGGTGCACTTAGAATCAGCACATTAAAATTGCAAGTTGTTTCGTGAATTTGCTCTGAGCTCTTTAGAAACAGTTTGCCTTCTGCAAATTCCAGACATCATCTTGCTCATGTTCTAAAGCACTGTTTTTGTTCTAGGCTGTGTTTTTCAATTTCAACTCAAATTCTTGGGGTTGTGTTTTTTTGGGGTTTTTTTTTAATATCTTGGAAATATTTCCTATTACTACTTAGGAATTGTGAAAGCCCAGGCTTCAGATATTACTATTTTAAAACTCTGTATGTGGTTGACAGTGGAAATAACAGTTAAAACTTGGTATGCCTGTACAATATATTAATACTATTTAATTAAAAATGTATCTGATGACACAAATATATTTTTTTCTCTGTGCATTTGCTTCCCTTCCATGTAGAGAACACAGAAACCCGTAAGTCAAAATGTCATTTCACTTAAGCCACTTTCATTTCACTTCAGCCACATGGTTCTTATGGTTCCTGTACATTGTATGCATGCTTCCTAAATCATGATTTGCAATGCGTGTGTTCTTTTGTACCTTGTTTTGTATACTAAAATTTAGCATTTATCACTGAAAAATGTTCATAATGACTTCTTAATCTTCTCTTCTAAATAAGCTTTTCATTCAAGGTAAGTCACAGGACATGTTTTAGTTTCTGTACAAATGTAACACTTGATAGTATTCCTCTGCACCAGCATAATAATTAGCCTTCTAATCCACTACACAAAAGAAGTTAATATTGTTTTTGTTCTGAAAAAGTAGCACCCATTGTGATGTAATTACTTGGACAATAAGGATGAATTTTTTTCACAAAGGGAACTTTCACATTTCATCAAAAGTCAGTTCTTGCCTCCCTTCTACCAAACTATGCATGTGTATAACATAAGTTCAGATATACGTTGTATATGACAGCATACAAAACCAGGACACTGCATCTCTGTTCTTGGGTGGAACTGACTGGTGACTGCTCTGCTGTTTTTTTCAGAACCCAGTGAGTTTTCAATTTGTCTGTTTAACAAATTGACCTTCTTAGGAAAACTTAGCTTACTTTATGTACCATTGTTGGAGCAAGAATCAAAAGGAAAAAGAAAAATGTTATTATATGCAGTAGTCTGAATTGATTGCAAATCAAGAAAAGAAATGACAGTTTTAAAGTTACAAGAAATCTTAAAAACATAGTTTTTGTTTTTCTTCATCTCTTTTTCTGAAAGGAGTGTCAATTACTGGAAATACTAACAAGATAAAACACGAACAATACTTCATCAGGATCAGAAGACCATTTATCACTCAGGGAGTGAGATAAAATGGTTTATCTTTTCTTTTGAAAGTGTTAGTTACTGGAGAATGCTAACAAGATAAAACACGAACAATACTTCATTAAAGCAGAAGAATTAAATAGAGATAAAACTGGTAATGAATTCACATTAGACAATGCCCAAGTAGAGAAAGTTGAAGAGTTCATGGCAAAAAGGACTATATTTCACGGAAGGAAGATGAAGGAGCCTTCCTCCCACGGTCACCAGAAGGGGGCGCGCAGGCGCAGAAAATGTTGATGTAACACACCGATGAAGTCATTGACACATACATTACATTAGGCAAAGATGTAACCTGTTGAATATACATTAGGTTGCGAAATCTCGCGAGGATAAAAGAGCCCTTCCTCGAAACATTGTCAGACCAGATTTGGGGAATATCCCCCTGGTTCTCGGGGCCTCTAATAAAGCACCAATACATAACTCTTCCCTGAGTGTTATGTGTTCATTGTCACGCCAATGCTAACACCATGTCTGACTCCAATTCTATCTGTGCTTGAAGGCCAAATGAAGGTAGTCAAACCTCACTTCAAACTGATAAAAGTATATTGTGTACAGTTTGAACCTTTATTTCAGTGCTGTATTCTTTCCCATTTCATCTTTCTCCTGAATTTTATCTTTAGTTTAACACTTCTATTTCAATATTTATACACCTCTTCAGTTATACACTTCTGTGTCACTCCCTCCATAGCTGTTCTTCAGTCACCTTAAGCTGCTGTTCTGCTTCTGAAAACCAGAGCTTCAAACATTGTTTTATTCCATATATGGGTCTTGTGCAGTTGCTTCTTAGGACCGACGTTTGCTGTGACTGAAATGCCCCAGGAGGAGACTAAATCTCTGTGAAGCTTCACTGCTTCAACACAGGAACTACAAAGGAAGGTAATGCTTTGTGAAAGCATGAAATATGTTTATCAATGGAATACTTACTACTAATACTTTAGGAGATATAAGGCAAAGAAGTATCTTTGTTTCTGGCTCTAAAGAAAAACAAACACTCAAAAACATAAGAGCTTCTTTTATGGAAAATATGTGTGAGAAGAACAGGATGTAGTTCATGTCACAGAAGCATCAACTAGAGAAAAAAAAATAGGGTAAGATAATACGCAAGTGCTTTAAAGGAAATCCAGGCTCACGCTCCAGTTATGAGCCTACTTCCACTTATTTAGAGGAGATATTCAATTCTATTCCTACCACCTTTTAATATTCTCCTGCAAAATACTGGGCACTTGATAAAGGAAAGCATTTTCTATACACAGCAAACTTTACAGTCATTCTTAAGTACCTAATTTCTGCAGACAGCTAGTTTTAGAAGGATGCAAACTGTAAAGGAAAGGCAGCTTAAAAGCATTCCAGGAGCTACAGTAAAAAGACCTCAAAATAGTCTCCAAGGAACAACTGGGATTCCTCCTTTGTAGGCTGGTTTTTTTATCTTTTTTACATAGGCAAAAATCAGTAAAAGAAAACTAAGGTATGATGAACTGCTAAAGGCACAGAGCTGCTTATGTAGCAAAGCATATATGCTTCTGTCAGCTAATTCTAGTTAGAATCAAAAAAAGGATACTCTCCCCTCTTGGGTTAACACACAAGGACAGTTATTTAATTAGAGCCATATATAAATTTTTTTTCCTAGCCTGGTAACTTCCTGCTGAAAATCAAATACCTATAAAAAGGAATATACCTGTCAGCTGGGGCATGTCCTTGTTGCTTACTTAGCAAGAGATTACAGCTCTAAAAATGAAGAAAATGAAAAAACTTCAATTCAGGGAACTAGGTTCTCAGTCATTTTTCTTTTAATTTCTTCAAAGGGGGCATAAAGATTCTGGGTAGCCTAATCCTGTGGAGAAAATGATGAGTGCATATTTCCAACCAGATTCCCCATAGAAATCAATTATAAGCAACCACACTGCATAAGCACGTCCATTTCCTTGTAGTAAGTTTTGAGCTGTGGCACCTAATTCAACCAAACTGATCATGTCAAGTTCCATTTGCTTAGCAGGAAACAGACACATTCTCAGTGTCCTCAGCAATTATCACCTGTGGAGACACTCCATCTTTAGATATCCAACATTAGATATCCAGTTCCTCAAGGCTGAGACAAATACCCCCAAAAAATCAGATCACTTCTTAAGAGGCCAATGCCACCTTTCACTATACAATCATGGGTGCTTAGGAAGACCTGAATGCTTCCCAGTGGGATCCATCTGTTTTATCATAAAGTCAGGCTAATCAGGAATTTGGCCAAGAAAACTTCAGTGTAGGAACTCCATATTATTCCTGCACGACCTTGTTTTCAGCTACATATTGGTGGTATTGGGAGGATGATGATCAGATGGAAAGAGCTCGATCAAACAGATTGAAGCCAGATGTTCAATGGCCACATTTATCCATTTTGTTCAGACAAGGATAATTTGCTCCACAAGTTCCTCGTTTCCTTAAAAAGAGTTAAAAGCAGGGATAGCTGGATTTCCTAGCTGGACTTCTGGGACTGGGGACTAATACAGTACCTAAACTTTGGCAGGGTGAATAGACAGGTCTATTCTATTTATAGTCTATTTATGTTCTCAACTTCCAAGGGTAATTATCTGAGAAATTGCAAAGACTGTTCCTTTTTCTGATGATGGCGGTGTTAGGTCAAGTCAGTTTTCCTCTTGTTTTCTATGCAGGTATCACTAAAGGGAAATTGCCTATAACATACCATAGATCTCTATATTTGTGACAAAAGACAGCAAATCTTGGAATCTTGAACTGATTTGTGTTTCACATAATCTGTAATCTAATATAAATTGTTCATGCAGTACCAAAGTGGCCTTCATGTAGCATACTATACAAAAATCAGTTCCCGTTTCTAAACTTTGGCATGTATCCGAAAACATCTGAAGGAAGAACTATACCACCTAGTTGCCATAATTTTTCTTCTACAAATCAGACATACCCAAATACTCTGAACTCATTATTTATGTCAAAAGGACAGCAGCACTGCACCAACTAGCTGCATTCACTTAATTTGGCTCTTGACAACTGTAGTCCTGAGAAGTCCTTTGTGCTCATTTTAAAGCTCCTTCATATAGGCGTACTGCCAACACAGCTAAACAATTTGCCCCTGCTTCTGTCTATACAGAATTTATACCCCTTCCTCACACTACATTGCTGTGAAAAAGGTACATTTTTTCAAACATGCTGGTATGCTAGAGGGAATAAAAATAATAGCATTACTACAAGTGAAAAAGACTCTTCCTTTTTTAAGTCATGCTATTGCTAGCTAGAATACCATTGAAGCAGCAAGACCTTGTCTGTTTCAGATTTTGGGATGCCAGAACGCTGTGGGCTACAATGTGAATCATAGAATCAGAGAATCACCAGGTTGGAAGAGACCCATCAGATCATCGAGTCCAACCATTCCTATCAAACACTAAAAGCCTTAGATAATCAAAAGCCTCTAAACTTATTTCCATTACTGCAATGCAGAATGCTGTCAAATAAGTGCTCTTACAACTTTCCTGACAGCAAAAGTCACAAACTGGTTCTGGTAAGGACTGCTGGGACAGGAATACCGCTCAAACCACCCTTGAATGGTACCCTGGGCTGGTTGGTGGCAGTTATTCATCATACAAGGTTCCCACAGAGCATAAATTAAGATTTCCTTTTGTGATAGTTTTGACTGTTTACAATATCACTACAACACTGAGTTACTCAGAACCTGCTATTCTGCCTCTCACCTCAAACCTGGTTGCTTCAAGCAGAGTAGACTACATTGTTGTCAGATCACTGCCACAGCATCTAAGAATAAACACACCCAAAAAACATTATACAGGTCTTAATTCCCAGTAATGCTGCAAAAGAAAGAAAATATCCTCTTCCTTTCACCAATGTTGAAACTCTTCGGATAACTCTGGAGGTTTAATCAAAAGGGCATTGAAGAACAGAAAGACACTGAAAATTTAAAACATGGACAGCCCTTTTGTTGCAAATTTCTTAGAAATGCAGCCACCACAATGAAGGATACCATGTAAGGCCAAGAAAAAAAAAAATCAGTCACAAGGACACAAAAATACCCAGACCCACTGATCAGTGTATGTAAGGTTTATTTTTTATTTACAGAGTAGAGATGCCTAATCAGTTATAAGGTTAGGCACCTGATAATTCAGCTTTTTGTAAAAGTATATAAATATATACATGAAACACTATAAAGTAAACATTATTAACTGTGATACTTACAGTAAACATTCACTACTATCCTTATGCTAACAGGCATCTCTTAAAGCTTAAATGCTGATTTCAAGACACCTCCTATAAAATGGTTGTAACTGTACTAAAAGGGTAAAAATTCTGTGCCATAAACAAGCTTTTAAAACAGATTAGTAAAATGTCTTTGAAATAAAGTTTGCCAGGATAAAAATACTGCCTCATCCCTCCCACTCCCCTACCCCATAAGAAACAAATATCCTAAAACGGTTGCAGAATGGTGGGAAGTATGATAAGATTACTTTTTCTTCTTCTTTATTTTTTAAAAAATTAAAATATCTCTATTTCACTATTTTATCACATATTAAGGAAGCTGCAAAAAATGCAGCCTTATTACATATTATTTATTGCTATACAAACATCTCATGTGTCCATGGGGCTGAGGACATTAGTGGTATTGTATGAGCTATCCCTTTTCCTTACAATTTTATATTTTAACTGGAATGATGGAGAGACTTTATAGAAAAGACATTTGACGACAACTGAAGAAAGGGACTGGAAAACTATTGGCAGAACAAAGAAAACACATGAGAGCCACTAGACCTTCTTGCTTCCTTCTGCTTCAGTTTTAGTTGCCTCTCTGTTGTTCTTCATGTTGGAGAAGATTGAGGACATAAAGGACAACTTGGTAGCAGAAAATGTACTGATCCTGCAAGGGAAAGAAAAATCACAGAACATATGAAAAATGCTCGAACCATCTAAGCAATTCACTCCCAACTTGCACTGCACAGGTGCACAGCACTTTATTTCAATACTCTTCCAAAGTTAAATTAAAAAAACCCACAAAATAAACCCCCATAGTGGATAAATAGGCAACTTTAACTTCAAACAAATACAGGCACTGCTATAATTTTTTTACAAAAAAAATTTTAAAAACAACCCTTATGATATGACAATTCCTTCACATTCAAAGAAAAAGTGCAGACTTTAACAAGACCTTGTGATGTCCACCCCAAGGTAAAATTAATTAACTCTAGATCATTCCTAAAATATTCATTTGACTTCTGGCTGACTATCTCCCCAAAAGAGATTTCAAGACACCTCTGGTAGCATCAGTGGTTTATAGCAGCTACGGTTGGGTCTTCTCTTCAGTTTATAATGCAGGTTTGCACCAAAAAAGCTCTGCTTTTGAAGATTAAAACACCCAACTTTCATTTTAAACACAGATAAAAACAGCAAAACATGTTAAAAATTGCATGCATTTATAACCATTAAATACATGCTGCTACTCACTGCTATACATCCGTTTTAATTCTCACAACACAAACATGGCATTAGAGGGCACAAAAATAATTGCTGTGTGCATCACAGAAAATTTTGTAACACGTCAGTTAAAATTGCAGTGTCTTTCCTTTAGCACATACTTGGGGTAGCCAGGCTTACCTCTGTCTGAACCATCCCGTGTCTCTGCAGACGCATTGTGCGCACCAGATCTGAGATGTCAAACTACCAAAACGAAACAAGTTAAACATTCAAAAAAGATGAACACTCATATAAAGGGAACATCCTCAGCATCAAAGCAAGGAATCCAACTAGGTTCACTAAATATTTAATAGGGAAAAACCCAACAATTGATTATAGCCTATGCACGTCCGGTAAATAACCAGCACATGCTATCTCTGGGCAATATGGACGTGGTCTGCCTCTATCAGACACCCTCATCCTCCTCTTGTTTTCTTTCTCTGTGCACAGGCTCTCTTGCTTAGTTTTACTGTGAACTGAGTGTGCAGAAAATACATGTAATCTAACAAAACACTTTGTATTTCCCCCGGTCTATAAAGTTCTAGACATTTAGTAGGTGCTTAGAAACCCTGCTGAGCTAAGTACAACATAGCTCAGCTTCTCTACACATTCACAAAAAGATTTGCTACACTAGGTCACTGAAGGACATGCACGTAAGGAAGGTAGCACTCTCCTCTGGATTGCCCTGGTTGTGCTGGAAATGTTAATTTACATAGCCTCATCTCCAGGTGAGATGTTTGTATGCTGATTTTTTTGATTCAGTTGCCTAAACAGATACTTAGGGTTGGCTTTCAGCTGCCCTTCAACAGTTCATGGACCTCTGATCAACTGAATGCCACAACTCTTAACCTTAATGCCTTTTAACATGACAGTTCCGATGAGCACCATCAAGCTAGATAAGGCAGGTATTTTAGCTTTTCCTTCAATTGTCCATGTCATTATGGCAACAAACTGTTGTTCCCAAGCCATATGCCAGAAGCCTGCTACAACAAGAGATGTCCTTGTGACATACCCTAAGATGTCTCAAGTGGCACCTAACAATGCTGGACTGTTGAGATGTCAACAAACAGGACACTTAACAAGATTGCCTGAGCTAACCCAAGACCCAACCAAGTTAGAGCTATTCCTCCCCCAGATCAAAGAGACATTTCACAGGTATTGTTTTACACCCTGGTTTATGTTATACTAAGACATAGCCAGTATGCTACTCTCAAAAGCGTGGCAATTTTTTTAAAGAACTGAATAGATCAAATGAAAAACACACTTCCTTCAAGTCAAAAACACAGCTTAGACTATTCTCTTGGGTACTCACATCAAGGTCTCTGCTGATTAACCCTAGAACAACATCTATACAAATAAGGGTCCCTGATCGTCCAATGCCTGCGCTGCAGTGAGTTATGATAGGTCCCGATTTGTGGACATGCCGCATGTAGGAGATAAAAGTAAGCAGGTCATCTGGTTGAGAAGGGGTGTCATGGTCAGGCCAAGCGATGAAGTTCAGATGGGAAATGTGCCGTACTTCACCTGTCTGAGGTTTAAAACCAACAATAACAAAATGTTACACGTGCAAAGAATAAAGTGACAAAAGGCAGTTCCCAAAGGAAACAGTCTCAGGAAAGAGGGCTTTGCCCAATGAAGTTGTTCTGTAATTTGATATAAAACTAAAGAAACAATGAGCTAAACTGAAAACAACTAGGAAGTAACTGAAGGTTCACTATGCAGACTGAGCTGATAACAGAGCGGAATGAATCAGTCAGACTAAATTACTAGTGAATTTCCTGTCCATATATATGTTTGTAGCCCAAGGCACCTAGGAACCCAAAATTTAGTCTCATTAGCATAATGAAATACTCTTATGGACAAACTGCATTCTATAAAGGTCATACAGCAGGATGAACTGCAATGAAGGAGAGTTGCCCAGTAATGATCATTGGGCAAAGAAGAGAAGCCCTAGGTTACTTGTTGATGTAGACATTGCAGTTGAAAGCAGATAACCCAGCAGTATGACGATAGAATTGCCAACACTGAAAAAAATTCTCAGCACGCAGAATGAGATTTGCTTACCTGAATCTCTTCTAGCTGCAGGACTCTAATGATAAAGCCCTTCAGCTGCTGGAGTCTTACAAGTGCAAGCCGCAGTCTATCATTTATCATGGTGGTTTTATTGAGCACATCTGGCCAGTAACGCTGGCATTTTATCTTTTCTCCTTCAACCTCCTGAGTCATCATGGCAATCACAGTACACTTTTGCTCCCAAACCATTTGCCAGAAATCTGCTACAGTAGTAGGGAGAGGTCCTTGACACGCAATGTAAACAAATTCTTCATTCCCCACTGGCATGCGAATGAAGCTGGCATTGATGTATCCTCCTTCAATCCCAAGAGGTACTCTAGTGGTATCATCTGTAATCCCCATATAATTAAAAATACCTCAGTGTTATGCATTGACATAAACAGACCTTCACACAATGAAGCCTTACACACTCACATAGTACTTATCTACACAGATGATTCCAGATGTATTTAAAAAAAAAAAAATCACTACAATACTTGCTTTAGGATATTAACCGGTACTTCTATTTGAATAAAGAAAAGGATGGCTAGGGGGAAATTTAAATCAGCAGACAGGCAAGATGTGCAATTTGATCAGCAGCATCTCTGAAACTGATGTTCAATATTTATCACCCAGAACTAACTTTTGTCAGTTCTCACTTCTCCATGTATCTCCCACTTAATGAACAGAATTTTGGTGCAGAAAATTTACCGAAAACAGTATACATGTCTGGTCTTCCAATTTCACATGGGTAAAACTAAAAAAATCATCTGGCTTCACATATAACTCATTTAAGACACAGGAGTTGCTGAAACAACTGAAGAATGTGAACATCCAAACCTACCTACTACAGTATTGTATTGTTCTCCAATCTTTATGTATTTTCTAAACAGTTGCTTTATTTGTGTAGAAAATGAGTGACAGACAGTTTTTTTCCCCCTATTCAGTAGCAGAACTAGGATTGAGAATCAAAGCATCCCAGTTCTGACTAAATTCGTTTGATCATATAGGTGGGAACAAAATATAAACTACGAGCTTCACATTATTTAGGACTTACAAGGAAGTATGTTTTTATATCTGTTCTTTTTCCTGTTCTCCTTTGCTTGTCCAATCAAACACTGATCCAAAGGTTTTAACTCCTGAAGGTTCTGTAAAGAAGCAATTACATGTGCATTAGAAAGGACTGAATGGTAACAAGTGTTAAGAGCAGTTATGGAAACAAATCTTAACAAATACAATCACTTAAAAAAAAGATCCTAATGTGGACTGCAAAATAATTCAGTCACAGGAAGGAATCCAATTTCACATAGCTAAGAAGATGAAACAAAATAAAAAACCCCACCTAACATCCAGTAAATATTTTCTCATTCACCCAAAATAAAGAGATCTTGTAACATGGTTAACTCAAGAATTTAGAAAGGCTGTTTTTACATTCTGCAGCAAGATTTTGCAGTCTCCGTTTAACTTGTCTCTGCCTGTTGACATCATATTCACTTGGTAATTTACCAGAAACAATAAAGATGTAAACACTCTTTTGAATTCAACTCCGTGGTTCTTATCTCTCAGCAGCAAGTTGGGGGCAGGGAGAAAAGTCTTTGGCAAAAGAAGTCTTTTCGTTTTAGAGCTGTAAATTGAAGTGCTGTGGTACTTAAAGCAGTGATGAACCAGCCATTCTATTTCTGTTTCTTACTAGAGAAAAGGACTTTAAAGAACAAATAGTTACTCACTTCAATCTCCTTAGAAGGGACTCCCTGTTCCAGCAAACCACGCAACACCCTGATCACTGACTTCAATTTGGCTCCTGAGTACTTTCCTCCAGGCACAACGTTCACGGTAGGGAGTGCAGAGATCTGTTCGTTTGTCACTAAAGGGAAATCTAGCAGAACAAGACTGATTGTTATAAGATATATAAATAAATAGCTAAGACCAGGGAAATGTAAACTGTAGTGCATGTTGGATTTCCTTGCTGCTCTTCACCACTGTTTTCTCTATAATCCTACATACACCAGAAACAACGTACAGATGTCCTCTCAGCTGCACAGGCAATAACAATTAACTAACAAAACCAACAGGATGCAAAATAAGCTTTGATGAATCCAGGAAACAACAAAATTAATAAACCAAGAGTTTGTAATGCAATTTCAAAAAGTAAAGACTAGATTCTGCAAAATGCATCAAATTGAGTAGTGTTCCACATTGAGTGGTAGCGGAAGACAGAGTCAAGATAAAGAAAAAAATATTGCCTAATTTGAGCACAGAGTAGCTGGCAGGTGAAGCGCATAATACATTTATCTGATCACAGCCAAACATCTATATTACAGCTTTTGCCAGGTAAGCACTATGGAATAAAGCATTTCAGCTGGTTTCAACACTACTACAACTACAGGCACATTATTGTGAATACCTGTACCTATTGACTCTCACACATTTACTGCACAAAGCTGTAAAGATCCTTTCATATGGGTTGGTGAGCTGTTAGATTTCCCATTGTACATATCATCCTAAAAACATATACAGGACATTTTGAAATTCACTCCTGACATTTTGCATATTTAACGTGACCCTCAGTTTTCCACTGATGATTTGTTAAAGTTCTTGCCTTTATTTACACGTTCTTGGCTGGTTGATTCAATTGGCAGTTCATCACTTCCCCATGTGATTTCATCATCATCATCTGCTTGGCTCAAGGGCGGCTGCAGAAGAGATCTATAGGACAAGATGTGGAAGTAAGAAAGAACACCTAGAAATAACAAACATATTTGCAATCAAACAGAAATTTGCCAGAAAGCAATTCATGGCTACCAGTACTTATGGACTGGATCCTTACCAGTAATCTCAAAAAAAAACCCAAGATTTTTTTCCTATTTTCTGATTCTCCAGTGGTGGAAAAAGGTAGCAGGGTAAAAAGAACCACAAACCTAGTAATAACTATCACTGCAATTACTTTTCAAAGTCTAAAGTGTATAATAACATTCCATAGGAGATTTGTACCATTCACTTAATCCACTATCTATACACTAAAATATCTATTTTCAACTGCAAGTTTTTTAGCTTTTTTGAAGATGGTGATAAAAATATTAAGTATTTTAGATCATAATGTTGTTGCTTGTGCCAAGTCTCAATCCAAAATTTCCAAAATCTTATTCAAAAGATAAAAAGAAGTATATACACTTTGACTGTAGCTTCATTTAGACTAAGGAGTAAAACTATTTCATGAAGAAAAACAAGTTTGTCCAAAATGTCCAAAATTCAAGGTGGCTCAAAGGAACCTCTAGTAACTTGGCCAGCATTCTTAGTTTTCCATGTGAAAACAAGTAGCCCCAAGCACTCAAATGAGAACAGATGGATCAGTGGAACTGTATGATTCAGTTTCTGTGCTCTAAAATCAGAAGAACTAATATTAATGAAGCTTGTGAAAACTGTTATTTGGAGCCACTAGAACACAGCCCTTGTAACCACATGCCAAAGGAACAAACAGAACTAGGGCATAGGGAACCACAAAAAGTTGACTAGTATTCAAGCATATTATAAACTTTTAAATAACAATAACAAACAGAGAGCAATTCAAGACACTGCAGTTATTTTATTGGGTTTGTTTTGGTTTGGAGGTGTTCTTTTTTTCCTCCCTCTCCTTATAACACATCCCTCTTCAGAGTTCAGACCTCATAGGTTTGCTTTCAGGCAACACTGGAAAAGAAATCTTACCTTTCTGGCATAGCTTTTACTTCACAATAGTCTTCACAACCATTTACATGTGTCGGCTGGTGGAAGAAATATTTCAAAACACAATAAAGGTCATAATTATAATATTCACCTAGTGTAAATTTTAAACAGTTAACAATTACATGCATTATTTCTGAAGGTTATTAAGTTCAAAGCAGCACATAATGAGAGATTTTCCTTTTAGATATCTCATTAGCCCAGAATAACAGAGGACAAAGCCACTGAACACTTAGAAAGAGGGTCTACTGTAACAAGGTCAAAACGCTATCTTAAAATCATTCTTGATTCATAGTAGCAGTAAAGCCATCTAAATTTTCTCCAGACTTATTTTGTTTCTAACACTTAAAACCCCTTTATTAGGTATGTTTGATAGTGAAAACTTCTGCCTCCTGTCAAGTCGTCATTCCTATGTAGAACAGAAGAGGGCTTTACCTCTAAACAACAGGTACTCCTATGTACATCTTCCTCAATAAGCAATGAAAACTCAGCAAGAAAAGGAGGCATTTTGATCCTCCTTTCAAGAAAAGCTCTTCAAAATAATTTGTATTTTTTAGGCCAGCTTGCAAGTTTCCATTGCCATACTCAGAGAATTTTACTCGTGACTCTCCTAGAGCACACTGACACAGGGCCAGTTTCCCAATTTGACTCTCAGATCTACTAACTGGACAGAATGCTGCAACAGCCAGGATGTGCTGGGTAGATAAAATTCTGCTGATCTGAAATTGGAAAATACCTGGGCATCTAGTGACTGATGTAGAACATGACTTGCATTAATATATGTTAAAACTAAGTTATTCGAGTTAATGAACATATCCCAGCAAAAAGAAGGAGAAATTTAAGTCTACACAGCATTCATTGCAACTGCTTCCCTTCTTTGAGCAGGAATTGGGGAAATCTTTTACATTAAATGCCTGAAATAATATTAATTATCACCCTTTTTGAAAAAAGCTGTTGGGCTTTATTCACAGTGTATTTTACACAGTGTAAAATAATAACTTTGTTCTCTTATATAGTTAATTTATGATGGAACAGTCATATGCTATTTTAAAAATAAATGTTTGTACACCATTTACAGCTACTATCAACAAAGATGTTTTCATTTAAAGGACAGGTAAAGTTATTTTCACAAGTTCTATGTTAATAAGAAAATAATAAACTGAAAGAGCATTTGAGAAAGCAATATCAATGGACAAATGTCTGCCAGCTTCTTGCCATCCCACCTCTGAAAAATCTTCAGGTAAAGAAGACCCGTCACAGTCTGTGTCTTCTGACTTGTCTTCTGTCAGCTTTCCATTCATGTCATCTGGAATAGGAAAATCAGGACATAAACACATCAAAAGACATCCAGGAGTCATCTTTTCACAGATGCAAATCTTGTTACATCTGTCTGGGATGACACTTGGAATACAGGTGCCAGAATAACCAAGAGACATCTTTGAAATCTCTTTGATACCAGTGTGCGGAAAAGAGGTCCTACTGTACAGAACAATCAGACTTTAGGCTTCTTTCTTTTATAACCGGAACAGTTGTCAATACATATGGGGTTGTTTGTATTAGCTAACACATCCACGCAACAGCATTATGCATGGACAGGCTACTACCAATAAGTTATCAGATTCCCATGTAAAGGGTTTCTGCAATTCAATTACATTTGGACCAACAACAGGTATAAACCAGGATTCTCTCTTTGTATTATCGAGACCTAATTAAGGTGTGCCAGATAAAATTTGACTTGTATGTGTCTGCTACAGTAGTTCCCTGTTGCTGTATCTCATGGATTCAGTTAATCTTCAGCTGCGAGGGCAGATCCTAGTTACAAGAAATTGCAAATAGTGGAGCTCCAATGATACTCCGGCATAGCCAGAACCTCAGTGTTCCCTGATTTCTAATATAATGGCCAATGACAATAACCCAGTGAACCTGAAGAGCAGCAGAAAAGTTGAAATAATTATAGACTTGGAAGTTGTATCTTGAGTTGAAGAAGGAACTTCTAAAGGAGTAGCAAACACCTTGCCTAAACTTGTGGAGCATACTTATATAGTATGACACCATTAAGGAACTACAAATCCTACTCTACGCTAAATTCAGTTAATATCAACTGAAGCTGAGGAGATGGACTGAAAGTGTACAGACAGAAGCAGGTACTGGAAAAAAAAGTTTCTAAAAGAGGTAGAGCAGGTTGGCGAATCATTCAGTTTTGAGAGATGTGAAATATTTCCAAGTTGTGCAATCAGCAATCAATGAAATACTAAAATGCTTCAGCTAATGGTAAACTACAGAACTGCATGCCTAAACAATACAAACTCCATTCAAGAGACAATTCCAGAATGCAATTAATTTTCCCCAAAAATACAGATGTATTAAACTAGAACTTGACTTACTACATCGCATCTGAATTTCACTGAAATCACTAACCATTTGTCTGTCTGTTTTTCTTGAGAAACTTTCAGTTCACACATCAGTTCAATGTCAACTCTCTCTTGACAAATAAATGGCTTGGCACCTTGTTTCAAGAAGTATTTTGCTGTCAATGATATGCCTTTTTAAGGACTCATGTTACCTGACAGGTGATCTTCTGATGTGGCCTTCTTAAGAAGCAGAATACTCTGAGCCTCTGAAGGCAAATTATTACGATTTAAGAGGTTCTGGGCTTCCTCATCTACAACATCCAACAGATACTGGATAACTTCATTGTGATCATCCTCATCATAATACTCATCATCTAGAACCTCTGCTTCTAAAGAGAAATAGGATAAAATGACAAGAAAATGAGTGACAGTATGCCATCAGGGAATAAAAATAAAAGAGGCAGACACCATGGCATTATTTGTAGCTGTTATTGTGGCTTTCCTTAATTTCTCTAACATAGAATCCAATTTTCACACATCTACTTCCAACATCAATTCCTCTAAAGCAAAGCACAGGATTGTCTAAAATTGACTGCCAGCCTAACATTGATGTATTTCAACCTATTCATCAATTCCTCTATTCTTCAGTACTTGTACACTAAAGGCTGAATAATACTGTCCCCCATCTCACCTCCTCTTACCCGATTTGTCACTGTGCTTAGAAAAATCTGACATCTGATTGGTAAAATCAGGGAAAGGTGCATCTCTGGATCCTGAGAGATTCATTAGTCCTTTTATGGGATGAATAGTATTTTCTCCATTTGCTTGAGAAGGTCCTAAGATACCATTGTCATTCATCTAGAAGATCAAGGAACAGTACAAATTAACTCTGAAAAGAGTTTGCTGAAGCAGGAAACTATCCTCAAAGCTCACCACTCTACTTAGCAACAAATAAAAAAGTCCTGTTAGAACTGTATTGTCATCTGAGATAGCTGGCTGATGGGTGGGCAGCTTTTATGTGTGTTAAAAGTTTCACATGAAAAGATCAAATAATTTTTTTTTTAAAGCAAGTAAGAAAAAAACCACATGGTGATTAAGAAGCAACTACTACAAGAGAACACACAGTAGAATTTAACATTATTATAACCTCTATAAAACATATGCAGGCCTTAATACTTTGGTCCCACAACACATAATCTCAGAAAAAAATAAATTGCGGAAAAAATAAAGAAAACCATCTAGTAGATGTAACATGTGAGCATCTGCACGAACTGTGAACCGAATGGAGATCTCTGGATCATAGCCTTCTTATAAGACCATAGCATCCTTGTCATAAGACCATGTGTCTTTCAATAAAGCAGTCTCAAGAAAGATGAATGAAAAAACTTGTGTATTTATTATGAATACTGCTTACTCACACCAACTGACAACTATGTTTGCATACATTCATTATCAGATTGTTTAATTAATTTATGTATTTAAAAAGAATTGTGTAAAGTAGATGCTTTTCTCTGTTAATGATAATAGGCATAATAGAAGAATATTTACATTGGGCCTGTTAGCATCAGTTGTCTTCTCTGTTTCATCACAGGGATCACCACAGGAACAGTCTAAACAAAAGCAGGAAAGACAAAAAACTTTGCAGCACCTTTTTCACAGAAACTAAATTAGCCCCCATGAATTGTTTTTATAAAAGAAACAAGGTATTTAATATTATGTTATGAAATTTACAACATTCCTGCCTGCCTGGTTACTGGGTTACTATATAACGGTATTTTCAATGTTACGTTCAAAGGCATCAGAAAGCACCACTGCTAATACCAGTAGCTAACTGTATGCAAAGAGAAATGTTGACACGTAGGTTACGAACATACAAAGGAAACATGCACCTTTGGGAAACAAGGCATGATTCCCTTTCCATTTGAATGCACAAAATACAACCCCATAGTCACCTGTCACTAACTGTTTTTTAAACATCATCCAACATCTGTATCCTATTTCAAAAGTATCTTCCCCTTCTTGGTGAAGAAAAGCGCAATATAGTGATACTATGATATCAGAGAGCAACCCTGACCCTAGGCAACCCATTACTAGTACAATAAATGGAGAAACTGGAACTGGTAGATGCTGTATACTTAGCTACTAGTGAAGTTCTGGATGTTCATAAAGATTATGCTTTTACAAATGTAGAAACTTGTAGATGAAACAACCAAAGGCCAAGAGCAAACCTTATATCTTGTTGTGAACCTATGCATAACAAGCCATCTGCAGGAATGGGGTTCTAAGTGACATCTTCCAAGATTTGGTCATTTGGTCCCAGCGAATCCTGACTACTTTTTTGAAAAAAACCCATGTAGTGTATTTGGAAAATATGTGACCAACACTAAACTGTAAGAGTTGCAATAATTTCATATGGCAAGATGAATACTAAAAGTGATCTAGATACAGTAAAGGAAGCATGAAAAACAAGGCTATGATGAATCAAAACAAATGTGAAGCGCCATATCATAAAAAAAAAAGCAAGTGCTTAAGATGGTAAATAACCACACAAGCAGTTGCTCTGCACAGAAGCGAATGCAGGTGTTAAAGGATCTCGAGTCTGAGTGAACAAAGAATCATTTAGCAAAAGGAAGTTCATCTCACTCAGGATGTATCAACAGGAATACTGTCTATGCAACCCTGGAGATAATTCTCCCTGTCTGCTTGGCAACAGCAAGCCACCACATACCACTCTTGAAAACAGTGAGATGTAAAGAAACTGGAGGGGCAAATAAAATCAAATTGGGCTCCAAGAGAAGATCTGAAGCTGTTCCAAATGTAACTAACTGATATTTTTATATCTGGTCAGAGGAAACAATAGCATTATTATTAATGACAATTATGATTGATTTAAACTCCTTGAAAGACTTAGGCTTGATATAAGATAAGATTTCTAAACTACAATAGAATCATAAAAAGACCATGTTGAATCTCTTTTTGTGAAGCTTTTTTCTTCTTTGTGAAGAAAGATTATGCAACACCAGCTGGAACTGATGTCACTAAGGGGAACTTCAGTGCAACCACTGGACTAGGATGGCATTTTAAGGCCCATATCAGTTTCTTTGTCTTTATAAACACATGCATTTCACTTGCCATAAGCAAGCAAATCTTACCATCAGCTTTCAGTGGCCGTGGATTTGAGGTATCAAGGCTTTTGGATTTTGGAAGCACTGCATGACCATCTCTATGAAAAAAATGTTTACAGAATTTTATATTAAAAATTATAAATCATGGTAATCATCAGATATTGAGATAAAACTGCTAATCATGCTTTTTATTACAATGGTTTTGGAATAATTAAAATATTCCATGACAGAGATTAAGTTACATTACTTTCTACTTCAGGGAGCACCAAAGAGTTCATTAAAGCTGGACCTTCCTTCTAGATTCTGACAAAAAGATTCAACCCTGCAGTCTTAGGACTTTGCAACTGTTTCCACTTCCGGGATAAAACAAAGTGGGAAGAACAAAGGAGAAAGCAAGCAAAGAATGATAGGCATGGCTGGAAGAGTTAAAAAAAATTAAGTAAACATTTCAGTCCCAGTTAAATATTAAAACAGAGTAATCTCAAGAGGTTTTGAAGCTGCTGCCATAAGTGAAGCAGTAAGGATCACTGAAAATAGCAGCGGAACAGGATCTGTGCCATAGCGTTTTGACATTCACCAGTATGCCGGGACATCTGGTGACAGCAGAATATTTAAATACAAAATATTTTATCTCCTTTTTATAATTATAGAACTTCCAGTAGTAGTTCTAAGAAAAATGAGAGATTGTATTTAAATAACATGTTATTTTGAAAATGGTATTTTCAACACTTGCACTTCATAGCTAGACACAGCCTTGCCTTGCCATGAAGCACAAAGCACAGCAGGTACTCTGTACCCTTCAGCTCCACTGAAGCACAAAACCTACAAATTTACAGGCTTCTTTTGTGGTGCCATTCTTCAATTACATGTTACCTAGTACCACTCTGGTGAATTAGTTGCCATAACAGGAACATTTTACGCACATATTCACACAATTGTGAAAAAAAAAAAAAGCATTTACTGCCAAAACATACCTGGTCGCTTTAAGCACCACTTTCGGAAGGTATGTTCTCAGCATTCTTTCAGCTTCTTTCAGTGTCATTCCTTGTGTGCTTACTTCATTAATGTAATGGATGATATCTAGCGCATGGAGACTCCCCTCTCTGGCAGCAACTGATCTGGGGAGAATGTCACTAATATACACAACTTGGTAAAGGCTGTCATGACCTCCTGATAACAACAAACCTTTGCAGGAAAAAGAGGTTAAAAAAAAATAATCAAGTTCTCTCTTTGTAATTCAAAGAAAAAATTTTGCCTTAAAGCAAAAAACAGTATATTCCTGTCTTACCTAGCTCCTCCTCATGGCATGTTAGTGTAATATCAGGCAGTAAATGAGGCAGCACTGGCATCCTGGGTAACTCCAAAACACGTCCTAGAACTAATCTGACATTCTTTGGGGCAGCTCGGAGAAAGTTTACTGTGTCGGTATGACTCATGTTAGTGACATCAATGTCATTAACCTGGGGAAACAAAAACAACAGATATCTCCTCGGTAGGATTCAAGTAAAACAGCATTACTGCAGAAACATTACCGTTCCTATTGTTGAAATTAAACGACAAAACAACAGATGCTTTATCAATAACAGTTTAGGTTCTTCACAGTTACTCAAGGAGACAGAACAGATAAATGTAACTGAACTTCTGCAAGTGAAGTCCAAATGTCAAAATATTAAACAATTTGAAAAGGTGTATTATTTTACTGTTTCTATTAAAAAAAACCCTGGAATGCTATAACTGAATAGGTAAACATCTGAAAGTCTGACTGACAACCTAACCCAATTTTACTTGTATTTTCTTAACTTTATTAAGATTAATGGTATTCAGCAGTGCTTCAGTATCCTGATCCAGCAAGGACTCACATACATGCTCTGGGTTACACACTTTGTCACTATTGCTCACAGCTCCTGTAAGCCTAAATGAAAGCTTTCATCTGATCAGAAACCAATACTGTAAGGGATAGGATGCCTTTCGGAGGTACCTGGACAAGTTTAAGAAGTGGACTCATGTGAACCTCATGAGGCTCAATGATGCCAAGGACAAGGTCCTGCATTGTGTTGGGGCAACCCCTGATATAGATACAGGCTGGGGGATGAAGGCATTGAGAGCAGCCCTACAGGGAAGGACTTGGTCGTACTGGTGGACAAAAGGCTGGACACTGAGTTGAAAACGTGTGCTTGCAGCCCAGGAAGCCAACCATATCCTAGGCTGCATCAAAAGAAAAGCAGCCAGCAGGTCGAGAGAGGTGATTCTGCCACTCCATTCTGTTCTGGTGAGACCCCATATGGAGTACTGTACCCAGCTCTGGAGCCCTCAGCATGGGAAAGACATGGACCCATTGGTATGGGTCAACAGGAAGGCCACAAAGACGACAGGGGTCTGGAATGCCTCTCCTGTGATGAATGGCTCAGACTTGGGATTGTTTAGCCTGGAGAAAGAAGGCTATGTAGAGACTTTATTGCAGCCTTTCAGTACTTAAAAAGGGTTTAAAAGAAAGATGGGGGTAAGCTTTTCAGCAGGGCCTGTTGTGAAAAGACAAGGGTTAATGGGTTTAAACTACAAGTGAGTAGATTTAGACTTTGGATTTCACCATGAGGGTGGTAAAATGCTGGCACAATTTCCCTAGAGAGGTGGTGGATACTCCATCCCATTCCAACCCAAACTATTTTATTCTTTTATGATGAACATCTGTACTACATGATATGTACCTGGTAAACTTTCTACTGCAAATCTCAAAATTTATTTCCTAACAATATGCTAGCCACAGATTTATTTTATGAACAACTTCTCCACATATATGAGCAATCATGAATAGTGGTTACACACCTGCCTGTCTGTGGGACAATACCATAACTTGTTTGAGCAATCTTCTAACATGCTTTCATACTTGCATTTCTTTTGTGTAAGTGCTATCAAATTATGCCTCTCAGAAGCTGCATGCCTTTGTTCCTTAACCACATTTACTTTGGCCCACAACACAATGTACTCTTTTTGAGTCAAAGTTGTCCTTTTTCAGGCAATCCCCATTTCTGAAAACATTAATTCTCTCACTTTTATCAGTCTGTCTCCAGGTCGTAGTCTCCCATCACTTCTGGCAGGATCCTGAANTATGTTTTCCTTATCTAGATGCCATATATTAAAAAGGCTATGTTTTTTTTTTTTTTCAAATAAGACAACACATCAGGAATTATTCAACCAAATAAAGTATCTGAGCATATTTTCCCATAGCGGGATGCAATACCACAGCTTATCTCAGAACTGAACACATGGACATGATTTGCCTATTTTAATTTGCATGAATTTTGATTGAAAGATACAGATCTGCCTCATTTGCAGAGAAACTCACAAAGCACCAGGAAGGTTTGACAAAAACTTCTGAAGAAGGGACTAAGAAAAGAACAATTTGTTTCTTTTCAAATGGAGTACAGGCTAGAATAGTTTTGTAACCTGAAAGACTTCACAACTGAGACAAAAAAGTCTCCCAATATCCTTGCTGTTCTGATTTATCCTCTTATCTCTGAACAACCACACAGTGCAGAAGCAAGTTATCTTCATCTCAGCATGGGGTTTACAGATAGGTAAATATTTAATGTAAAGTTCTTCAGGCTGAAATAACGCACAAAACAGACATATACACATATGCCTATGTACACATGGATGCCTCCACATTCACAGAGGAAAAGATTATATCAAGTCCTCAAGAGCTCAGACAAAAAACATCTGCAGGCATTTGTATGAGCAGTTGCATTTCACTGCTTACAAATGGTACATGTATGCATGCACACACCAAAGTTAGTGCAAGTATAACCTACAACTATCCCATTTGTAAAACAGCATGTCTAACTTCTACCCAGTCACTCCCAACACCATAGCTAAAACACCTTCCAGTTGGCCATTCCAGTAGGTACATTTATGCTACTGAAAGACAAAAATAGTAAATTACTGGCTCATATTCTTCAGCATTTTTTTCCAGTTGGCTGAGTAACGAATCCATTCCTTCCAGATACGGAGTCAGCTCAGAAGCAGAAGCAGCATAACAGTCATTTTTTAAAACAGATGTGGTAACATCAGGAACAGTTCTACAGGTTGGGATCAATGGCAAATCCAATGGCAGGTTACTATGGATAAACAAGCAAAAACCAACAATCAGCTTGTACAATGTGACTGCCACCCATAAATGAATATATAGACCAATACTGACTTTATGCAGATCTAAAAAACAGAAGAAAAAGGTATTTCTATGAATAGGTCCATTAAACTATGTCTGTTAACACCTTCTGCAATATTACAAGGCTCATTATAAACAGCATACCTGTCCTCAAGCTCTGACTTGCTAGGAGTCTCTTGATCAGCATGGTCAGACATGGTGCGAACAGCCTCCTCTTGACCAACATGTGCCTCATACTGACTGTATGCCTGTGTCATAGCTTCCTCTGAAGTTTGGTATAGTGTAGAACTCCAGCCAAGGCCCACCTGGGCAGGAGAGTCTATTGCCTCCTCATCACTGCTCCTGCTGCTGTCACTGTAGCTGTCTCTTCTAGATGGAGATTTTAGCCTATTTTGGCTCAGATCAGTAGTTTCATTTTCATCTGTGCTGTCACCTTGTTCTCCATTTGACAGACCAGAAACTTTTCTGCTGACATCTGGAAATACTTGTTGGGGTGAATGGATGGGAGTCTACAGACAGCAAGGACATTTAATTCAAACTCCAGTCTTGGTGACAAAAGAAAGTCGCAAAGACTGTGTAATATTACCAAAAGCAATTAGTGAGCACCTCCTTCCATTTAAATTTTGCCTTAACTGTGTAAGCACATCCAAGTACAGTTTCATCAAGTTCAATGCAACTTGGCCAAGACAAAGTATGCAAAACTTGGAAACGTACTGCTAAAGAACTGCATATTCAGCTAAGGAAAACAAATACACTCTTGGTTTTAGCCTTGGAGAACCTACTGGCCATAAGCTATGCTCAGCAGTTGTCTAGACAGTTACCATGGTACCCCTTCCAACCAGAACACACTGCTGACGCAGTGCAACTGAAGTCAAATTAATATCACACAGGAGGGAAACAGGGAAGATTTCAGGCAAAAGCTACATAACAGACTACAAAACCTAAGATAATTTATGCCAAATAGATAATGTTCATCCAAGTTATTACCATATATAAATTACTTATATAACAGCTATTATATTAACTGTTGTATAAAACAGTTTTGCCAACAACCATGTTTCCAAGAATTATATCAGCTAGTGGATACTCAAAGTTTAAAAGCTTCATTTATGCTTTAATGGACAAATTCTAGTGTTCGAGAACACAGCAATCTATGATAATGTTATAGAAAAAAATGGCCATATATTTATTGCTTTTTTCTCTTCTTATAATGTATGTGCTGATTTATTATAGTTACTCCATACTATGTACAGGTTCAACACGGGAATAATTATTTGTATTATTTATTTGTTCAGCTCTCTGTCATTCCTATTTAAATTTGTAAATTTGTACACTTAAATTTGTATCTGTACATTTAAATTTCTGTCATGAGACTTGAATGGTTTTTATTGTTTAAAAATTACACTAAAGTAACTTCAACTAAAGACCTGTCTCTCTTGGTTTTATACTTTCCTGTATTATGAAAAGCCTACTTTCAGGCAAAGTGCCCTCTACATTCTCTTTCACTGAAACACATTAAATTTCCGCTTCTTCCAGGTATCCTAAAATGGCCTTCTTTTCTTTCAATTTACTTATTGGAGCATTTTAAAAATATTATTTGGGGCACTTGTAATTTCTAGTAAGTAAATATGGCAATCTTTTTCCGGTTTTACATGCTTTTAAACCATAAACTGGTGTTTCACAGAATACTCCTGAATTTACAGAAATATCCAATTTCTATTTGAGATCAATTAATTTCAAATCATTTGGCTGCAAAGAAATCCCCACCACAGACAGAGCATATCAAACTTCCCAGTGTCTGAAGCCAAAAAATGGGAGGAAATAAAAAATATTAAAGCCCTGTATTCTTTTCACACTTCCACAAAATGCTTAGTACACTCCTGAGAGATTTACTGTAAGAATCATGTTTCTGTAAAGCATTGTCCCCATCTTTCCATCTGTATCTTCCATTTATCTAACCCACCCACCAGACTGAGTAAATAAAACTTTAAATAGTAATTTAGAAAAAAAAAATCACGTCATACACCTTACCAACAAAGAAGGATCAATGTCTGGTAGTATTCCAGGTGGTGGTCGACAAAGGAGAAGAGAGACTTCTGGAGACGTTCCCCTGAGCGCAGAGATGACTTCCTATGGCCACAGTGGGATTCATTTAGATACAGACCCCCAAGACTTGCAGGATAAGCACAGCATGAGTTTCACTACTAAGATACAAACCTGCTGGGATAAATCCTTTAGCGATGCCCCATTCACTTTCAGGATGACGTCCCCAATTTCTATCTGCCCACTTTCCGCAGCGGGCTGCCCAGGGAAGAGTTTTTTCACCCTCACAATAGTTGAGCCCAGTTGCTCTGGAGCAAGCCTATTTTCACGGCAAAAACTGAACCCAAGGCCTGAGCTATTCTTCAACAGCTTTACCTCAAATGTGTTCTCTGCAAAAGAAACATTAACTTCTTATTTCCTACAGCATGCTGGCCATGAAAACAAAAGTGGTTGGTACTTTTACTATAGACATGACAATACACATTCTCCCCGTCACAGAGTTCTTCCACTTTACTCAACACAAACATTAACTAGAAGATCCCTCCAGAAGGGAAAGATGAAAATTGATTATGATTTCTCACTCTGCTCGCCTGCCCTTACAACTACCACTCTATACAGATAGCCAGAGTGTTTCCAAAATGCTGTTCCCCAGGAAGTCTGTTAAGGAGTGGGTGTCACTCCACAGACTGACACAATCTTTCTGGCAACTGATCAGACATCAGTGAGAGCAGGAACTGGAGTTCCTGACATACAGGATAAATCTCATGCATGAAGACCAAAAGGCATCTCTAGTGGTTTCCCCATCTGGGTAGGCTTCCCTCTATTTTCATAGGTATCCAGCAGGAGAAGCTGAAATATGCCAACCTCTAGTCAGCTACATAAAACCCTCTTCTCTCTTCATCAATCTCTTGATGTCTTCTCTCATGCAGACAGGAACAGTAGGATCTACAGAAGCTCTCATTTACATATGAATAACTTAACCACCCCTTGGCAGTCCTTAACAGCAACCAGAGATAGCAGCACCCCTTTTACTCCAACCTTGCTATAGCCCTGTCCTAAAAGGCTGGTGAAATTGGGAAACAAGGAGGAACAGTGAGAAAGCAAACAGTTAATGGTAACTAAACAAATTACCAGGATATAAAAGGAAATCTTAAAAGACAAATGCAATGGCACAAAGAGGAAGAGACTGCATTACTTGCAGGGGCTCAGTATAGAACCTTACCAGCTCTTCTACTGATTGCCTTTCTATTATATAGATTTGAAGAAAAGTAGTATAAAATCTACAGGAAGCTCTGAAAGTTCAATCATCCTATGTGACCTGACCTGCAGTGACAAAGCTGTAATCTTTGTCATTTGTAGTTTTTGTCGCTGGCTTCTCTGGTAGCTCACAATGCCCCACCTGATTTGGAGGTGTGCACTGTGGTGTTACTGGAGAATCAACCTTGGCCACTGAAAGCTGACCTTTTTCCAACAGCAGATGCACCACCTAAAGAGATGAAACATTCTCTAATTAAATGGCAATAGTCACGGAGATAGCACAGTCTAGAGTACACAATTCTTTCTAACTCGTCAGGGTCCTAAGTTTTGCAGCAGCAATCTTAACAGACACTCACTTCAATTTATTCCTTATTTAAGGGCAGTAAGTGATAATCTCCAAAATACACTAATGGACTTGTGTGATACTTGTCAACGCAGAGTTAGAAAGCGTTTTCTTGTAAGAGGACTGTAAATGGATCAAGAGTGTTAAAGACACTCATTTTTACATACAGGGAACAAAGTTAAAAAGCATTTTATAAAGTGAGCACAAATAGTAGTGCTTAACAGCTCTGAATGGCTATTTTCAGGTGAGTGTATACTTCCACATATGAAGTAGCTGCCATAAACAGCACTATTAAATGACAGAATTAAGCACAATCCAGAAAGATACAGACTACTGAAACAGTATGCAAACCCAGATGCATACATGGATGCCCTTGTCTCCTCAGTGGTTCAAATTTGGGACTCATCTGTAGTACACTGCTACAGCTGCTATCCAACCATGTACCTGGGCTTCCTTCCTATGAAGCCTAGGGACAAGGAGAAACCAATTCCATGAAGATCTCTAATCTGCACACTGAGACAGAATTTCACTCCCATGGGCAGTGAGACTTGATGCCCAGGAAGTCAAGGAGCCCAAAAAAGCACAACTAAGGCAACCAGGACACTAGGGAGAATTCCAGTCTTCAGGTTCTCTTTTCACTCATGAAGATTTGGTTTACTACAAATAGAAGCAGAACCAGCAGCTGCTCACCTGCCCAGTGCTTCTTAGCATTTCAACAGCTTGCTTGTGGGTAGCACCTTCCAAACTAATACCATTGACAGAGAGCACACGGTCACCTACAAATGAGTAGATTAATAATTTTTTAAAAAGTAGTCAGAATATAATTTATAAAACATATATGACAAAGAAACCTTTAAGTCTCAGCTAACAAGGACAGCAGAAGATGTAAATTATTCCTCCTCTCCATACTCAGAGTCAAAAGTAGAATTTGCAACTAAACTATTCTGTTGGACTTGATCTTAAAAGTCTTTTCCAACCTAAATGATTCTTTGATTCTATGGGACAACCTCATGGCAAAGCTAGTGTTAACCATCAAAATGAGAGCCTGCCACAAAGCTCAGACTCTGTTAAAAACAAATCTTAGTCTACAGTGGGAATTCTCACCTGAGTAAACAATGTGGCCTGGCTTACAAACATGAAAAGCTGTAGCAATTACAGTGATTTTCTGTATTGAGTTGCCCAGCATTCCAAGCCAGAAGGCAACAGAGATGTGTTCTCCATTAAAAAAGGCTGTATTCTGCAGTTGTTCTACACTTTTTAAAATCTTCACCTGCAGAATTATCTATCAAGGCAATATTGAAAATGACAACAATAAGCTTGGAAAACCAGCTCTTCTTCCCAGAGAAACAAGCATACTGAAAGGAGGCAAAGTTCCCAGCTTCTAGGCCACAGTGTATCCATTATCTGTCTTTTTTTCCCTGCATTAAGAGTCCCAGTTGAAGAACTGAAATGCTACCTTTTTCTATTCTGCCATCTGCTTCAGCTGCTCCTTTAGGAATAATCGCTTTCACATAAATACCACCATGTCTTATGCTAGTATTGACACCACCCTAAACGGAAAGCAAAAATAGGATCTGTTAGTCATCTTTTGCATCTAGACTACTTAGCCATTAAATACAGTGTCACACAAGGAAAACTGTACTCAGGAAGCACTTGGGCTACTGGTGTGTAAAAAGAACAGCCAAACTATTATGTTACATATACTACAAATCATGTGTTTTTGCAATCATGCAATTTATTATGAATGAAGCTGAGGTGAGAAGATTGTAAAAACATGATGCATCACAATGCCTATGCAGCCCCCAAAAAGAAAGCATCCTTCATCAGAAACATGTCTGCATTATGCTGGATATTACATGCTTGCATGCATATCAAAACTCAGAGATGTGTGAACACAGCATGCCAATGAAGAATACGCATACTCATGCAGTGTCCTACTCTAATACACCCTCTCTGATGCAACAGTAAATTAAGGAGTGGTCCTTTCTCTCAGGTCATACAAGTTTGAAGGTCTAAGCTGAAAATATCTCTGCAAGCTCAAATGGCATTGGTTTTGGAGGGCTTCAGCCTTCAGGGTGGGGGCGGGGGAGGGTGGTGGACTAGATGACCTATAAAGGTCCCTTCCAGCCCAAACCATTGTATCATTCTCGCTCTCTCCTGCACTAGCAGTGCTTCTCCACAAACCTGGAGGGAAGAGGGAGACCAACAGCGTATTAGTGTTCACTCCCAAAGCACACAGTATTACATGTGAAAAATCTAAACACAGAGCTAATTGTATACCACTTCTTTTCACTGCTGTTCAGGACAGCAATGCATGGGGCAGAACGGAGGCTGAAAAAGGAAAGATTAATGAATATACCACTTGGTCATCCTCTAAGAGAAATCTTTCCATAGGTTGGCATCTTCTAATGTTTTCTGCAAAAGCAATGCATGCAATTAGCAAGCTTGATGCTATTCAATAACCAGCTCCTCTGAACCTTTTTTTCCTCCAGCTGTCTCAAGCTATAAGCTTGAAAGTCCAATATGACTTTGAATAGACCGGGATGCTAAAATAATAGAATTTAATTCTGCTCTCCTATAATACTAGCCAAGCATACAAAAACAGCGCTAGGCTTGCTTGCAGATTGTACTCCACCTACACCCCTATCACATTTGGGAAAAGGCCAACTCAGTTTTAGGTTATAAACAGCCAGTAAAAACCACCAGTTTTGAACTAGAACTAATAATTGCTATCTATATTATTTAGAGCAATTTTCCCTTTTTCAAATTACAGTGTAGTCTGGTGATTAATCAACCAGAGATAATTCTAGACTACTAAAATACTAAAATGTAATTTTGAATGCTATACAGCAATAGGAGCAGTGAAAAATGTGTGCATCTCACTTATAAATCATTCTCTTCTCTGCAGTGCAGCTCTGGAGTATGGCAGGCTGTTAGTGTAAACTACCTTCAAAATTGTATAGCCTGAAGAGAAATTAGGTCATTAAAAACCCATTTTTGTCTCATATTGCAAGACAGGAGTACCAATCAGGTCTTATTTGGATTTAACTAGTTCTTTGCTTTCTGCCTTTTATCCAACAGAGGGAGAACCCTCAGTATGATATGTGTGTGGATGTGCATAGATACTCTTTAGTAACGCTACCACTTCCACTGCTTGCGAAGCCAGCCAGGGAAGGTCTTAATTTCTCTCCCTTGTAAATTTGCCACATTATTAGGCAGCAAGACACAAAGACCATCAATGCTTTTTGTACTCACAAAGACTCTATTAGGACTTTGGGACTTCACCATAAAACAACAAATGAGTTACTTAAAGGGAAGATGACAAGAAAAGGGATATAAAACAGTAATACTGTTCAGCTTTGATAAGATTAATTACACGAGTAATCTGCTATAATTAACAGTGACTCCAGAAGAAATTTTGCTTCCTTGTAACTTAGCAATTTAATGGGTTGCTGGGAGTAGAGAAAAAGAGAAAACATCTAAAAACCTTGTCAAACAGTACCGTGACACTTATTCCCAAGCCGTTATCTTTTTTGGCTAGTTCAACCTCAAAGATATCTCCAGGTTTAAGAAGTGTTGCAGTAACCTTTTTAGAATTCATTTTGTTTGCTGTATTTGCTGAGGAAGATTCCTTTATTTAAAAATGAAATAAAAAGAAGAAACAAACAAAACAAAAAGAGAGAATGATTTGCCATTAGAACAGAAGTTTACAGTTCAGATCCTATAGGATGTGTAGTTTTGAGTCAGATGCAGACAGAAACAGAGTCCACATGGCAAAGTACCAATTAGTAAGACTCATACCACTCATTGCTTTAACTCTACCATTGCTACCACTGAACAGCTTTAGCACAGAAATATGCTTGTCCTTCAGCAGCCAAGTATTGTCAAACTAACTTGGTCACAACACAAAAAGTAGAGTACTTCAATATCACAGCAGCCTAGGGTCTGTTGGATTAATTTGCAGGAGCTGCCACAACTTGATTGAATAAACTCCATCAGCTGAAAAGAGGAATCATCGCAAGTTAAGAATTAATTTGTAGTACTTGCCATGGTGTACTTTCAGAAAGGTCAAGCAGCAAGCTGTCTCTGTTCAGAGCATGGCTCACCTCTGAGCTTCACACACAAGAGCTGTTCTCCATGAATTAAATCAATACCCAAAGACACTGGGTTCTGGGTATCTATCAGATGAATATACTTACCTCTAAGGGTGGTCACTAGACTGTGATCATATTGGACAAAACACATGCAACTGAAAGGCAGTTTTCTACAGAATCATCAAGTGCACCATATATTCACCCCAAAGCACAACCCGCCTCTAGTAATATGTGCCCATCTCATGACGCTGGAAAGCTGGGAAGGTGTTTCAAGTTACAGGAGTGATTTTCTCCATTTCTTTTGAACAAAATAATCGAATTATAAGAAATTAGCTACTAGCATTTGCCATTAAAAGGATAAGTTGCAGGCTAAGCTGTCCTTCCCCCACATCCTTTCACCTTATTCATGCTTACAGTCAGTTATTTCACGACCACTATTGTACTGATGGGAAATATTCATATGAAATAGACTATGCCTTTTTAGCTGGCTGTTGCTCCTGACTGCTGGAATAAGTTGCTTCATCCATGTCAGAATCCCCTCGGTCAGAATATTCCACAGACTCCACTGCTCCAGGCCTTTTAGTTTTTGCTTGAGTACTGTCAGACGAGGATCTTCCCTTCTCATTCAGCTTAGAAAGCCCAGACTGGGAATCACTGTAATGCTGAGGATCCTGGTGGGCTCTACCACTCACACATTTGCCAAAGAAGCTGGCTGTCTGGCTCCGAGACAGGCTGGCACTCTCAGTTCTGGAATCCTGGGAGCTCACACTTCCATCCCGCTTGCCTCCTGTCAAACCAGACAAATTCCCCGAAGCAGGTCTCTGGTGACCACAGGAACGATTGTTTTCTTCTGAAGAAGACTCTACTTCATTGTCCTGCACCGATGATGGCCTTCTTAAATAACCCCTGGTTCCATTACCGATGTGTGCAGTGTTTGAGGATGCTGAAAACCAGTAGGCAAGACAATCATCAGAAGCTGCTAACATCTCATCTGCAGTATAATACAATTTTCTCAGCCAGCAAACAGGTAAAGTTTTACCTTCATATTATGTAGGACACCATTTATAACACAGCTAGTGTGTCCTCACCAAAGGCATTCATAACAGACTTCTTCATTCAGTCTCAGAACACAATTTCAAGCATATTCAAGCTATGGTTGCTTACAGAAGTGAGTGCAGTAAAGCATCAACCTAACTGCAATCTCAATTGACTAGATAGTACTTTTAAAGAAACACAGGAAGTACTTTACAAAAGGTGTCAGAGAAGACAGAGCGCTCAAACTCAGACAACAATTACATGGAATATTTCTCTCCATACCTTTGGATAGCTTGTCCTTGGGCTGAGAGATAACAAGTGTCACATCTTCAGGTGCATTCTCCAAAATTTCTAATGCTGCATGGTGGCTGACACCTTCTAAACTTGTGCTATTTATGGATATTAATCGGTGTCCTGCACAAAAGAGTTTGTTCAGATACAATCTAACATACGCACTTTTATCCAGCAGTGAGAACACAAAGTACAGGTTTGAAAATCTCTACACCATGCCTGCATTAAAAACTACTAAAATTCAAGTGATGTCTGAATGGGGAACCATAACTGTCAAAACATCCAAATCCCCAAATAAACCACAATAACTTGTTATGAATATTTCCTCTTTTTAAACTTGCCAAAACTTTCCATATTATGATTTCTACCTTGGCTTATGCTCTAAGAAAAAAGGATGCAAGAACAAAAATCAAGAAGTGAAAAAAGCAATTTGCAGTGCAGTTCAAGGCACAGACTAAAAATAAAAGAAAAAAAAGCAGATAGTAAATGAAATACATTCCACCCCCCTCCCATAGTAGCCATATAGTTGCATTCACTTTTCCCTGAAATGAAAAGGTGGATTTGAAATTACAAAGCATCTAGAGAATGAGAATAGCAAATAAAGCCTTTATATGTAAAATTAATTTTTGGCTACATCAGGCTTTATAATTTTTCTCTGATTTGAATGACTTTCGGTTTTGTATAGCTTGACAGAGAAGTATCATCAGTTTTCAGAAATTATTCAGAAGTTAACTGAAGGTCATAATTTTTAAGGGACCAACACCTANGTGGATTTGAAATTACAAAGCATCTAGAGAATGAGAATAGCAAATAAAGCCTTTATATGTAAAATTAATTTTTGGCTACATCAGGCTTTATAATTTTTCTCTGATTTGAATGACTTTCGGTTTTGTATAGCTTGACAGAGAAGTATCACCAGTTTTCAGAAATTATTCAGAAGTTAACTGAAGGTCAGCTGTAGATGGAAATGTTACTACACATGGGTTTGGCTTTTCCTTTCATGGATAAACCTCTTATCTACACTACTCACCTGGTTTTAGAGATCCTTCTAAATCAGCTGGCCCTCCAGGAATAACTGAATGAATAAAAATTCCCAGATCGAGTTTGCCTGTCTTCTCTCCACCAACTATCTGAAAGCCTATTAAAACAGGCCAAAAGTCAGCAAAAATGTCAGTGATCACAGTGAAACTTAGAATCATAGAATCATAGAATTACCAGGTTGGAAGAGACCCACTGGATCATCAAGTCCAACCGTTCCTATCAAATACTAAACCATGCCCCTTAGCATCTTGTTCACCCGTGCCTTAAACACCTCCAGGGAAGGTGACTCAACCACCTCCCTGGGCAGCCTGTGCCAGTGCCCAGTGACCCTTTCTGTGAAAAGTTTTTTCCTAATGTTCAGCCTAAACCTACCCTGGCCATTACCTCTTGTCCTGTCACCTGTCACTTGGGAGAAGAGACCAGAACCCTCCTCGCCACAACTTAACACAATACAAGTCCATATTTCAGGATGGATAAAACCTCAGTAATTCTATACATCTCAAAGGAGATGTATACAAACTTTACATGAAAGTTAACGGTAAAGGTTTTTTCATTAAGCTTTATTGTATTCTTTGTTTTTGAGCAAATGATTCAGACTTTGTCCAGCTGGCTTCCCAAAAACTTCAGCAAAGGCTACAGAAGACAACTGTGGCAACACATTAACAGATGACATTAACTGTACATTTGCTGACCAGATGAAATATATTTTCTGTTAAAAATGTCTGGTTTTCTCTGTCACTAGGTGCTTTATCTAAATATTTGACCTGGGCCCTAAGAACTGAAGTTTTCAACTCCCTGCTTCCTTTTGAGGTTTCTAATCTATTCCTGACAATTCCATCAGGACAACCTGGTAAGGATGTTTAATTAGAACTCTAGCAAAGTACCATTAATTGGGTGGGGAAGAAAGAGAAAAAACCAGTGTATTTCATACAATTTAATTTCCTTTCTGGTCAACTATAAAGTCACTGTGCAGAGTAAACACTAAATATTGTCTTGTAGGCTTTTTAACCTCTTCAAATTTACACAACAATCCTATTTTGAATGACAGACTGAGCAATACCCTTAAGGACACTTTAGAGAGCCTCTCTAAAGCACAGTATTGATGCTAAATAGCTCATTACACATACAGGGAAAAATTATGCGGGTTTATGAAAAAACTTAGTGCTAGAAGAAGGAATAGAATGCATATATCTTTTCTTCCAGGCTCCTTCAGCCTCAAATTAGTGTTCCATCTGCTATTATACAAGTAAGAAAAAAAAAATACAATTCGCTCATAACTGCTTTATAATATCTTATTTTTGTTTAAAGTCTTCAAGGTGTCACAGCTGCACAGTGTCTATACAGTCAAAAATCTTGCACTTGAACTCAGTGACAAACTATAAAAAGGACAACTTTTAGGATGGGTACTTACAATATAAATTATCTTACACTTATAATCTGAAAAAGCTGAGAAACAGACTTGCTTAACATTGCTCAATACATAAGTAGCAGGCACTATCAAGTAAATCCAGGCTTCAGCATCTTAAATGTCTTTGAAATCCAGCTACTCTCCACACGGCTTTCCTCAGCCCTACAGTAAACACTTAAACACAGACCAGAAAGCTTAATTTTGGTTTTGGCTTCTAGAAATGCACATAACGAGAATTTTAATGCCACTTACCTAAGCCAAATTTTTCATCCTTTTTTAAGTTCACCAAAGTGATCTCTCTTTCTGGTGAGGCAACTCTCTTCTGTGATGTTTGCAGAGAGTCGACTGAAAAGCCAACATTTTGTGATTAGACACTACGTATATGCTTCCTTTCAGGTTTGCCTTTAAGCTCTATTCCACTAAAAAATATTATTCCTCTGAAAAGCTGTTCTGAACTACTGGTTCCAACTTTCATTTTCTAAGCCATGTCTACATGAAAAAAAAAAATTACCACCATAACTCACTCCCATCTTCAGCAGTTAGATCCTTCATTCTTCCTAAGAAAGCACCTACGATAGTCTCTTGGAATCACAACATAATTGAGCCCTAGAATCTGCAAATATATTAGTCTCATTTCAGCAAAGTATTCAGATCCGTGTTTACATGCCCTGCTCAGGTAGGCAGGAGGTAAGCACATTGGTAAAAGTGAAACTGATGCTTATTGTATGAAGTTACTGAAAGGTTACTCAGTGAGTTCTCTTAATGATGGTCTTTCATTAAGAAACAAGCAACACTAGAAATATCCATTAAAACCTGTTTTGTTCAAATTTAATTCCCCATTTGCAACTCCACAGAGGATGCTGATTCTGCCTCTTCCAAAACCTGAACACCCTCACAATAGATTTATGTCACTCCTGAAGATTTCCAAGAGGCTGAAGCAGGCCCAGCCACTTAAGAGACAGAAAGAGGAAAAAAAACAAAAACCCAACTTCAGGAAACACCAACAGACTGTAGTCATGAATTTTCTGCCTAAGGAAGATACAACTCAATTGGTCTAGGGTGCCTGGCATACTTTTGCCCTAAGTGGAACATGCAGTCCACAACGGCAGAAACCCACTGAGCTCTGCGCACCTGTACAAACAGAACACAATAATGCAAAAGAGCGTAACAGATTGAACCACCCAGATTTCTCCCACAAAAGCAAATCAAACCTAAAGAGTAAAAGAACTAAAGGAAACACAGTCTTTCTAGGCTCTGCAGCACCAGCTCAACCTCAAGTAAGGGAAATGAGCTTTGAAGAGCACATGTGGGAATACAGCAGAAGATCTGTGAAAAGAAACTACAATTACGCCTAAGCGACCTTGCAGTTGGGATGCAGAAAAACATGTGAGTCATGCTAATCATGTTCAGTCTTGTGTGCCTGACAAGCAGTACCTTTGTGTGTAGGTAACGTAGGCACGTGCTAAACTTGAGGCCATCCCAGAAAACATACTTGAGATTCCAGCCCTACTGTGGAAAAGATCAAAGCACTGTGGAAAAATACTTCGCTTCCCCCTAATAAACAGAGGCAAAGTGTCAGGCTACAGATATGCTTTCTAGCAAGGACTGAGCTCTGTGGTGCCTGTGTTCCCATTTGCATTTCCTCAGCCTGTGTCCTGGTTTGGAGTTGTCCCCAGATCGTGAGGTAATGGAAATTAAATTTATTCTTTTCACTTTATCTATGGCTTTGTGGTTGTTCCTGCACTCTTCCAGCATTTGGCTCCCACAGCATGGTATGTTAAGCAATAGCACCCTTCATGTCTCAAGCTAAACAGATACTATTCACAATTGAAAAATATTATAATGTCAAAATCTACCCTGAGAAGCACTCCAGAAGAAATATTAGGAGTTGTATTTAGGAAAAGTTCCTATCTAGCTAACTGGGAGAGATGTTTAAGAATAGTGAAGGAATGGGACAGGTGGAACAGTGAAGTACGTCATAAACTGACTGAATTAATTCTGTAGAGATACAATTTATCATCTTACCACTCTCTTTAAGTAGCGTTGACGATGAAATATTTCCTGAAGTATTCATGCTAATGCCTGTATCATGAATGGAAACGTTAGACATTGTCATCAATTTCTTTTTAATATGAAAGCTACCAGCAAGTATCAGACTTTACATAATATACAGGAGCTCATTCACAATATCAGATTATTTATTTTAAGGATGACTAACTATGAAATCAGTTTTGGATTAGAAAATCTAAATTACTCATGTACTTTGGCTGTGGCTAAAGGTTCAGAAATATGGCAGCTCATGCAAAGGCAAAGAGTTAAAGAAAAGACAGAGGTTTGACCTTTACAACCACAGTTAACTTCAGATAAAATTAAAGGATATTTAACAAACTAAATCAGAGACTAAATTTTCTAACAGGATTAGTTGATTATGCCTAACCTAATAAATCAACAGAACAGGAGTCTTGCAAGTTTTTGTACATGTACAAATAGGTTCCTGGAGTAATAAGAATTTTGAACCAAGTATTTATATTTAAATTGTTCTGAATAGAGAATCATATTTTCTTTGGAATGATCAATGTCAAGTAAATATAGCCATATCTTAAAGAGGATAAGATGTTAAATATATAAAGTTATGAAAGTAAATGAGGTAAGATAATTCAAGCTTCTTAGGAAAGCACTCCTGGTCTTTTCCAAACCTCTGAACCGTAAAGTTTCAACTGATGAGTTTCATCATGCAAAGAATGTGTTGTCCCCCAAAAGAGGCAATGTGATACACCTGGACTTTCTGACATCCTTATCAGCACTGCTGTCCAGAAGATTATGGTAAGCAAATGATAACACTAATTGCGAAACTAAAAGCATAGGATAAATGGCTGCAATCAGTCCCAGTGCATGTCTCATCTCACTCTTCAGTAGTTTATACTCTTGTGACTTAAAAAGCATAGTTCCCAAGTCAGTCCTGGTTTTGAATGCAGATTTAACAAGTCTTTACTACGACACATTGGTTTTGGTGTGGTTTTTTTCTGTTTGTTTTGTTCAGGGGGTTTTGTGAGTTTGTTTGCACTGACCCTTATAAACTTAACTTCCTCCACTTTTTCTGATATTCTATAACTAATAAAATATTTAATATTAGGCAAGAGCAGAACAACAAAAGCAAGCTAATACTGCAAATGTTTCAGTTGTTGCAGTTTGTATTATTATAACAGGGTACCTCCTATAATCAGAAGCTAATGACACACAGTCATTAAAAATGAATATACAATAACCCAACGTGTGAGTTTACTTCTATATAGTTGCTCTGAATATATATATATATATAAAAAAAAAAATATATATATAATTTTTTTTTTTAATTCAAACTCTATATTTTT